>CM062814.1:683442999-683830499 GCA_031772625.1 Pinus tabuliformis | reverse complement strand
ATTCTCTGCCATGTTCCATCCTCGTGGTGCATGCCCCACTTCAGGATAAAAAGACTTGAGTTTCCCTTTGCCTCTTTAGAGATTGTTCCTGATTTGCATATACTCATGCAATGCACATTGAAAAATACCTTCTCTGATACCAAACTTGATCCAGGATCTTTTGCTTAAATATGCATAAAGAATTACATATTATAGAGCATGTTAACCTAGAAAACTAAAATCACATAAAATGGGGGCTACGTCTTTGGGCCCTGCTCAACAATGGGTATTCCTTCTTTTATTAAGTGGCATCAAAGAGATTAAGTACAAGAAAAGTTACAAAAAGGACCATTATACCTCTAGGCTGGAAGATGGCGTGAAAATGGAGAGATGAGCTACTGAAAATGATGTCACCACTGAATTCTTGGCGTGAAAATGTGCAGAAATGACTATCAATTTGTCAAATTCTGACACTAACTCCTTCTGCACCCCAAGGAATATTTTGATACCCTCAAGATTCCCTTAAGCAAGGTTCCAACATCTACCTAGCTCGTGGTTCTGCCTGTCATCTCTCTGGTGCACTGGTTCTCTCTGAGCATCTATGCAAGGTTGAGGTTATATCGTGGCGGGGTGGTGGACTTTACAAAGCTGCCACCCATGGTGTAACACCAAGGCGGAGAAAGGGAGGTGGGGAGGTCGGGGGTTCCAACCCCACTGACCCCCCACCTTAGAGTTTTTTTCAAACAATATATTGAAATGGCTTGTGGTTAGTCCAACCATTAGAACCTCCATTTGAATGTTGGCTTTGTAACCGTGGCATGTGAGATATATATATATATATATATATATATATATATATATATATATATATTGGCTCTATTGTTTATATTAACATATGTGGTATATAGTTCATTAGGTAGGGTCGACCCAACCATTTGAAACTATATAATATATATTTAAACCATAGTGCAGGGATAACGGGGTTGGAAGCCTGCCGCCTCCCCACCCCCCTCCTTTTATTTTATAAATATATTTTTATTTTTTATTAATCAACCTGATTTGGTCAATTTTGTCAATTTTTGGGGGTTCATAGACAAATTAATCCTTCCACAATTTCACCCGCTCTCGAGAGCCAAATTCCATGCCCTAGTCTCAGTCAATTTGTAGATCCCTTAAGCCTGCCACTTGTCCTCTTTGACCCTAACTTTGAGCAACCCTATCTCCTTCATACGAACTTGGATTTGAGTGTCGTTCACACCATTGGAGCCATGATTATGAGCACTTCAATGCAATTCTAGTTTTTATTTTATCTGACAAATTTGATTTTTGAGCTATTTTCAAGGCCACTTGTACTTTGGATCCTCCTGGATCAAAGTCCCTTTTAGTAAATTCTAGCACACCCTAAAGGATGAACCATGGTTACACCTATTTCTTGTTGTTTACTCCAATAAAGAAATTTGAATTTCAAATAACACTAAGAAGTAAGGAGATGAAACAATGTATGCCCCAACTCCTACTAATGGAAGTCACTAGAAACTTGGATTCATGACTTCCTTTAGTAGGAGTTGGAATATATTATTAATTGATGTTGGAATCTATTTCTCAAGGTATTATCACTCCTTTTGTTAATCATTCATGTAATATCTCCTTTTGTTAATGATTCATGCAATAAAAGATAATTTAATTATAAATCATTGGAAGCAGTTATTAAGATTAGAAAATCAATTTCTAGTATTGAAAAATCAACATCGTTTTAGATCTAGGTGAAAGAGTAGTCGTTAAGAGACTTGGAGAAATCAATATTGGAGAAATTTCTGGTCAATTTTTCTCAATCCCTAGGATGGAAGTCAAAAATCAAAAGAAATCTAGCTTAAAGTTAGAGGGATCTAGGGATAAAATCTATATCTCTGCTCTCTCGGATTCCATAATGACTAGCAATGATGTTTGGTTAGTAGATAGTGATGCCTCTAGGCACATGATTTGTTTTAAATGTTTTTACATATTTGAAAAAAAGAGACTCAACATTAAAGGTAGAACTTGGAGACAATACAAAATATGTTGTGAAAGGAGTTGGATCATCTTCATTTCAACTAGAATCTGGAAGTACTCTACATATGAGTGAAGTCTTATTTTTTCCATGATTGAAGAAAAATCTATTTTCTATCTCATCATTGGAAGACAAAGGATATAGAGTTGCATTTGTAGATGGAAAAGTGTTTGCATGGCTTAAAGGATTAGACATAAACTTTGCAGAAGTCATTGGTGTTCAAGAAAGAGGTTTGTATAGGTTGATAAGATGACCAATTCAAGCATTAATCCATGATTGCATCTGTCTATGTGAGATATGGCATCGAATATTAGCTCATTTTCACTACAAGAATTTGCCTACATTAATAAATATGGTTATAGGTATTCTAGAACTCCAAGTTGAACATGATGGTATTTGCAAAGGTTACGCTCTTGGTAAAAGTACTAGGGAAATTTTCCAAGTAGTGATAGTTGATCCAAAAGAATCTTGAATTTAGTTCATTTTGATGTATGTAACCCATTGAAAAAAATCCTTATGTGGTTATTTATACTATGTAACATTTATTGATGATTTCTTTGGAAAGATGTGGATTTAATTTATGAATACTAATTTGAATTTTTTAGAAAATTTCAAACCCAGATAGAAAATATTACAGGAAGGAAGATCAAAATTCTAATATTAGATAATGGAGGAGAATTTTATGCAACCAAATCACAAAAAGATAGATCAACGACTTGAAAATTATCTTCTTTGAGCAGTAAACCTCCTTTACATTACATAAATGAACAATTCTTGGATGATACAAATGAAAATACCTCCTCTGTGTATATAGGAGTCTAAGGGGTCACAATATAATCAGAGGCCACATAACAATAATAATGTAAGGGCACAACAATAACAATAATGGGCTTCTATGGAGCACAACAATAACAATATGGGGGATAGATGGGCACAACAATAACAATAAGGGGGATACATTAGTGTTATAGGGACTTAGCATGCCCCTCTCCTTCAAAAAAGTGTTTTCCTCAATGCTTGAGTAGTTTTGGATGCTCCTGTATAAAATTCTCATCCTCCCATGTGGAATCTTCAGTGGATAAGTTCTTCCACTTAATGAGATACTCTGAAATTAATTGACTATGTAGCTATCAAGTTCTTGTTTCTGTGACTGCTTTAGTCTCAAATATGATTTTTCCTTCTTCATCAAGTTCTAGAAATATTGTTTAAAGTGGAAGTTTGTCACCGATAACCTTCTTTAAGCATGGAACATGGAAAACTGGGTGTACTCGGGAAGATGCAGGTAGCTCCAATTTGTATGCCATAGTACCAATCTTTTGCAACACCTTGTAAGTATCGTAGTACTTGTGTGATAATTTATTATCCTTCTTAGATTGCTTGAGCGAAATTTGTTTCTATGGTTGTAGATGTAAAAATACCCAGTCACTTACATCAAAACTTCTTTCACTGTGATACTAATATGCCTATTGTTTCATTCGATTTTGCGCCAGAGTGAAGTTATCCTTTAAGAGTTGGAGAACTTGTTGTTAATGCTCGATGTGATCTTCCACTTCTTAAACCTTATATTTTTCTCTTAAATATGATGTGATGGATGATGGATGATATCCATAAAGTGCCATAAATGGGGTCATTTTTGCTGAAATATGGAAGTGTTATACCACCATTCAGCTAGAGGTAACCACTTGAACCATTGTGTTTGTTTATTAAATACAAAGCAACGGAGATACCCTTCTAAACATTTTTTCACTATCTCATTTTTCCCATTAGATTGGGGATGATAGGATAAGTTATGAACTAATTGAGTACAAAGGAAAGAAAATAATTCCGTCCAAAAATTTCCAGTGAAAATGGGATCTCTGTCACTTACTATAATCTTTGGATTTCCATGAATCTTTTGAATTGTTTCCATAAATGCAGTAGCAATTGTACTAGCTTTAAAAGGATGAGATAATGCACAAAGGTATGCATACGTGGTATGTCTATCAACTACCATCATGATGACACTCTTTCCTTCAGACTTGGGTAAACCTATGCTAAAATCCATTGAGACCTCCTCCTAATGTTGACTTGCAAGGGCTAAAATTTGTAAAAGAACTAAGGTATTAATTGTCTCAACTTTATTTTCTTGGCAAACCAAACATTCTTCCACAAACTTTTGAATATCAGATTTAAGTCCATCGCAAAAAAAACCTTATTGACCCTATGGTAAATTTTTAAAAATATCGAGTGCCCTCCTAAGCAAGAGGTGTGCAATTCCAAAATAATCTTTTGTTTAAGTTGGGAATTCTTACAAATATATAAGCGATATTTGTACCACATTGAATCATTTTTCCAGCTAAATGTATCAGATGTATTGGGATATTGCTACAAATTTTGAATGAGTGACCACACCTGTTCATTATTGTTCCATTCATCCCTTGCTTCAATTATCCACTCAAGTTGGATAATAGAAATGGCACAAAGCAATGCTTCCACATCCTCATCCTTTCGAGAGAGTGCATCTACAACAACATTTTGCTTCCCTTTTTTGTAGATGATTCCAAAGTCATAACCCAAAATATTTGTCACCCATTTTTGCTACTTTTCTGAAGATAATATTTGTTCCAAAAAGTATTTAAGACTATCATGATCTGTTTTTACCTTGAAGTGTGTTCCCATTAGGTAGTGTCACCATTGCTTTAGTGAAAGTAGTATTGTCAACATTTCCTTCTCATAATTAGGTTTGTGTAAATAATTTCCTTATCTTCAAAATAAATGGGTCTTCCTTCTTGAATTAAAACAACACCAATTGCATTTCCTGAAGCATCAGATTCCACAATAATTTTTTTGTGAAGTCTAGCATAGCTAAGACTGGTGCTTGGCACATTGCCTCTTTATGATTTTCAAAGGCCTTCATTGCTTCCAGAGTCTAGAAAATGCATATTTCTTCAGTAATGATGTTATAGGTGCTATTATTCCCCCATAATTATTAACAAGCTTGCAATAATACCCTATCAACTTGAGAAATCCTCGAGGATGCTTTACGATTGTGGGGATTTTCCATTCCTTAATGGATTTAATTTTGTTAGGGTCTACCTTAACACTCTCATGAGATACAATATGACCCAAACATTCCACCTCCACTACTCCAAAGAAACATTTTGAGGTCTTTGCATATAATTGTTTCTCCTCCAATAGTTTGAGCACCCTATCAACATGTTGAACATGATCCTTCCAAAACTTGTTGTAGATTAATATATCATAAAAAAATACGAACACAAATGTTCTAAGGAAGGGTTTGAAAATAGAATTCATCAAACCTTGAAATGTGGAAGGTGCATTAGTAAGGCCAAAATGCATGACCAAAAATTCATAATGACCCTCATGAGTTCTGAATGTTGTTTTCGGAATGTCTTCAGTCTTCATTCTAATTTGATGATATCCTGAATGAAGATCGAGCTTGGTGAAGTAAATTGCTCCATATAATTCATCCAACAATTCATTGATGATAGGAATGGGAAATTATATTTAATAGTGAGCTTCTTGAGCTCCCTATAATATGGACACATACACCATGATGCATCCATCTTGTGCACCAATACTATTGGAGCAAAGAAAGAACTTTCACTAGGTTGAATTATACCAACCTCTAGCATTTTTGCAACCATACATTCAATTTCACTCTTTTGGTGATAAGGATACCTGTAAGGCCTAATGTTTGTAGGAACACTTCTTGGAATCAAGTGAATAACATGATCATGATCACGAATGGGTGGGAGGCCTTTGGGAGTCTCAAACACCTTGGAATGATTATCCAAGACTTTTTGGAGATATGGAGAAATGATGATTTCTATGTTTGAACCTCTAGTGAGCATAATTGTGCAATTATGGCCCATCGTTCTTTATTGAGAAGCTTTGTGATGAAATTAGAGATGATTATCTTTCCTTGTTTCCCTGCGATACCCTTTAATTCAATTTCCATTGCTTCTCAAAACAAATTCAAGAAAAGTCCTTGAAAAGTGAAGGCTATCATCCCCAAAGATTGTAACCATTGAGCTCATATCACAACATCAACACCACCCATTGGAATGGAAATCATTGGACTATTCAATACATATTCCCCCATGGTTAGCTTGATATTATGGCACTTTCTAGAGAAATTTATAGTTCCTCCATTTGCCACCATTACTTGACACTCTAGTGCTGGATATAGGAAGTAATTCAATTCCTTGGCTATATTACAATGAATAAAATTATGGGTACTACTCGAATCAATCAACAATATACCTTTTTATTCTTGACATATCCTTCTATATTGGGAGTTTTAGGAGTGGTAATTACTACCAATGAATTATAATATATGGTCAGATTCATTTCTTCTTTCTCTAGGGTTGGCTCTAGGCATATATCGTCCTCTTTTGATGTTTCTTGTTCCTTTTCTTCCTCCTCTTCACAATCTATGTAGAATAATTTATTATTAGTACACTTATGACCTTTAGTGTATTTTCTATTGCAACTATAACAAATACCTTTTTCTCTTTTCTCCTCCAATTGTTGTGGTGTCAACCTTGTAGGTT
This sequence comes from Pinus tabuliformis, assembly GCA_031772625.1. NCBI lineage: Eukaryota > Viridiplantae > Streptophyta > Pinopsida > Pinales > Pinaceae > Pinus > Pinus tabuliformis. Next base: position 683,823,917 of record CM062814.1, on the reverse strand, counting down.
GTGGAAGACTAGTAGAAACAACACTTCCATCTTTATAGTTGTGAGTGGTAGAATTCCTTGTTGCCATAATTTTTGTTTCAACTTTTCTTGCCACCCTAAATGACTTCTCTAATGAAGGAATTTCCCAAAGGAGAACCTCATGATGGATGTTATATTTTAAAGTCCCTATGAAAACATCAATCCTATGCTCCTATGGAATATCGGTTACCCTAATATTCAATTTTTGGAAGTCTTCAATGTGCTCCACCATTGAACCCTTTTGTTTGAGATTTATCAATTGGCTAAAGAAGGTGTTTCTCTTTGTATCTTGATAATGTGCTATCATTTCCTCCATAAAAATTGACCAGGTGACAAGTGACTTATGAGAATTGTTGGGTCGTTAATATGCCATTATTATTGTCACTTGTGAACGTTTATTCCACCCATTTCTACCATTCTTCATCATGTCATTTATTATAATTTATTATATAAATCCATTTTATGATGATTTATGCTCTTATATTATTTATTCTCCTTTATTTCTAATAAATTGATGATTATGCATTATTTTACCAATGATATTTCTAATAAATTGGTCATAACATTATTCACCATTTTTAGCCTCCAAGGTAACTTCCAGATTGAAGATTTGATTTTTAAATCTGCCAACTCAGAAATTCGCTGGTTTAAGGAGTGACAGTTTTGCGGTTGAGATTCTGAGCAAATGAAGACGAATTTGAGAAATCCGGAACATGGGTTTTGTCCAGAACGGGCCCAATTAACTTTGTTAAAGAACAGTTTGCCCAAATTCGGCTTGTACAGGGAGAAACGCAGGGTTCTTTGAGCACGATTTTCTCAGATTTGCAGTTGCGGCCGTCCTCCAAATCTCAGCTGCCAACCCAAATTCGTCTTGCTTTTGTTGAAGAGATGAAGGGAAATATATTTTCTTGTTGAACATCTGGTTAGAATCAACCCAAATTTATCATGTTGTAATTATCTATGCTCTGATCTTTCTCTATTTAAATGAAACCAAAGATCAGAGGAAGGGAGACTGTGTTTTTGTAATTCTAAGTTTCAGAACCAAATGTGATCATTGAGTCTCGCTGAGACCTGACTTTGTTATACTTTTGTTGATGCAATTAATATAGAAGACTCGGTGTTCATTTCGTTTTTGCATCTGGAGTAACTTAAGGCAGTGTTCCATTGGCAGCCAAGGGCCCGGCTCCGAAGGACACTTGCCTTTGTATTATTATACGGTGATTTGCGTATGGTTTGTTTATTTCTATTATTAAGTAATCTGATACATCTTTTATGTGATATACTATGCCTCATTATAACTGATATCTGAATGAGTTCTTTATCTCGTGTCTCTGCATTGTCTAAGTGGATCTATTCGAATTGCATCTCTCAGCTATTTCTGTAGCGGAGTGTTGGTATGAATGTTATTGTTATTAGATCCATGTGAAATAGTATTTGTAAGACTTGAAAGCAATATTACTTCGTTCAGAAACATAGTTATATCATCCAATATTCTCAGATTGCTATATTAGTGTGTTTTGTATATATGATAACTGCTGTTCCATAATTCATTTGTAAATATCTTCTCGTAAAGTAAAGATCATTGGAATTGCTTTTGCCGATTGTTATTTGATTGCGGAATGAGAGTTCAGTTCTAACTCGCGAGATTTAGTTCTTTTAATTGCTGTTTCATTTACTGCTGTCCATTTCGTTTCATTCTGCTTTTTGCCATTCCTTTTACTTGCATTTATTGCTTTGGTGTGAGAGAAGGTCCAAGGCTGTCGTGAGCCTCAGCAAATGCTACCACGCTCCCTGATCCATGGTCCATGCTCTAATTCCTTTTGCATCAATTTCTAGAGGACTGAGTTATTGCTACTATATCCTCGATTGATGGTTGTTTGAATGAATGATTGAGTTTAGAACATTTCAGTTTCTTGCTGTTCCAATTAGATTCTTTTTCAAGCATTCATTTACTTTTGGGTTTTAAGCACTATACTGCAAAACATTACTCTTAAGTAAATAGCCGCCTCAGACAGAGTACACTCTTGAAATAAAAAGTCGTCCCTGGGTTGATAATTAATGTGAAGGTAATTAGGAGTTCACAAGACACCTTTTTATCGCTCCACATTTTGGCGCCGTTGCCGGCGAGAGTGTAGCCATTTCTAAAGAGTAGTGTGAATCTGCTAGGGAAGAGTTGGATCTTAAAAACGGAAGGTAAGAACCTGCGTACGGAGCATGTAAAAGCCCTGCTCCATTGTCCGCTTTCCTAACAGATTCGTTGTTGCTTTGTTGGGTAGAAATAGATGTTTGAATTTTTGTTTGAATGATTAGGAAAAAGATAGAAATTTAAAAAAAAATGAATCACATGATCTCACGCAAGTGGTGATGTAAGCACCACCCATTTCACTAACCGGTTGACAAGAACATTTGAAGGAGGAGCCTCGAAGAAAACACATGAAGAACATCTTATATTATGGAGCAGCTCTCCGATGGTTCATGAGCCTAGATGGGAATTGCATCCAATTATGGGAGGACATGAAGAACATATTCTTGAAGAAGTACCAAGACTATTGCAAATCCAATGAAGATATTTTCGATATGATACAAGGGGAAGATGAAAGTTTGGAGGACTATGTAGATCGATTTCATTACAACCTTCAAAAATCAAAATATAAGCATTTGGAGAATGAGATCTTAAAAACACTCCTTCTTAAAGGAATCAAAGATGAATTTTTAGAACTTTTAAATCTGATAGGAAAAGGTGATGTTTTTCAGTTATCATATGATGATGTTTGTGAGTTGTGCATAAGGTATTCAAGAGGCATTTCCAAGGCTGGTAAGAATTCTAGAGATGTTTGTTCTTTCTTTTCCAAATCTGCTACAAGAATAGGAGACATAAGCGCTGAAATCAATGTGTTATTTGAAAATTTTAAAGTTGATTTTATTAGCTCTCTAAATGAAAAATTGGATGTTTTGCAGGTTCATAAAAATCAAGAATTGGATGAAGTGTTTTGCCCTCATGACCGAAAAGAGCATCTCATAGATACTCACTCTTCCTTATCTGGGATGGAAGTAGCATATCAAAGAGGTAAGGAAGCTGCAACAAGGTCAAAACCACAGAAATCATGGCCTACAGGTATGGTTCAAAACACTCCCTCTCCACTTTCTTACTTGCATAATCCATTATGGAATACTAATGTGTTAGGGCAGCCATGTCAATCTCAATATAACCACCAGCAATTTTCTCTACAAGCTTGGCATGGTTCACCTTATGATTGCATGACTACTCTCCCTCATCTTGTAGCACAAGCACATTCTCCATATTCTCCACCGGCGCTTTTGCAACATCCTACTTGCATATCAAATTTATCCACTCAACCCAACCAACCACATCATCAAAATGGTCCATTCTATACACATTTTCCTGCTCAACTAATTCCACACCCTCACCATAATAAACCAGTACAACATGCTTACAATGTTGAACTGGCAAATTTACCCACCCTTCCCACCCATTCTATCTCACATGTGTTATTAGAGAAAACCTACAATGAGATTCAGAATGTTTCAAATGCAAAAATTGTAGAAGCTATGGAAGAAAATGAGGTTTCTTTTACTATGCATCAACAAACTATTTTAAAAGTTCAAAAACTTCATGATATGATGGCTATGTGAAATCAAGAAAGTAAAGGATATATTGAAGATTGGTTTCACTCCATCACTTGTTTGCAACATCACTCTATGCTTCAACAATTTTTGAAACCATCTTTTCAAGGGAAATTGGCTTCTCATACCCTAATTTTTATCAACATGCATTTTTCGAATTTGGGTATGTGCATACATGAGGCCTTATTTCTAACATGGTTCCACTGGAAATACTCTTATATATAAATATAATCAATTCTCAAAGAAGAGTAGGATAGTGGAGAAAATAAAATAAATAAAGAAATAAAACAAACACATTTTTTTTATTTTTGTAAAACTAGTTGTTTCTTTTGTTGCAACACGCTATCGAAATCAACATCGGTGATAAATATTTCAATCTATTTGTGTATGTAGATGATTTATAATAGAAATAACAATTCTACAAACACTTATATTCATCTTTATCATCAATTTGAAAAAATGCTTGAATACCATTTTTTTGGCTTGCGGGCTTGATGAACTTTCTGGAAAAACAGTTGGGACAGTCATGTTTTGAGGGACCAAAAGTGAATATTTTTAAAACCTGTTTCTACCCTAGGTATCCCTTGATGTCTACTTTCTAACCCAATTTGAACCACTCAATTTGGATTTGAAACGAAAAAGTTAGAACCAAAACATTGACCGGTTATCTAGCGGGCAGCTTAGGAACAGAGTTGGGACAGTCAATTTTTGGAGGCCTAAATGACCATATTTTTAAAACCTGTTTCAATGGTAGATTCCCCTATGAATCTAATTTACAATGCAATTGGAATCACTCATTTTTGATATCGTATGGGGAAGTTATGATCAAAATACTGACTGTCTATCGTAAATCAGCACTCTTAAAACTTTGTCTTTCCAGCTGTTCTTTAAAGTATTTGACCTATCAATTCTTCTTGTATCCAAAACCTGTTTCTATTGGAGATAAATAAATGAATCTACTTTCATTTCCAATTTGAATCATTCGAATCCGACATCAAACGAAAAAGTTATGCTTGAAATATCAACTGTTGGTCTAAGCCGGGTAATCGAAAATGACTCTATTATGCAGGTTGTTCTAAACAAATTTGACATATCATATCATTGAGTTTTTAAAATCTATTTCTATTGGAGATAAAACTTTGATTTAGCTCTCATTTGGCTTTGGAATCACTCAATTTGGACAAAAAACAAAGAAGTTGTGATTAAAACTCTGCTGGTTAGTATGGTCGACCACTGCTCTCCCGCAGGTAACAAATAAATTTTACTTTGTTATTTTCTCTATGGATTTGTTATACAGAATAACTACTTGTTGTTTTTTGCATAATTCTTGGATTAAGGGAGCCCGTACACCTCTCTTTCTTCATGATTTAATGTTTTATTGCAGGTAGATACTCGTTTTTTGCAGGTTCTGGGAAAATAAAGAAGGTCAATTTATGGACGAGTGATTTTTCAAAGAAGTTTTTATAAAACAAAGGAATTTTATCCAAATCATTACCCAACGGATTCATAATAGAACAAATGAAGAATTGATTTCAATTTCAAGATTCATGTCTTGTCACTGCTGCCAAAACATTTTTCAAAAAGATCATTTTTTTACATAATATCATAGCTGTTGTAACTTAATTTACATATTGTTTTTAAATAAAATGTTGTTTCTTTTCTAATTTCTTTTATATTTTGTGTTTCAGGTGTTGCTTCATTCAAACTATGACCCATCCTCAGCTTCAATACAGTGAACAACTAACTCATTCTTTGCGTGTTTGCATTTTATGGTTGTGTATTTTGCTGTTCCTTTTCTGAAGGGACAGCATTTGTGTGCATTTTTGTCGTTCCTGCTGTTCCTTTTTCAAAGGGACATCATTTTCGTTTTGCTATCTATTTTCGAAAGGAATAGCACTGTTTGGTTCAGCCATTCATTTTGTTGTTCCTTTTTCACAGTTCATTTTGCTGTTCCTTTTCGAAATGGAACAGCTGCTGTTCCTTTTCGAAATGGAACAACACTTCTGCACTTTCACGTTGGGTGTGTTTTTGCTGTTCCTTTTTCAAAAGGAACAACATTTGGTGTGTTTTTGCTGTTCCTTTTTCAAAAGGAACAACATTTGGTGTGTTTTTGCTGTTCCTTTTTTTCAAAAGGAACAGCAGTGAGTGTTTTTGCTGTCCCTTTTTCAAAAGGAACAGCAGTGCGTGTTTTTGCTGTTCCTTTTTCAAAAGGAACAACAGTTTGAGTTTTTGCTGTTCATTTTTTTCAAAAGGAACAGCAGTGCGTGTTTTTGCTGTTCCTTTTTCAAAAGGAACAGCAGTTTGAGTTTTTGTTGTTCCTTTTTCAAAAGGAACAGCAGTGCGTGTTTTTGCTGTTCCTTTTTGAAAAAAGGAACAGCAGTTTGAGTTTTTGCTAACAGCAGTGCGTGTTTTTGCTGTTCCTTTTGAAAAAGGAACAGCAGTTTGAGTTTTTGCTGTTCCTTTTTTCAAAAGGAACAACAGTGCGTGTTTTTGCTATTCCTTTTTCAAAAGGAACAGCAGTTTGAGTTTTTGCTGTTCCTTTTTCAAAAGGAACAGCAGTGCGTGTTTTTGCTGTTCCTTTTTCAAAAGGAACAACAGTTTGAGTTTTTGCTGTTCCTTTTTCAAAAGGAACAACACTGCGTGTTTTTGCTGTTTTTGCTGTTCCTTTTTTCAAAAGGAACAACAGTTTGAGTTTTTGCTGTTCCTTTTTTTCAAAAGGAACAGCAGTGCGTGTTTTTGCTGTTCCTTTTTCAAAAGAAACAGCAGTTTGAGTTTTTGCTGTTCCTTTTTTCAAAAGGAACAACAGTGCGTGTTTTTGCTGTTCCTTTTTCAAAAGGAACAGCAGTTTGAGTTTTTGCTGTTCCTTTTTCAAAAGGAACAGCAGTGCGTGTTTTTGCTGTTCCTTTTTTCAAAAGGAACAACAATTTGAGTTTTTGCTGTTCCTTTTTTTCAAAAGGAACAGCAGTGCGTGTTTTTGCTGTTCCTTTTTCAAAAGGAACAACAGTTTGAGTTTTTGCTGTTCCTTTTTTCAAAAGGAACAACAGTGCGTGTTTTTGCTGTTCCTTTTTCAAAAGGAACAGCAGTTTGAGTTTTTGCTGTTCCTTTTTCAAAAGGAACAGCAGTGCGTGTTTTTGCTGTTCCTTTTTCAAAAGGAACAGAAGTTTGAGTTTTTGCTGTTCCTTTTTTTCAAAAGGAACAACAGTGCGTGTTTTTGATGTTCCTTTTTCAAAAGGAACAGTAGTTTGAGTTTTTGCTGTTCTTTTTTTCAAAAGGAACAGCAGTGCGTGTTTTTGCTGTTCCTTTTTCAAAAGGAACAGCAGTTTGAGTTTTTGCTGTTCCTTTTTTTCAAAAGGAACAGCAGTGCGTGTTTTTGCTGTTCCTTTTTCAAAAGGAACAGTAGTTTCGCGTTTTTGTGTGTATTTTTGCTTTTTTTTGGTATGCATTTTCTTTGTTGTTCCCTACACAGAACACCACTTTCTTTTTGAGTGTTTTTGCTGTTCCTTCAAAAAAACAACACTTTGAGAGTATTTTTGAGGGCAACCCTTTCCTTTCTCTTGTGGGATTATTCATAGTTCAGCTCAACCACATTCTCCTGATTCTCTTTCATGGCATAAAGTACACTATTTTTATGAGGACAAGAATTATGGATTCTTTTGAAGCGAGTTATTATCATTTACGTTATGATCTTTAACAGGACAGCTCCTTGATGTTAGATTCTTTTCAAAAAGGGACACAATTATTTATATATTACTTTACTGCATTGTTTTCTGTTGAACATGATATTGATTGATCATCTTAATACCATGCTGGTTCCATCATCCCTGGTTATAATCTTCTCTGTCTGTAATAAATGAGATTATGGGTATATTTTTTCTATTGACATCTTCAACTTCTTCCGCCATCCCTGCTCTTAAGGAGTACTGAGCCTCCCTCTTTTTATCATAAAAATGTGTAAATATAACAAAATTTTGTTCCCAGATGGAGGATAGGGGGTCTCATTACGAGCCAGCCTACCATGTTCATAAGGCTGTAACAAAGTGACATTCCCATTATGGCCACCACACCAGGGTTATGATCCATTGGATAGCCAAATTATCCTTGGAACAGGAGGTCTCATCACGAGCCGGCCTGATCACTTTTGCTACCTCCTAGTGAATGGTAGTGTGGTTATCTGGTTATCACGCCAGCACACTGATCTCTTCTGTAGAACAGCACTAAAACTCTCCATTTATAAATTGAGGATCCTGGCTCATATGGGTTAAAAAACAACCCTCTCGAGGCTGTGGACGCCTGCTGGCAGCAGCGGCTCTGCTTATGGTATTGAAGTGATACCTTTTCGTCAATTATTATTATAATACCCTTTTCTTATTTTCTTTTTATCAGAGAAGTTATTTCCTTAACTTTTTCCCTGTTTGAACCTTTATGCATGAGAAATTGTTTTATGATCAATCACATCATTTTCAGCTAGAATACCGTCAGCAAAGCATCTTTTTAGCACATTTTTGTCCTTTTTCGTTTTGCATAAACTATCATCACTCCAAAGCGTCCTATCTCTTATTCATAACTATCTTTACACACTTTGCTCTCAAAATAACCATAACTTTCACCGTCCTATCATTGATAAGTGTACTCTGCCTCCCTTACTGATATATTGTTCATTCCATTGCCTTGCCGTCAGCACCACCCCTTTCATATGCTTCATGGTTATGGAACCCATTTTCCAATTGGAGGGGGGAATGTATGCATTATGGGATTGCATGCGATATGATTACTGCACTTTGCCATACCTTGTTGATTTGACAACATATTAGTATTGCATGTATACATAAGTTTTTCTAATTGAAATTTTGCATGCATTTTATCTGTTGCTATTTAAAGCTAACACTATGGATTCAAGAACATTGTATGCAAAATAGTGCTTTGTTTACAGAAGAACAACAAGTATGGGCAGAATTCTATTCGTAGCATGACCACACTATTGCACTTCACAGTAGAGGCTCGTGAACGTGAACAATTCTTCAAACATGATGTGCTTCCCTGGATTCCACCTTTTGCATCACTTTCAGCACCAACTCTGCCTACATCAGCTTCAACAACTGCCAGTCCGTATATGTCATTCCACATTTTTTTGGAGGTAAAACTTGAGGTAAAATTGCATAGTTTTCTATTTTATTATAAATTTAGGAGAATCTAATGAAAATCCATTTTGAGCATTATTTGTCATCCTTCATTCCACACCTTTATCACTTCCCCTTTTTCAGCAGCATATCATTTTCGAGTGTGGGGGAGTGTTCCTTTTATTCATTTTTTTCTTATAACCACGTCATTCATATTCTTTATCATCCATTGCTATTCTTATTCACTCTCAACACCTCCCTTATTTCATGTTGTTTTACACCAAGCATAGAATTCAATAGATAATAGCTACCACCTCTATTTGTTTTCTAGCATCGCATGAGGGCATGCTAATTTTTCAAAGAGGGGGAGGAATTGCTACGCATGATGGATGTTTTCTATTTTCTTTCTCATTTAAGGCATACAATTTCAGTGTAGAAATTGATTTCCATAATATTTTTAAAAACTATGAACTCAATTCTCGTGATCTCTAGGAAACACAAACATACTATTAAGATACACATACCTAGATAATTTCAAGATAAATTGGTTCATAAAAATTTTGGAAATCATGCACTCTCACCTACAGCCATTTTGTTTATATCTCATGATCCGTGCATCAAAATAGTCCGATTTTTGGATCATAAAGGCATTCATATATTCTAAATTTACTTGCCAAATTTCGACAAAAGCTGGTTTGTAGTTTTTGGGGAAAATGGTTAATGAAGTTTGTTGTTATCTATGTCATATTTTGCTGCAACCTCATACATATAGTTGAATGTCAATGTAAAAATTGTTATGCCTTCATCGAGATTGCTAAAATTGAATATTCATTAATTAAGGAAGCATTCAGTTATTCTCAAATTTTTATTGCTTGGTTAACACATGGTTTTTGTCGTGGGACATGCAATATATTCAATTTTCGTTGCATGAGGACATGCAACATATTGAGTGTGGGGGTGTGTTGGGTCGTTAATATGCCATTATTATTGTCACTTGTGAACGTTTATTCCACCCATTTCTACCATTCTTCATCATGTCATTTATTATAATTTATTATATAAATCCATTTTATGATGATTTATGCTCTTATATTATTTATTCTCCTTTATTTCTAATAAATTGATGATTATGCATTATTTTACCAATGATAGTTCTAATAAGTTGGTTATAACATTATTCACCATTTTTAGCCTCCAAGGTAACTTCCAGATTGAAGATTTGATTTTTAAATCTGCCAACTCAGAAATTCGCTGGTTTAAGGAGTGACAGTTTTGCGGTTGAGATTCTGAGCAAATGAAGACGAATTTGAGAAATCCGGAACATGGGTTTTGTCCAGAACGGGCCCAATTAACTTTGACAAAGAACGGTTTGCCCAAATTCGGCTTGTACAGGGAGAAACGCAGGGTTCTTTGAGCACGATTTTCTCAGATTTGCAGTTGCGGCCGTCCTCCAAATCTCAGCTGCCAACCCAAATTCGTCTTGCTTTTGTTGAAGAGATGAAGGGAAATATATTTTCTTGTTGATCATCTGGTTAGAATCAACCCAAATTTATCATGTTGTAATTATCTATGCTCTGATCTTTCTCTATTTAAATGAAACCAAAGATCAGAGGAAGGGAGATTGTGTTTTTGTAATTCTAAGTTTCAGAACCAAATGTGATCATTGAGTCTCGCTGAGACCTGACTTTGTTATACTTTTGTTGATGCAATTAATATAGAAGACTCGGTGTTCGTTTCGTCTCTGCATCTGGAGTAACTTAAGGCAGTGTTCCATTGGCAGCCAAGGGCCCGGCTCCGAAGGACACTTGCCTTTGTATTATTATACGGTGATTTGCGTATGGTTTGTTTATTTCTATTATTAAGTAATCTGATACATCTTTTATGTGATATACTATGCCTCATTATAACTGATATCTGAATGAGTTCTTTATCTCGTGTCTCTGCATTGTCTAAGTGGATCTATTCGAATTGCATCTCTCAGCTATTTCTGTAGCGGAGTGTTGGTATGAATGTTATTGTTATTAGATCCATGTGAAATAGTATTTGTAAGACTTGAAAGCAATATTACTTCGTTCAGAAACATAGTTATATCATCCAATATTCTCAGATTGCTATATTAGTGTGTTTTGTATATATGATAACTGCTGTTCCATAATTCATTTGTAAATATCTTCTCGTAAAGTAAAGATCATTGGAATTGCTTTTGCCGATTGTTATTTGATTGCGGAATGAGAGTTCAGTTCTAACTCGCGAGATTTAGTTCTTTTAATTGCTGTTTCATTTATTGCTGTCCATTTCGTTTCATTCTGCTTTTTGCCATTCCTTTTACTTGCATTTATTGCTTTGGTGTGAGAGAAGGTCCAAGGCTGTCGTGAGCCTCAGCAAATGCTACCACGCTCCCTGATCCATGGTCCATGCTCTAATTCCTTTTGCATCAATTTCTAGAGGACTGAGTTATTGCTACTATATCCTCGATTGATGGTTGTTTGAATGAATGATTGAGTTTAGAACATTTCAGTTTCTTGCTGTTCCAATTAGATTCTTTTTCAAGCATTCATTTACTTTTGGGTTTTAAGCACTATACTGCAAAACATTACTTTTAAGTAAATAGCCGCCTCAGACAGAGTACACTCTTGAAATAAAAAGTCGTCCCTGGGTTGATAATTAATGTGAAGGTAATTAGGAGTTCACAAGACACCTTTTTATCGCTCCACAAGAATAAAACCATCTATACCATATAAACTGATTGAGTTCTAAATATAAAGATGCAATACATGTACCTTTTGTGAGGGTTGCACACCTTATAGATCAAAATATTGCTCCATCTGTAGTATCCATGTTATTATATCCTTGCAATCAAATTTCTTCATATCAATATTTGGAATGTGGTGATTCTTAAACCCCACATTGGAGTCTCTAAAATTGTAATTCATATACCTTTTTTCCTCGTCATGATTTTCATGGATTACCTTGTCACCATCGAGAAGCCTTTCTTGCAACAACTTTGTCAAACCTTCCTTCAAACCTTACATGTCTACTTTTAAAACATCCATGTCACCTTTTATTTCATTTTTAAACCATTCATGTCCCCTTTTAGTTAATCTTTGGTTTCTCTTTGTGAGAATTGAATTTGTTGCACTTGGTCCGGTAATTTTGATATATCATGTTGCAATTCTTCCTCTTCATGCATCATAGTAGAGATTTCAGGGGGCTTAATGGGTGTAGAATTATTTTGGTTGGGAGGACTTTTAGAACCCAATACTAATATATGTGCTTCAATATGCCCTTGGAATCTCTTCAAATAGTTTTTTCAAACAAAATTTACACAATTTAAAAAACACACACACACACACACCTTTTTCTTGCTTTTAGGAGCTTGATCTTGAAATGGTTGTAACTCTGTAATTTCAAGTCTCCAAGTTCTAAAGTTTCTTCTTGTGGTATCCCTATAAGTATTCTTTCCAATCCCACAAGTCTTACTGAGATTAGATTCTTCAAGAAAGAGTTATGCCAAATCTCCTATGATGGCCTGATTATGGACTAATTCAATAGAGTGAAGTTGTATGGGATTCCTTGTGTCACTATTTCAACATTCAACCCTGAAATTTATACAAAAAAAACTAAATATACTAAATTTCATCTAATTTTTACATAATTAAAATATGATGCCTGAAACGAAAGGTATGACAATTTTCCCTAGGTCATCTATTTGAGACTGAAATCAGGAGCTTGCAAAAACCCTAACTTCGTCAGATAATATATCCTATAATATAGAGAAACATGCTCTGACATTTTTACACGAAGTTCACCAAGATTTTGGTTCCACATGGTAAAAAGTTTAGCTTCTGAAGCCTCGTATAAATAAAGTTATAGAAAAAATTCTAAGCTGAACTTTTTGAAGAAGCGAAACTTTAGAATCCAAAACTCTAATACCAAATGTTATGCAACCAACTCACAAAAAGATAGATAAATGACTTAAAAATTATCCTTTTTGAGGTGGAAACCTAATTTATATTAAATAAATGAACAATTATTGGGTGATACAAATGCAAATACCTCCTTTGTATATATAGGAGTCTAATGGGTCACAATATAATTAGAGCCTACATAAGAATAATAATGTGAAGGCACAACAATAATAATAAGGGGATACACTAGTATTATAGGGTCCTAAAAGAGAATATACATATAGAGAATTCATTGATTTTTGTAAGGAAATAGGTATAAAAAAGGATCTCATAATTCCATATAACCCTCAACAAAATGGAGTAGTGGAAAGAAGAAATAGAACTATTGTGGAAGTAGTAAAAGCTATGACTCATTATCAAATTCTACCTTTATTTTTATGGGCATATTTAACTAAAACAATTGTTTATGTTCAAAATTGAAGTCCTCGTTGAGATTTAGAAGATAAGACTCATGAAGAAACATTCACCAGATCAAAACATGAAGTCAGTGATGTAAGAATTTTTAGTTGTCTCTTATATGTTCATGTACCCAAGGAAGAGAGAAAAAAGTTAGAACCCTTAGGAAAGAAGGATACCTTCAAAGGATATAATGAAACTTCAAAGGCATATAGAATCTACATTCTAGAACATCATCAAGTGAAGTTACTTAAGATGTTATCTTTGCTAAAGAAGTAGCTTTCAAAAATCCAAAAGAATCACACATGGAGATTGATGATGAAGAAAAGGAGGCTTCAAGAATTACAAATTCAGATCCTCCTAGATCTCATCCTTCAGAAGTTGAGGAAGAATCAAAAGAACCATCAAATCAAGTTGATCTACCTAGAGAAGTTGGTAGAACAAGGAAAATACCAACATGGTTTCGTGACACCTTGTAAGATGTAGAAAGACATGCAACTCCTCGAGGAACCTTCAAAGAAAGAAGACTACCTTGAAGGTACCTAAGATATATGGCCATAATGTCTCATTTCATTGATTTAGAACAATCAAATTATGAAGAAACATCAAGTAAACAACTATGGAAGGATGTCGTGATGGAAGAGTATCAACCTATTATGAATAATGATGTATGTGAGATAATACCTAGACTAAAAGGGAAATAAATAGTGACAAAACATAAAGGGAATCTAATTTTTCATGGAAGGTCTAAATATATTGAAATAAAATATCATTTTTCCTCGATATTTGGTACATAAAGGAGTAGTGGAGCTCAAGTATATATCCACTAGTGAACAAATTGTAGATATTATTAGTAAGCCTCCATCTAGAGTGATGTTTGTATACTTAAGAGATAAGCTTGGTGTAGTTAATATTACCTCTCTTGTTGAGAGGGAGGATTTATGTCTTTATTAGATTAGATATACCATATCCTAGAACTAGGAGGAGTTGGATAGATCATAAAGTACTTTAATCAAGGAGAGATGGATTCATGTTGAAAAAATGTAGCAAGAAGTTCTCAATTTGATTTTTCCTTGATTAAATTAAGAAAATTCGAATTTTCACATCAACAAACAACTTAGATGGGATTAACTTGTGTGACATGGCTTGTGTCACCTAGTTTACTCAGTAAATTTGAGTTGGAGGAGTTAGAGTTCTGTTAAGCATGTGTGATTTCTAATTTGTGGCAATCAATGTCAACTATCTCAAGTTATTTTGAGTTAAACTAGTTCCAACTATAGGAGGAACTAGTGGAAGGTCAGTTGTGTAGTGGGAATTCAATCAAACTCAATGATCATCCAATTAACTAATCAATCAGCCCAAAATAGCTAGTGCATACAAAGAATTTGATTTCCCCAGTTGTGGTGGAGATTCAAAGGTAGTGTAACATTAGTTGCAGACTAGTCTTGAGTGTACAGGTGTTGCATGAAGTCAAATGATCAACTTTGGGAATTGCACAATCCATTTTGGAGAAATTCCTAAATAATAGGGACCTAATTTCTCAAGGAATTGCGCAAGGAAATAGAGGTTGAAGTAGAGGTAGAAATTGACTAATTCTAGGTCATAGCTTCTTAGTGAGCAGAGGGAGAGGTTATTCACTAGTAGGTTGTGCTCAATTGAGTAAAGAAACTGTAATACATTTATATTCATTAAATTAATGCAAGTAGGCATTAGGGTTTTTAGTAGATTTATTTCCCTGGAAAAAATATTGTGTCAATGTGTGTTATTTCTCATTGCATGTTTGTGATTGATGTTCTAAATTATGAATTGAATTCTATAGAGCAATAGAGTAGTTTTTTGTCTTGTGATTTTGATTAAAAATTCATGAGAAGTTGGAAATATACACCATAATTTCTACGTGGTATCAGAGCAAGATTCACATTAGACTAAGAATTTCGAAGTTGTTTCTCAGGAGGTTTGAATTTAAAATTCAGTGTAGTAGGATCTCTTTGGAGCTGAGAAGATGACCTTGAATGGGCTGAGGCTAAATTATTCCTTGGAAGGTATCTCTAATTTCATCACATGGAAGGATCACATGGAGGTGGTATTCAATGACAATGGATTGCTAGAAGACATCAAGAGAGATGTTGTAAAACCAACAGAATTTGATGCCCAAAGCCTTGCTCAGTGGAATAAAGATTTAGCCAAGCAGAGGAGAATAATATTGGAGGGAGTATGGGACCAAATTGTCACCAATATCCATGGGAAATAAAATCCTTATACAATGTTACAAGAACTAATAGATCTGTTCCAAAATAGTAGTGACCATAGGAAGCAAGCACTCAAGGATAAACTTCAAAATATAAGGATGCAGAATAATGACACTATCCTGTAGTATCTGAGTAGGTTCACACTAGTTCATGATGAGCTTGCAGGAGTAGGTGTTACTATTTCATAGAATGACTTGGTAAGCCTAGCCCTTCTAAGCCTTTCCAAGAGTTGGAATAACTATCAAGATTCAGTGAATGAGAGGGAGAAACTACCGAATTGGGAACACTTATGGTTTGATTTGGTATAGGAGGAAATAAGGCAAAATAACAGAGATGGGACTTCATCCAAGGGCGAGGATGAAGAAAAATTTGCAGTGGTTGGAAAGGGAAAGAAAGGAAAAGGGAAGAAATATCAAACCAAACCAGAATCCAAACAAGGGTGCAAGAATAAAGATTTTTCCAAAAATTAAATGCTTCCACTGTCATGAATTTGGGCAAAGTGTCCACACAAAAAGGCAAGTAAGAATACCTCAGGAGGAGTAGTAGGTGAATCCTTGGCTTCATAGTTTGAGCTTGACTTTACCCTTATCACATGCATGGTGAACACAATGATGGGGAGTGTGTGGTACTTGGACTTAAGTGCCTTATTCCACATGACAGGGTGTAGATATTTTTTAATGACCTAGAGGAGAAAGATCTCCAGATGCACATCAAACTAGGGGACAGTGGATAGTACAATGCAACCCTTTTAGAGGGAATCAGGCTCCCCTCTTAGGCTCAAGGATGTCATGTTCATTCTGAGCCTAAATAAAAATCTCATCTCCGTTGCAGTTTTGGAAGACCGTGGTTATGATGTGATCTTGAGCAAAGGAAAAGAATTCCTGAGACACATAGCCACGAGATAGGTGAAGAAGATTGGGGTTCGTGTGAAGAACCTATATAAGCTAGATGTGGAATACTGTGTTGCATCAAGAAATAAGGTAGAGAAAGTGCAGGGCTATGATGGCGATGAAATTTGGCACATAAGACTTGGCTATTTGCATCATGGCACGTTGAAGATTATTCAACAATAACCAATGGCCTCCCCAGAGGAGAACTTGAGCAAAAGGATGTATGCAAAGGATGTACATTGGGGAAGTACACAAAATCCACATTGCATGATCTAGACATTAAAGCATGTGAAATCCTAGAAAGGATCCACCCTAATGTCCGTGGACCTTTCTCAATAGCCTCCACTTCCATACAAAAATATTTTGTCATTTTTATTGATGACTTCTCACATGAGTGCTGGATCTTCTTCATGCGGAAGAAATATGAGACATTCATCAAGTTTGTATAATTCAAGGCGCTAGTTGAGAAAGAAACCGACAAGAAGGTGAAGGCTCACAGGACCGATAATAGAGGTGAGTACATGTCAAATGAATTCAAAATTTTTTGTGTGAAAGAAGGAATTTGACGAGAGTTGACTACACCCCACAATCCACAACAAAATGGGGTGGCTGAGAGGAAGAAATGTAGCATTGAGGGAGAAATGAGGGTGATGTTGCATGACCAAGGCCTACCTCTACATTTGTGGGATGAGGCATGCAACACAAAAGTTTATTTGCAGAACCAGAGTCCTCATCAAATTCTCGGTATGATTACACCAGATGAGGATTTCTTTGGGAGAAAGCCAGATGTATTGCATTTCAAGATTTTTGGAGCCTCTGTTTACTACCATGTCTCCAAAGAATCAAAGAAGGATCTTGAGCTGACAATAAGCTTGGGGGTATTTGTGGGTTACACAGAAACTACACATAACTACCGTGTGTACTTTCCATCCCTCAGAATGACAGTTATGTGAAGGGATGTAAAGTTTAATGAGGAGAAAGCGATGTGGTGTCTATTGATAGGGAGCTTCAGATCCCACAAGATGAGGAGATTTTAGCTCCAAAGGAGGAGCCTCAAGAAGTTGTGGAGCAACCACAAATTGAGGAACATAGAGTGGAGACATCCACTCAAGCAAAACCATCTAGAGAAGGTAGAAAAATAACCAAGGAAGCTGATAGACTTCTGTAGGATGTGAGGGAGAATGTGGGGGCTCCTTCAAAATTGTGGAGGCATAGAAGGTCACCTAATCAATACACTGGCTACATGGCTCTAATGAATGAGTTTGTAGAGACCCATCCTCTTTCAAGGAAGCAACAGAGAAACCTGTATGGGTTGATGCAATGGTGCAGGAATACAAATCCATTGTAAAGAGCAATGTTTGGGAAGTGGTCCCAAGATCAACAGATAAATAAGTAGTGGGTTCGAGATGGATCTTCAAGGTGAAGAAGGAAACAAATAGAAGCATAGAGACTTATAAAGCCAAATTTGTGGCCAAGGGGTACTCTGAAGTTGAGGGAATTGACTATGATGAGACCTTTGCTCTTGTAGCAAGGTACTCATCCATTAGATCAATTGTTGCTATGGTTGCATAGATGGGGTGGAAGATCCACCAAATGTATGTAAAAACAACATTTATTAATGGAGTTATTTAGGAGGAGGTGCACATCGAGCAACCAAAAGGTTTTTAGACATTTTATCAAGAGTATCATGCGTACAAACTCAAGCAAGCATTTTATGATCTCAAATAAGCACCCCATGCTTGGTACACCCAGATTGATAGTTATCTCATCAATTTGAGATTCACCAAAAGTGAAGTGGATGAAAACCTCTATAACATCTTGGTAGAAGATAAATTTCTTATTATTGTCTTATATGTTGATGATTTTATTATAACTGGTGATGAGCAACTGATTAGATCTTGCAAAAAGGAACTTACAGCGGGATTTGAAATAAAGGACATGGTTCCCACACACTACTTCCTTGGGTTAAAAGTATCGCAAGGAAATGGGGTACCATTCATGTCTCAAGGTAGGTATGAAAATGATATACTATAAAGATTCCTCATGGAGAGTTGTAAACCCATGGAGACACCTCTAGTGACTAACCAGAGGAAGGAGGATGCCACTTCAGGTGAAGAAGTGGATGTTACCATTTATCAGAACTAGTGGGTTCACTAATGTATCTTGTAAAAACACGACCAAATATGTCCTACGTAGTCAACCAATTGAGCCAAGCTATGGTTAGTCCAATCAAATTGTTTTGGAAGGAAACTAAGCATGTTTTATGGTACCTCAAAGGCACTGCCCAGTTTGGACTATGGTATAGACGAACAAAGGGAGTGAAATTGTGTTGATTAATAGATACAAATGGGGCAAGGATTCCATCGTAATGAAAGAATACATCAGGTGGAATTTTCAGTGTTGGGTCCGTAGTTATTTCTTGGTACAATAGGAAGAAAAGATCTATGGTGCTCAACTCAGTAGAAGCAATATACATGGCTGCAAGTCAAGCAAAATGTGAGGCAATTTGGATGAGAAAGATACTTGTTGGACTATTTGGTTAGATGATGGATCCAGCTGTGATCTACTTTTATAATCAAAGTTGCATCAAGCTCTTTGAGAATCCTGTATTTCACGATCAATCCAAGACTATAGATATCTAGTATCACCATTTACGGGACTGTGTGCATAGGTGGATAACGTTGCTACAATACATTCCAATAGAGGAACAAGATGCTAACATTTTGACTAAGGATTTTTTAGGAGGGAATTTCTAGTTCCACAGGTGTAGGATAGGGGTGGTTGATAATCCCTTTCTTGCTGAGAAGGAGTGTTGAAAAAATGCAACAAGAAATTCTTAAATTGATTTTTCCTTGGTTAAATTGAGAAAATTTGAATTTCCACATCAAAAAACAATTTAGATACAGTTAACTTGTGTGACATGGCTTATGTCACCCAATTTACTTAGTAAATTCAAGTTTCAGGAGTTCCCCATCTAGTGCATGCAGAGAATTCGAGTTCCCCAACTGTGGTGGAGATTCCAAGGTAGGTTCGCCATCTAGTGCACGCAAAGAATTCAAGATTCCCAGCTATGGTGGAGATTCAAAGGTAGCGTAACATCAATTGTATACTAGTATTGAGTTTACAGGTGTTGCATGCAATCATATGATCAACCTTGGGAATTATGCAATCCATTTTGGAGAAATTCCTAAATAATAGGGGCCTAATTCCTCAAGGAATTGTGGAAGGAAATGGGGCTCAAGCAGCAGTAAAAATTGACTAAGTCTATGTCAGAGCTTCTTAGTGAGAAGAGAGAGAGGTTATTCATTTGTAGGTTGTGCTCAGTTGAGCAAAGCAATTGTAATACATCTCTCTTCATCGGATTAATGAAAGTAGGCATTGGGGTTTTTAGCAGATTGCTTTCCCTGGAAAAAAATATCATGTGCATGTGTGTCATTGCATGTTTGTGATTGATTTTCTAAATTGTGAATTGAATTACATAGAGTAGTAGAGTAGGTTCGTGTCATGTAATTTTGATTAAAACTTCATGAGAATTTGCAAATCTACAACATAATATCTACTATTCATTCACCAAGGCAAGAAGGACTTGGTTGCCAAAAGTACTTGGCTGGTGTCATAAGGGAATTTTACCAAAGGTGAATGACCATAGGGAACGTTAGATAGATCTACTCCTAGGAGCTATAAGGACTTGGATAAATTATAAGGGAATTGAACAAAGGAGATAGATTTTGTTCATCTTGAAATCCATAAAGGACTATAGCTAAGTGAATGGTCCAAAGGAAAACTCATTTCTAAAATGGCAAAAGGACTTGAATATGTCACAAAGGAATTTAAACGTAATATGCTTGATTCATTTGCTATTAATGTCATAAAGGACTTTGAAAAAAGAGCCCTGGATGTTCAAACATGGAGTGACTTAAAGAAATCATGCATGTAAGAATAAGTCCCATTGTCTACTCCATTTGAATCTATAGACATCAACATGATTACCTTATTACATTTTTCTTATGAAGGAGAATTCTTAGCTAAAGGAAATCTATTTCAAGAGAATACCTCCCTTGCTAAGTGGTAGTATTGATTTTTTGTAGCATTGGGAGGTATTCTTGCATACCAAGGAGCCTTCCAAATTAGCAAACATAAATTATGAGTGTTAAAATAAAATCCAAATTTTAATAATGGTTCATGTAGGCTCTAAGCAGCCTAAGTCAGCCCCACCATTAAAGGTGACCGTTAATAAAAAAGGCACCCACTTGGCCATTATAAAGACACAAGAAGGCATCCAATTTGATCATTCAATCATAAATTGACATATCATTTGAAGTAGTCGCACGAGTTGACAAAGAATAAGGAAAAAACTTATTGTAATTTGAAGATTGACCAAGTTTGATCGAGTTTGACCTTTGAAGAAATCTAACTACAACTCAGATTTGGAGGTTGAATTGACCTCAGAATGTTGACCATAGGACTAAATATCTCCGTTGATCGAAATTCTATTTGTGAAACAACATTGACTAGCGTCGACCAATGTTGACTTCTTTGTTTTGAAGAACTTAACAAACAATTACAATTTGGAATACTTTTAACAAGGTTTGACTGGTATTTGGGCTTGATAATTGGCACATATTTCTAGACAATATTTATTGTAAACTTTTGTTGAAGATTGAATTCTCCTTATAAGAAAGGTTGTTGGGTTTTTCCCAAGGTTGGGTTTCCCTCTGGTAAATTCGTCTCTCTATCGATGGGTACTAGTAAACCATAAAAGAAAAAACATTTGTATTAAGGAATAGGGGATTATATTTCATTTCCATTGATCCACAAAATTCTCTTGGAAAATCTTGAACCCCTATTAGCTATTTGAACCACTTCTTCATTATTTTGGCACAACATATGATACAATAAAAAAGTATGAAATTTTGATAGAATTTGTTCTCTTAAGAATGGTTTGTAATTTGGCTTCACATGGGGAAGAGCGAACAAATAGGTGTTAAATTAAATTTTGTGAGTCTCCAAATATCCTGAAATAATTTTATTTATGAGCAAAGACATGAGATAGACCTTTGTATACTGCATAAGATTAATCCTAGTTGTTTGTTGCATTCCCCAAACCCCATGTAAATGATACCTCTACTTTTTTTTTTTTTTAATCGAGGCAAAAAATATTTCTGCAGAAACCCAACCCTTGCCCCATTCGTTGCACCCCTAATTGATATAAAAATAATAATGAAAAGAAAAAATAAATATAAAAATGTGTGAAGATTAATATAAAAACAAGTAAAAAGAAAAGTTAAGATGCAAAGAATAATATACAAATATTAGTAAAGAGACAAATTAGATATAAAAAAGTATAAAGATTGATATAAAAATAGTATAAAGTTTGATACAAAAATATCAGTAAAAAGAAAAATTAAGGTATACAAAAAAAATAAAAGGTAATATAAAAATAATAGTTTAAAAAACCTAAAAATATAAAAATAGAATTTTTAAGTAATATTAAGTAAGAGTAAATCCTTTGCGGCAACTCAATTAATGATGACCATAAAAATGAAGTGTTATGAGAAATGAGGTTCGAGGTTCAAATCCCTCGATTCACTTGTACCTACAAAAGGGGCATACGTAGGTCCAATTGTTGATTCCTTTAGCCACAAAAAACTAAATTAATTAAATTTTTAATCAATGTGTAAAGTCTAAATTCATTTTTCAATAAATAAGTAAAATGATATAAAGTAATAATAATATTAATTGTTGATATTAGCAATAATTAATTTTGAGTATTTACGTATGAGATTTATGTTTTTTTTTTTTTTTAAATCAATATGAGAATTTATAGAGAATTGACAAGTTCAATCACATCGGGCTTTTATTACACCAAATACAATTATTTCATAAATGCTAGTTATAACATTTCTCCAAAAACTTGAACCAATGCAAATGGGGAAACAAATTGTTCACCAAACCACTGCACTAAAATATTTTGATGAAATTTATATTTAAATTGCATTACAAACATATAGATGTCAATATTGATTAAAAATGATACTCCATGACATGGATCCACATAAAATGTTTTACTGTTTTCCTTTATAGTATGGTAATGCGAAGTAGTTAATTGTTATTTATGACAAGAAAAAAATATTAACTTTAAAAAACACACACACAAACACACAACACACACTCACACACTCACAAATAACAACATCTACATTGAAACAACTATAATGAATCCAACATAATAGAAGAACATTTATTGTTTAAAAACTATCATGGAAGTGTAAGTTGTACATATTTTCACATACCTCATAGATAATAAGTTATTTAACTATACATATGTGATGTTAGATTCTTGCTTAAGTTTAAAAATAAAATAAAAATTAAATTAAATTATAACATTTTATTTTATTAATAAAAAATAAATAATAATAAAAGTTTATAAAAGGAAGATTATTCATGTTTATTTTTTATTTTATTTATTTATTTTTTTTAATTTAATTTGTATTACTTCAAAATACTAAATTACATCATTCTATCCATCACAGATCAACATAGTACAAGGTAATGCATTTACTTATGTCTTGGTCTTAGATCTTAGGATTCATCATGGATTTTTCCTTTTTTCCTTTTCTCTTGTAGACATAAATCCATTCCAAAGATTTGCTAGGAACATATGTGGAGGGTATAATAATAACATTTATTTGAGACAATTGCATTACCAAAGGTTCTCCAATATTTTCTATTTCCTTATCACTATTTGAAAAATCTAATTCATGGATATGTTTGTGCCCACTCATTGATGAATCCAATATTATGGGTGAGTATCTTTCCTTTTCAGTTGAAGGATGGGCATCCTCAGCTGAGGCTTGAGATAAATCTACCTATGGCTAAGCTTAATCTAAAGGAATTGATTTTGCAATAGGTCTCTTATCTTGTTGTATGTTATCCTACTTGGGGGATGAAGTATTCTTGGATGATTTTGTATCCTTTGGAACTTTCCATCCATGACTCTTTCTCTTAACATCTAGGTGGGGATTGGGCCCTTGAGAAAATGGCAAGCATTCTGAAGATGATTGGGCCGTTGAAAATTCCCTCAGTAGAAAGCAGATCTTTCATAATCCACCCACTACGAATAGACCTTGTCCCTCCATTTGAGAAGGATTTTATTAGGAAACCCTTTGTTGATGTTTTCTTCATCATATATGTGGATGATTGTGACAATTCCTTTCACAAGACTCTTAATTTATATTTTGATGAAGTGACCTAGTAAGTTTACCACACGATTTAGGATGTCTAATTGTATCAAATGGATGGGCATGTTTGGAAGCATTTCCTAGAATAGAGTTGCCAGAGCTATCATAGAAACAAGATTAAAATTAAGAAACCATGGTTGAAATGAGAGACCAGAACAACCCCAAAATTAGGGTCCCTGATCAAAAACTTTCTGTCGATTCACAATTTTTTTGAATATTACCATAAAGAATCCTTTTGAACAAAAATAAAACTTTGTATTCAAGGACCAGTTCTAATGTGCCCATTCCCAAAGAACAAAAGTCGATAGCAAAAATCCATTAAAATGACTAATAGTTGATTTCCATTCATAATCTACAGAAATTAAATTGGTTACAAGATCATCCACTTCAAGAGATGGAGTGTCTATTTCTTAATCCACAACAAAATCTATCCTTAAGAGATCTTTGGGATTTTAAGGTGAAAGTCATATATTTAGGACATCCTGAAAGGATTTGGTTTGGGAGGAGGAGGACACATCCCAACCTTTGGCTCCACCTCTGAATCTTAAGCCTACATAAATTGTGGCATCCTTTGCTATGCCATACTCACTGAGGGATTTCAAATCCTAAAGTTGTCTACCTTCAAGTAGGAGCTAAATACATCTAAAGGGGATTCCCATTCAAATCTGAATTCTAGCTATGAGTGAAAATACCATATCTATGGCTTTGACTTGCATATAGAAGGAACCCCTAGATATTGGCCTCACAATGACTATAAAGTTCACAAAACCTAGGGTGATGGCCTTAGTTGTGGGTTGAAATAGGTTCAATGACCCTGCGAAGGTGAAGATCGAGTTGGTTGTGATGACAGATCTCAGTGAGTTAAGCTCTTCACATTGGACTTGGGTGGCATCGTTGTGATCATGGATACCTAATGTGATTTAGCCAAATATACATGTAGGGCCAAGCCGAGTGTGACACCATGAGAGAACAAAAATAGTGTAGGGAAATCAATGACCAATGAGGTGCCATATTTAGGAAATACATTGAGTTTTATGATGGCATCGTTAGGTGTTTCCTCTACTCCCTTAGGTTTGGCAAATGACTACTTTGGATCTTCAACTTCAATGGTGACAACTAGCACTAGCTTGGCCTTTGGCATTTTCTATTGTAACATAACATCTTCAGCTTTCTCCCTCTTGGGATTTGGTTTTGCTATGACTGGCTTTGAGGTGGGGCGATGAGCCATTTTCTTCAAAGTGCTAAAAAGGAACATTCATGCTAAAAATATTTGAAATAAATAAATAAATTAAATTTTAAATTATTATTTTAATAATTTATTTAATCAATTAATTTTTTATTTTTTTTTTAAGAATATATTATAAGAAAATAATGATTTTTATATGCAATTTTTTCTTTTTACCAAACCAAGAAGTTTGTATCAAGAAAGAATTAGCGGCTCAAACATGTAGCTAAAGTACATTGGAATGAATATTACGTGGAAAAATATTCAATGATTCTAAAATGAGGAGGGCAAAAAACCATCCTCCTACCAACAAAGGAAGAAGGAGAGAGATCCAATACCAGATCTTCTGAGATTTGAGCCAACTGCTTATTGAGAACAAGAGTAGATTCTTATAAATTGCTTACACAAAATGGTACAAAAACAAATCATTTCTAATATTTAATTGAAATTGAGCCCCCACTAGAACCATGGGAGGCTAAAGAATGATCAACACCATATTTTAGGGATTTTTTGCTTCTATGTTTTCTACTTCTTGTTAATGGAGGGGAAGAATTCTAATTGCTTTCTATAACATTTGATAGGAAGGAGAAGAAGAGGAGATATTGACCTCCTTCTCTTCCTCTAAACTAGCCTCTTCTTCCTTCTTATATAAAAGAATATCCTTAGAAGTAGTGTCTTCCTCAACAAAGGAATTGATGTTCCCTAAAGGAACTTGATTTGAATCTTTGTATTGTCCCATTTTACCTAGTACAATTTTGTGACACCTAATGAGGGTGATTTTTGATGGATTACGCATGGAAAAATTATATGTTATAGTCACTTGAATAGGGAACAATGTCGTATATATTACATAGTTGTATTTATTCTTATGTGTGGTTATATGACTGATTATGTGTATTAGATCAACTTTGATGTATGACTCTTTTATTTTGTATCTAGCTTATGACACACAATTATGACATATGAATGAAAGCTATTGTGTGACATAGTTGACTAACTGTAATCTTGTCGATGATACATGATTTACATAATTATGTATGGTTAACCTTGTATTGAGAAGGATTTCAAAGGAAACTTAGTTACTTACTAAGGAGGGTTCTTGAATCAAGAGTGATCATGGAGGTCATGCACACATTTGGGTAAAACATGATTAAGATAATCCATTACGAAATTTTAATTGATTCTCTTAACCTATGATTTTATGATGGTTGTAGGTTTACGAAATAAAGACCTTGCTGAGATGACCATCAAATGGGTAGAGTTGATAGTCAATACCTTGAAGGAAATGTGGAGTTTTAAAAAGAATAAAGGATGTAACCACCCCTACCACATTTACCTAATTTCATTGTCCTTCCAGGTTAAATATGAGACAAAGATTTACTATGACATGAACTGAACTCCAAGCTCTAGTTAAGGAAGTGGGGCCTACAAATTGGCCACAAACTGATAACTTGCAACTTCCCTAAGGGCTATAGGATAGTCAGGGGTCAAAGGACCACCCCAAGTGACCAACCCTGAGTTAGGGCTCCTTTTCACTGACCTTGACCCCCAATCACATGCATGACAAGGCCTGGGTGCAGTTATAGTCCTCCAACCGGTGCACAAAACTACCTCCATGCGGTTGTGACCCAACTTACCCAGTTTAGAGGGTGCGGTCCCGAGATCTAAGCCACAATTCTAGGCCAACCTTCAGACCTCGACCTAGAACTACCCAAGAATTTCCAAAATCGTTATTGACATGAGGACAAAGCTAAACATTCAAAATCAAATCAAGAACTTGACCTAGAATGCCTAGAACACACTAGAGATTTCGTCAAACACATGGAAAACATGTAAGCTATAGGTCATGAATGCATATATGATCATAATAGTCTAAGATTCATTTTAGAACCACCAAGAAGGCTATATTCCCTCTCCACGTAGCTGCAACAATGCTTATTATTCCATACATTCATCAACAAATCAATAACTAAACAATTTATGACAAGATTCATAGATAATACTCATCATATAACCAACATATAACCAAAAAATAACCATCATAGAAACCATGGAAACTCAGCCATAATACCATCAACATAAACACTACAAATTCCCATCAATCACAATAAGAAAATTTCTTATATTAACATGTGAAAATACCAACCAAGTCAGGGACTTCCATGTACCACTCGACCATAGATTGGGTTGAACCAAATCTCTCTTACATAAAATCACCCTTGCATCATATCCTAAGCATGAATATGGGATCTCATGGAATAAACCAAGACAAACTAAACCAGGGCTTCTAGAGGCTAAATCACCTCAACCCTAAACCATAGTGATTCAACCTCCACAGTCGGACATCACTAACACCAACTAGATCAGTCTCTACCCAAGATATCCATGGATCCAGGTACTAGTAACTTAACCATGACCTTCCAGGTCTCAAGGGCATTTGCCCCACCCAGATCTAGGGACTAGTAACTCAACCCACCGAGGGCTCCAGAGCATTTGTCCCAACCCAGGATCTAGGACAAGTAATTCAACCCAATCTATTCCCAGGCTCCCAGAGCGTTTGTTCCGACCCACAACCATAAGGAATTATGAGCACCAATAAGAAAATAATCAAGTGGAAAAATATACAACACCATGGATATCTAGGAAATGACAAGGAAATCCACTGCCAATCCAGGTAGATCTCCATGCTAATGACAACACATAACCAAAAAATCACATGCAAATACCATGCATCGAAAAATCAACAAGGAAATCACATATGTACCTTATTACCTACCAAGAAATCCAACTGTAGTTGTTGATCCAACTGTTCCCTTGTGCTTTCCTTCTTTCCTTTTCCTTCTTTCTCTAAATCCAATGTATGCCAAAGTTATCAAAGAATGCTCTAAGAATAATCTGTGTGGAAGAGTGTGAGAGGATGGAAGAATGAAATTAGAGCTCCAAGATTGAACTAACCAAAGCTTAACCAACAAAAATTGTGAATTGATCCTTAGAAGCCTTTTTATCATTGGTGCCTCTATTTTCTTAATTTTCCTTAATTTTCCCTTAAATTTCCCTCTCATGCATATCCATTTCTCTTCACCTTCCTTTTCTCCTATTTTCCATTATTTTCATAAATAAATGCCAATTATTTCCACTTTGCCTTTGCCAATTTCCAAATCCATTAATTAATCTCCAGTGATACCCATCACTATGTTTTTCCCAACATTTATCTTGGAATCCATGTACCATGACCTTGGTATTATTTTATTTACATGGAAAATCAACCAGGGGCTATTACAAACCCCTCCCCCTCGGGGGAACATTGTCCTCAGTGTTCAATGACACCTTTGACTAGTAAACCACTTAAAACAAAACTCACTACCCATAGAGCTTTATAACATAGCTTGATCCAATATTTACAATGAATAACTACTACAAACCATGACCGACATGACAAACATGGCGATCATACCACTTATTTGAGCTTTATAACACAACTCATTGCTGTATGTACAACAACATCCATATATACATATACATATACCAAAAACTCATTTGCTTGAATCAACAAATAATGAAGGATACATAGCCTGCATCTGATCATCCATCTCCCATGTAGCTTCATTAGGCCCAAAGTTCTTCCATTCCACTTTAACCTACTTGATTTCTTTGTTTCGAAGCATGAATTGTTTCTGCTACAATTTGAATTATGGCTCTAGCTAGAATGATCCCTCTGGTTCCACCTGCAATATAGATCAATCAATCACATGATCAACATCTTGGACATACTTCTTAAGAAATGAAACATGGAAAACATCATGGAATTTCACTGTTAGAGGTAGTGAAATCTATAGGCCACTGGTCCAATCCTCTCAACAATCTCGAAAGGTCTACAATACTGAGGTGCCAACTTGGCACATGATTTAATCCCAAGGGAGCTCCTCTTGGGATTGATGCATAAGTACACATGTCCCCCAACTTGAAACTTTTTAAATACCCTGTGTTGATCTGCATAATTATTCTTCCTATCTTGTGCTTACTTAAAATTCCTTTTAATAACTTGAATTTATTGTTCCACCTCTGCCAACATATGGTCCAATTAACACCATGTTCCCCAAATCACTCCAACTCATAGGAGCATTACAACTCCACCCATAAAGTGCCTTAAATGGAATCATCTTCAATGACTCCTGATACCCATTATTATATGCAAACTCTACCAATGGAAGATACTCTTCCCACTTCCTTTGCTGATGCATGACATACATCCTCAACATGTCCTCAAGAATCCTGTTGACCCTCTCTATCTGTCCATCTGTCTATAGATGATAAGTTGTATTGAAATCCAAATTTTCCCCCAACCCTACAAACAACTCATTCTGACACCTAGAAGTGAACTTGGCATCTCTGTCAGATATAATCTTCTTGGCAACACCATGCAATCTCACTATCTCCCTTATTAAAATCTGAGCTACCTCACTAGTTGAATTCGTAGACTTAACTGCAATGAAGTGAACTACCTTATTTAACCTTTCAACTACAACCATGATGAAATCATGTAACTACTTTGATGTCCTTGGAAAACCTATAATAAAGTCCATGGAAATGACCTCTCATTTTCACTCTGGAATCATAATCGGCTATAATAAACCACATGGATGCTTACACTCTACTTTTAACTATTTAACAATCCAAACATATCACGCCAAAATCAACCACCTCTTTCTTCAAGTTTGGCCAACGATAGAATTTATTAACTGCGATCAATGTCTTTTGATATCTTGGGTGACTTGAATACATCTTAACATAAAAATCCCTCAAGGTAGGCTTCTTGAGCTCACTGTCATCTGGTACATAAATCCTGTTCCTAAATCTGACTAAGCCATCAGTCGTGAGATGATACTCCTCATCCCTATCACCTTCACCCTACTGCTGTAATCTATACCTAAACTGTTGATACATGTCATCATGTTGTCCTTCCTGTAAGATCCACTCCTGCAAGTCTTTCCCATAAGAAATCATTGTTGCTATGTGATTCACCTACACTCTTCTATTAAGAGCATCTTCAACCTTGTTCTCCTTTCCCTTGATGTACAGAATCTTGAAATCAAACTCACTGGGAGTAGCTAACCATTTATCTTGCCTAGCATTGAGATTGGGTTGGTCAAACAAGTACCTCATCCCACTGTGATCACTCATCAAGAAGAACCTCCTGCCAAGAAGATAGTGTCTCCACATCTTCAATGCATGAATAATAGCTTCTAACTCAAGATTGTGAGTCACATAGTTCTACTCGTTCTCATTCAACTTCCTTGACTCATATCATACCACCTATCCTTTCTACATTAGAACTCCACCAAGTCCTCTCTTACAAGCATCTGTACAAACCAAAAACTCTTTATCATGATCCACAATATTCAATAAAAGAGAATTTGTAAGCAACTACTTCAATTGATCAAAACTAACTACACACTCCTCAATCCATTCAAACTTATTCCCATTTTATCTGCAAAGATGTAATAGGATAGATAACCCATGACAAGTTCCTGATGAACCTCCTGTAATAACCTTCTAGTTCCATGAATTATCTCACCTCATCCACATTCATAGGAGCTTCCCACTACATGATAACTTTGATCTTTTCTAGGTCCATTTATATGACTTCCTTGGAAACAACATGTCCTAAGTAATGAAATTATAATTGAAAGAAACTACACTTACTAAGCTTGGCATACAAATAATTCTCTCTCAAAAATATTAACACTTCTGATAGATGTTTTGAATTCTCTTCCTCATTCTTAGAATATATAAATATGTCATCAATGAATACTATCAAAAACTTGCGTAGAAATTCCCACTGTAGATCACCTGATAATGCAATATACTAAAGAAAAATACTTGATATAGTTCTACAAACAAACTTGTGGAAGCTTAATCGATTTTGAGCAAGATCAAATAGAACACATATAACAGAGAAGAAGAATTCATACACATGAAACACATAAGAATACTCTAGGGAAAGCCTGAACTAAAAGCCCTAATCTCTGTATTATCATACAAGTGGAAATATGTTTAGATTACAAAAAGAATCATCTCACAAGCTATCCTGCTCTCTTTGCAATCCAAATGCTGCTCATAGAGAGTCAAAGGCTTCTCAGAAACCTTCTTCTTTGCCCTCCAGGCCTCCTATTTCCTTGTACAGTTTTCCTTGGGGTCTAGTGCTGCCACCTGTGTGAATTGGCCTCTTCACACACTCACTAACCTCTAATCTAACTGCGCAATCCTGAAGGAGATAATTCCTTCTGCATGGATGAGTTTCCTATATAGGAAAAATCCTCCAATTGATAGTACACTATCCCTTCCTCTGATCTCAACTAGGTCTCTGACTGAATGGACATGCATGGGTTATTTATGAGAGAATATTCAATTATCTGAAGTGCAACAGTGACATGCATGCATGCATTAACTAACTGAACTCACATTTAGTTCAAAAAACTATTTGAACTAATATAACTGGACTTAACTCAGTTAACTGAGCTAACTAATTACAAATCATCCTTATCTCTTTAACTGATGGATAAATTCCTCAATCAATGGAGAAAATGTTGCATGTCTTCACATAGACTTCATGTTTGATTTTCTACAACTAATTAACTCAAGATGAATTAACTAATTATTAATCAAACAGTTGTTAAGAACAAATTCGAATTTTACTTCTCAATTTTAGTTTAGGGACTAACTAAAATTGGAATCCATCCCGAAATGCTATTTTTAACACTTCCATTTTTCATTCCTTGTTGCTATGTCCAACACTGGTACCCGAACTGCTATTTATAGCAATGCTATTTTTTGCATTTTTAGTATTTCCTATTACCATTTTCAACACTCCCTCTCAACAAGAAAGGAATTCAACCTAAACTTGATCCTAAACCTTTGGAATGTTCTGCATGCAACACTTCTCCCAAGTGTTATTGCTCCAGCAACTCTAGAAACAAAAAGCTCCCAAATTGACCTCCCTGTTGGGCTAGAAACATCATCTGATGCTGAAGCTCCATCTGCCGCTGATAAGTGCTCCCTCTCTGACCTTTGAGCTACTGCAACACTCCATGCATCTCGAACTGTTACACACCTCTTTGTGCCATCCTGCACTGGTGCAACACTCCTGTGCCTCTCGCATTGTTGCAACCTGCTAGCTCTATGCTGTCTTGGAATTCCTGCACTGTAGCTCTCTCTGCTGCTCCATCTGCATCTATCTCTACCCACTCATCCAGTCTTGCTACTCCTTGTCGGGGCTCCCATAGCAATGTCTAATCAAAGAGGTTGGGTACCTCAATGATCCTACCCCTATTCCAGCCTTCTTGGGACTGTCACTCCACATTGTCCCACCTCCTACCTGGAGGTATGGATGCATATGATCCCTCTACCCACTTGGCTTGAAATTTCCCCCTATTGGAGGTATATGCATGAGTAGATGTCTCTACTTGATCTCCTCTCAGCTTCTCTAGTTGTGGCTACTCCACAACCTCCTGAAGCTACTTCACCAATTGTGGCTCCTACATAATCGTCTGAGACTTCTCCTATGGCTGCATGTTGAGAGGTAATGTACTCTCCCTCTCAACCACCAAGTCTCCAACAGTTGCCTTGCTCCTCAAGGCTTTGCATGCATCTTGAACCTCAAGAGCATACAGGTTCTTGACTCGTGAACCGATCTGCTTCACCTGTCTAGTGGTGATGTGTCGAAGGAAAACCTTTCCCTTACTGAAGACTACATCATAGCTTTTGTCTTCTAGCATTACAATCGACACCAAATTTTTCCTTGGTCCAGGTACATACTTGAAATTAGTTAAGGTAATGCGAGCTCCATGCTCCCTTTGAAAAACAACCGTGCCTACACCTGAGACACTATACTTTTCATCATTACCCATCGCTATGAGTATCTGGAGATCATTCTCATCCAAGGTACTGAACAAACTCTTGTCATCGGTCATGTGGAACGAAGCTCCACTATCAAGAAACCAACCACATCCCACCATGGATGAAACCATGCATGCGAAGAGGGTGAAATCCAACTTGAACTGTGAGGCCAATGCCTCACCTTCATATCCTTCCTTGGATCCCATCTTTGATTTTTTCAATGGCTAATTTGTAGCAAACTGGCTCACTTCATGACAATGAAAGCATCGCACTTTCGATTTGTCAAACTTCTTCCCACCATGGGAAGAACTCGATTTGGGATGAGAACCCTTATCCTTCCCCTTCTTTGCCTTACTCGCTAAGGCGTAGTTTCTTTATCCTCCTTCGATGAATAACCATCTCTGGTGCTTCTTCTTATCTCCTCCTACATCAGATCTGACCAAAGTCATTCCCAATTTGGTAGTTTCTGTCTTCCATTAATCGAGTCTTGGTAGCTATGCCAACTCTTAGGAAGACCAAGGAGTGCAAGGCTCACCATGTCATCATCGACTATCATGATCCCTACACTTCCAATCTCATCCCTGTAGGTGGTGAGCTTGTTCAGATATGTAGAGATCGTGTTGCACTTTTCACACTTGATTTTCCGAAGCTTGTCTTTCAGTGCCAGCTTCCTCTAACCACTGCTATTCTGATATAGATCTTTTAATGTTTTCCATATCGAAAATGGTGTCTCCTTCCCATGGAGACTCGAGACTATGTGGTCTTGAACTCCCTCCAGAAGGATTCTCCTTTGTCTAGCCACACATTTGTTCCATTCCACCAATTCAGTAGCATTAGCCGCTGCGGGCTTGGGGACTTCTTGATCAATGAAGTCCTTCCTCTAATATTGCTTCCATGTGATCCTTCCAGGCTATATAATTTGAGCTGCCATCAAGGGCATACTTGAGTCTTAAGCTATTGAATTCCATTGGTGAAAATGAGATGTGATAAGAACTTAATTTCTATATTCAGGAACCTCAAACTTCTAACTTCTCCCTTCTTATATACTATTCTCTCCTTTGATCACCTTTGCTCCAATACCATGTAGAAATTCCCACTGTAGATCACCTGATAATGCACTATACTAAAGCAAAATACTTGATCTACTTCTACAAACAAACTTGCGGAAGCTTAATCGATTTTGAGCAAGATCAAATAGAAGACATATAACAGAGAAGAATAATTCATACACATGAAACATAGAAGAATACTCTGGGGAAATCCTTAGCTAAAAACGCCAATCTCTGTATTATCATACAAGTGGAAATATGTTTAGATTACAAAAAGAATCAGCTCACAAGCTATCTTGCTCTCTTTGCAATCCAACTGCTGCTCAAAGATAGTCAAAGGCTTCTCAGAAACCTTCTCCTCTGCCCTCCAAGCCTCCTATTTCCTTGCGCAATTTTCCTTGGGGTCCAGTGCTGCCACCTGTGTGAATTGGCCTCTTCACACACTCACTAACCTCTGATCTAACTGCGCAATCCTGAAGGAGATAATTCCTTCTGCATGGATGAGTTTCCTATATAGGAAAAATCCTCCAACTAATAGTACACTGTCCCTTCCTCTGATCTCAACTGGGTCTCTGACTGAACTAACATGCATGAGTTATTTATGAGAGAATATTCAGTTATCTGAAGTGCAACAGTTACATGCATGCATGCATTAACTAACTGAACTCACAATTAGTTCAACAAACTATTTGAACTAATCTAACTGAACTTAACTCGGTTAACTGAGCTAAATAATTACAACTCATCCTTATCTCTTTAACTGATGGATAAATTCCTCAATCAATGGAGAAACTGTTGCATGTCTTCACATAGACTTCATGTTTGATTTTCTACAACTAATTAACTCAAGATGAATTAATTAATTATTAATCAAACAACTCTTAAGAACAAATTCGAATTTTACTTCTCAATTTTAGTTCAGGGACTAACTAAAATTGGAATCCATCCCGAAATGCTATTTATAGCAATTCTATTTTTAGCACTTCCATTTTTCATTCATTGTTGCTATGTCCAACACTGGTACCCAAACTGCTATTTATAGCAATGCTATTTTTAGCATTTCTTGTTGCCATTTTCAACAACTTATCCAGATAAGGATGCAACACACTATTCATCAAACACATGAAATTAGCTAGAGCATTAGTAAGACTAAAAGGAACTACTACAAACTCATAATTCCCATAGCTGGTACAAAATGTAGTTTTGTATATTTTCTCTTCTTTGATGCGCACTTGATGATATCCTGATCTCAAGTCAATCTTTGAGAACACTGTTGCTCCCTTCAACTAATCAAACAAGTCTTTAATTCACGTTAATGGGTACCTGTTATTGATTATCACCTTGTTCAACTGCCTGTAATCAATGCATAACCTGATAGTACCATCATTCTTCTTTACAAGCAACATTGATGCACCCCAGGGCAACACACTTGGCCTAATGCATCCTTTATCAAGCATTTACTTAAGGTACAACTTCAATTCCACCAACTCTAGAGCGATCATCATGTAAGGACCTTTGATGCTAGTGCTGCTCCCGACATCAACTCAATAAAAAAGTACACTTCCCTATGAGGTGGTAACTCTTAAATTTCTGCTAGAAATAAATCCTGAAACTGCTGCAAAACAAGATACCTCTTCAAGAATTCAACATCCTCAACATCCTTCCCTTTGTCATTAGAAATATGAACTTCAAACAAGACACACCATTTGTTGCTACTATGCTTTTCCTGCATAGTTGTAACTATTCTCACTGATGCTAGCTTCTTCTTACCTTGTAATATTCTCCTCTCTCCATCATCATCCAAACACTCAATAACCTTCTCGTAACAATATAACTTAGTCCTATGAATATACAACCAATCCATACCCAACTACATACTATATTATCCCAACGGAAGCAAATTTAGATGTGTTGATGTAGACATACTGTTAAGCTCAAATGCACAAGATCTTACCCAATGATGAACTATTTTCTTAGTACCTGTAGCCAACTGCATCAACCAAGACTTTGGATGCACTTCTTTATTAAATCAACACTTATCCACTAGGTTAGGACTAATTTAACTATAGTTATATCCTGGGCCAATCAAAATAGAAACAACTTTATCATAAAGCTTGTATTCCATATCAATAATAGATGTCTAATGATCAACCTACCTATTATCCAATGTAGCATAAATCTGAGGAATACTCTTTCCAACATCCCCAACTGTTTGTGCCTCAACACTGTAAATATTAGGTCTTCCACCCTAATGCTATGGATAATGTCTTCTGTGATGATCCTTGCCACAAGTCCATCATTGAAAAGGCTTCTTTCCGTCACCCTTGTTCTGATACTCAGACTAAAATCCATGTCCTATGTCAACTGCATTGAATTTATTATATGGCGTTACATTCTCCTTGTTACTTGCATCCTGAGGTCTTCCTCACTTCTTATCCCATTTTCCTTTAGTCTTGTCATTACCTTTCCAACCCTGCTTAGGCTTCAACTTACACTTAGACTGCTCATAACAATGCTTCAAGTTGCCAATTACTTCCTCTAATGTCCAAGGCTCATCATACTCAATCCAATCCTTAAATGCTAATGGCAATCCACTAATGAATCTTTGAACCTTCGTGTTCTCATCCTTATATATTGTACATACCTCAATAGCTCCAAAAACTTAGTGGTGTACTCTTCATCCATTATAGATCCCATATTCAACTCGTAGAACTCCTTAGCCTCACCATCATAGTATCTTTCTCACAAATACTTCTTTCTAAAAACTCTTTTGAATTCATTCCAAATAAACCCCTCTATCCTTAAGCCTTCGACACACTTCACATCTCCCCCCCCACCCCAGATGTCTTCTTTTCCATTGAGACTAAAAATGGCTATCCTCACTTTCATATTCTCTGTATAATCATGCAACTTGAAGAACTTCTTCATCCCAAGTAGCCATGCTTTTTCATCTTCATATTTCTTCAACTCTCCATCAAAGGTAGGAGGCTTGGATTTCCTAAACTCATCTGAAAAGTACTGCTTCTCACTCTTCTTGTAAGGATGATAATGATGATGAACTGTTGCGCTATTCAACAACCCCTATTTTTCTATTTTATAAATTTCCTATGAAATTTATTTTATTAAAATGGGGACTCTTAATAAATTTTAAAACATAAAAATTAAAAAATATTTTATTTGTCTTGAATAAAACACTTTTTTAATAGCCCCCATGACCAAAACTATACTTAGGCCTTAAAAAAACCTTAAGTATTAAAAAATAGGGGTTATTAACAAAAAATATGAATAATCAGAGTCTTATTCCTTATCACTTCCCTACATCACAAAAAGTTCCATAAGGCAAATACCCCTCCACAACTCCATTATGATTGTGATATCCTCCCAGACCCGACGGTAAAATTAATGCAATTTTATTATCCCCGGGCCTGCAGATCACAATTATCGCAAAACTTAAGTCTTATCCTTAACCAATTGTGATATGCGATATAGCCGGACCTGGCGGGATTATACATTCCAATCCATAAATCCCCCCGCGTCCACGCAATCACGAGTTCCAAGGGTCATGCCTCCTGCCTCGTGCCCATTATGATTGTGATTTGCAATGTAACCCGGACTCGATGATATTATTAACTCCATTACATAATCCATCCCGTGTCCATCGCATCGCAAGTTCCATAACATCCACCATACCATAACCTTTTGCTAAAAGTGATTTACGATTTGTGATAAGAGCCACCTCTACCATGTCATCCTTGACATCATCCATGATGTCATACTCCACATCATCTGCCACATAATCTCCACTTCATCTACGATGTCACATGCCACGTCACCCACCATGTCACAGCATGACATCATTTGTAATGTCACTACCACATCACCCCAAGACTTCGCAATCACAAGTTTCAATGGGACACCGCTTATAACAAATCCTTCACCCCAGGCAATTTGCGATTTTGCGATTACCCTCATGACATCATGATGATGTCACCCTGCATATCACAATTGAAAAAAATCACAAGGCCCATTTCATAGCACTACATAGAAAATTGTGATTTGCGATTTCCCGCATCACGTCATCATTACGTCACCACTAAGGATTTGCGATTATGATTTGATTGCGATTGCAATTATTACGCTTCTATATGTTGCTACGATTACTATTTAATTAAACAACCACATGCCTTACACTGATTTCCACTTCATGCCTATTCCTTTCTCTCTACTCCGATAGCCGATTGTGATATAACTCCACCATATCCCTCTTCCATCTTCTCTGGCACAATTAAGATATTTCAAATAGAATTAAAGGCTTACTCACGTTTCTCCTCCCTGATGTTTACGGTTGCAATTTTTATGCTCCAGGTTTTAAGCTTGATTTTTTTGTAAATGTCATTTGTTTCAAATGAAACTCACTTATTTTTAGCTTATCAATTCCTGTTTTCCATGTTTAGATTCATGATAGAGGACGACAACTATGCTGATAAGTGGCAGTTCAGTTTAGATAAATTGACAAACACCCAGAGAATTCGATCAAGCAATAAGGCCGATTTGACAGAACAACAAGATCAAGATATTATGATGAAAATTCTATTTTTCAGATACGTGATTGAAAGGAATTGTTCAAAATCCCTTAACACTTGAAGAAAAAGAAGTCGTTTTCAGTAGCGACTATCTAAACTGGATGTTGGCATTGAACCAAGGGCCAAAATTCGAAAGAGAAAGCCTTGGAGGCTTGCACTATTGTACCTCTTAGTCTTTTGAATAGAATTATAGGTCCCAAATCTTGGGAGAGAAGTTTGTAATACTGTAAGTGTGGATTATATCTATTGGTGGAGAAGCTCTTGTTTATCATGCACTACTGCTGAAAGGAGGAGACATTTTCTGCAAGTAGAGATCGATTACAGACTCCAAAGGATTGTGAAATACTATTGGTCTATGAGGATTTGTAATTTAATTTCATTTATTAATAAAGGATGATTTCAGTTAATGATGTTTAAAACTATTGTTTACAAGACTTAACTGAAATAAATTCTTATTTCACTCTTCCAATTTATATTTTGAATGTATGAGTTAATAAGTGGATTCATTCACTATTGTTGAATCTTGAGTGTTAATTCATTTAAAATTCTGCTTAGACTATTCGACAAGCTTAATTTTAGATATAATATGAGAGTTGAAGTTTGCAGAGGAATAGATAGTTATAATCTTAGATCGACAAGCTATCTTCCGAGTTAGGATAATAATTGTTTACTTGAATACATGATGTCTTATTTGAACTAATTTAGTAATTCATCATAGATCTTTGTAGTTCTTATGCATATAATAAGTAAGGAATTGGATATATTTTCAATAGGCACTTATGTAACTATTTACTAGGTGTTTAATTGTTAGTATTTATGTTAATGAGAATCAAATCTTGTGAGCTATCTCCTTGATCTAATTCCTCCATCTTAATTCTAATTCTTTAAATCTTCTTTTCCCATTAATTTAAGTTGGGTCTAGATTGAGAGAATGGTTACCCTTTCCTTCAATTGAGATAGGTTAGATTTATTGCATTGTAGGCTTAGTCTTGCATGTGTTATCATAGTTCTTACATTTTAGAAGCCCTCTTTTTAAAAATATAAAACTTTATATTGGTTTGATTGTTCCACAAAAATAACTAAAGGGTCATTCTTCTTGCCTAATCAACTAGAAGAATTGATCCGATGTCCCTAACTATTGGTAGTTGAAGATATATTGTAAAACCGATAGAAATTGGGAAAATGTAAATGGACCTAGTTAAACCAGTTGGAGCTACTATTCCAAGAAGAAAAGGAACTTCTTTAAGGTATAGACCGCGTGGTTTTCCCCCATGTTGGTGCAATGATTTTCGAGGCATCAACATTTTGGCACTAGAAGGAGGGCCTTGAATTATTTATTTGTTTAGATTTTGTTATATCATTTTTTAACCAATCATGGCTCCCATATGCATTCCTACGCTTGATCATGAATTCATTTCACCTAAGCCTACACAAGGCATGTCCAGAAGCAGATCAAGTCCTTGTCACAGTTAAATTTTGATGGTGAAAGTAATATTTCTGCATTAAATCATATTTCTGATTTTATTAATAGATGTAAATATTTCAATATAATCATTGATAATGAGATTTGCGGGCTTTCCACTCTCACATTTAGAGGATGGATCTGCAAATGGTTCTTAGTGCTTCCTGAGAAGTCGATTGATTCATTAAAACATTTTTTCTAGGTATTTCTCAAAGCACATCAAAATTACAGTTACAATAGTTTGTGTTTAGAATTAGATAATCTTTACATGTATGATAATGAATCTTTAAATGATTTTTATAATAGATTTTGGTCATTTTGTTATAGATTTCATTTAGATGATTTTCCTTCAGCTAAAGATTTAATTGAACGTTTCACTTCTCTTGTTTCTTCCCATACTAAAAATAATGAATAGATTAATGAAGAACAAGACACATCTAATTCATTAACTAGTCTTCAATCACTAAACAGTTTTATTGAACCCAAACCTGAAACACTATAATTGAATCACAAAATTGTTCTTTAGAAAATTTCAATTCTCATTTTCTATTTGAAGATGCAATTGAAACAAATTTTAATAATGCATGTGATCAATCAGTAGGTCCAATAAAATCCAATCTACAACAAGACTTGAATAATGAACACATCAATTTATCTTCTTTGAAGGCAACTTTAGAAAATTCAGAACATGTAACTACAATTGAAAAAATGTTCTTAAACCTACAATAGGGAAAGTTGTAAAGATGAATCATTTCAACCATCATTATATTCTAGCATACATTATTTTCTTTATCCTGATGTCTTTTCAAATCAGAGTATAGTTAATGATGATCACACTAATCTTTCAGTTGATAATTTTCCTAGTTCTTGTTCTAAAAATTCTACATCTAACAATCATTTGAATGATAATCCTTTAAT
Source organism: Pinus tabuliformis (assembly GCA_031772625.1). NCBI lineage: Eukaryota > Viridiplantae > Streptophyta > Pinopsida > Pinales > Pinaceae > Pinus > Pinus tabuliformis. The sequence continues at coordinate 683,783,260 of CM062814.1, read as the reverse complement.
TGCAAAGTCTTATTCTTTTGTATTTTCTAATTTTGTTATTTTAGATCAATCATTTGATTTTCATAAGAAGGTGGTAATTTATAATGATTATCATTACGATGATGACAAAGAATCACATCTTGTACAAACTGCGCCAACTTTGAAAATTGGTTTATTTCATGAAGATTCACATGCTTTAATTTTTTCTTCTGAACACAAACTTAGTTTTGAGAATTTTGATGAGTTAATTTTGCAAGTTTCTAATGTATTTCATGCTGAATCTCTTTTAGAAATTCACATTTTTTAAATTTTCAGGGAATGTACTTTTAGTGGCATTTCATTGACTGAACTCCATGATAGGTTCCATAATTACCTTGTAAAATTATTTTGTAATTTTAGCTTTCATAACAATTTAATTCCTTTTCCATCCTTTTATTTTCTTTTCTTTTCCTTTTGCAAGCATGTTAAATCTTTCAATATTAAATATCATCGAGATTTATTAAGTGAAAATGAGGAATTGGTTCATGATAATCCTGAATATCAAAAGTTATTTCGTTTCCAATTTAATTCGACATTTAGAAATTCATTCCAATCATTTCATCATCAGTCCAATTTAAATCTTGAGACTGTTCTTCCTTCACAACATGCTTTGTCATCATCTCCTTTGGAAAAATTTCATTCTCTAGCAAATATTCATCCATTATTTGATGATCCCATTGATATTTGTTTAGAGAATGCTTTCCAAAAAAGATGGTTTACTAAGAGGTTAATTGTAAATAAACTTGTTTTTGTACATAATTTTACATTAGATATAAATAATAAATTTTGTTTCATTTTGATTGTTTTCGTTATCTTGTTACTAAAATTTGATTTGTACATACAGGTAGGTAATAAACCGAGAGAATGGTTACATTGGAAGTATGATTAATATACATAGTCATGCTTCCTTCATTAAGTTAGAATTAGGAGTAGATTAGTTTAGATTAGATTCAATAAATAAGAATTTTTAGTTAATTTCCTTGCATTGGAGAAAGTCATATCTTTCTGGTAATATTAAATGAAATCATTCAATGGTAAGTGGCTTATACTCACTTTCATTCACTCCTTTACTTTTTAGATTTAGTTTTGTTTTCTTGTTTTCTGCTAATATGTAACTCTCTTTTGCAGCTCTTCATAAACACTTTTACGACTTCACTAGATCAAAACTGCAAACTTAAAGAAGCACTAATGATTTTTCATCGAATCAACCAAAATGGGAATTTCTAAACCTTAATATTTTTCTTTAAAAAATATTACTTTAATTTAAAAATGGTTAAATTTTTTTTTTCCTCAAGTTTTGCTTTTGAGAAGGATAATAAATAGCAAATTTCCTCATTCAAACTGAATTATTACTAAATTCTTTTAACTTTGCAAACTTCGATTTATCAAGATTTCCACATAAGAAGGCATGCTTTCGTCATTATATTTTTCTTCTTTTGTTAATAAATTTGTATAAACAATTTTGTAAAGTTTTCCTTTTAGATTTGGTTTTGAGTGGTTTTATAATCATAGTTGTGAATGGTCATATCTTGAGAATTCAGTTATCATATCACATTTACTTTTTCTTTTAGATAATAATGTTAAATGACATACTATTGACCTTCCATCAATATCTCTTACAATTAGTTTGTGATTTTTCAATTTGAAATTAGGTATTTTCCAGGAAGTGGTTATGAAAATTGAAAATTAGAAAAAAATTATAGAACTTTGAAAATATTTTCCATTAAATTGTAAAATATTTTAAACCTCAAAATTATAAGATCCTTTTATTTTAATATTAGTCAAGAAATGCTATCTTTAAAAATTAAAGACTGCCTTACAACCTAGCAACTTCAACTCTAATTTGTCATCTAGAACAATGATTCTCCCCATCCATTAAAACATATTTTTTAGAGTGTAATTCTAAAATATAATAAATCTAAAAAGATAATAGGTCTCATCACGAGCCTACTTACGATGATCATACGAAAATAATAAAACTGACATTACCAATACTGAACACCAAATCAGGGTAATGGCTTATGATTGTTTCAATCGTAAGACAAAGGGTCTCATCACGAGCCAGCTTGTTCAGTTTAATTACTACTGGTGAATGGCATTGTTATTATTTGGCCACCAAACTAATACAATGGCTTTCATTGTTAAAAAAATAAAAAATAAAAAATTATGAATTTACCTCTAACTTTTGCGCTCTTAATTAGATGGGATACTAAATCATTAATGGTTAAAAGGCTCTACCTGTGAAAAAAGATTACATCAAAAGCTAAGTTGTAAAAGGCCCGGGCCTACTTTATCTTTATAACTGATTAATGACTGATATGGATAAATAGCTATTTTCATTCATGTTTCAAAAAGTAGTTTTCCCTTCCTGAATTATTTTTGCTTAATTTTTGAAACTTCATTTTCATTCATCAGAGATAACTAGTTCTTCCAGTGAATTGCCAATTATTGTGCTATTCAACAACCCCCATTTTTCTATTTTATAAATTTCCTATGAAATTTATTTTATTAAAATGGGGACCCTTAATAAATTTTAAAACATAAAAATTAAAAAATATTTTCTTTGTCTTGAATAAAACATATTTTTAATAGCCCCCGAGACCAAAACTATACTTAGGCCTTAAAAAAACCTTAAGTATTAAACAATAGGGGTTATTAACAAAAAATATGAATAATCGGAGTCTTATTCCTTATCGCTTCCCTGCATCACAAAAGTTCCATAAGGCAAAGACCCCTCCACAACTCCATTGCGATTGCGATATCATCCCAGACCCGATGGTAAAATTAATGCAATTTTATTATCCCTCGCATCCGCAGATCACAATGATCACAGAACTTAAGTCTTAGCCTTAACCAATTGTGATATGCAATATATTATACATTCGAATCCTTAAATCCCCCATGTCCGCGCAATCACAAGTTCCAAGGGTCATGCCTCTTACCTCGTGCCACTTTCGATTTCAATTTGTGATGTAACTTGAACCCGACGGAATTATTAACTCCATTACATAATCCATCCCGCGGCCATCGCATCACAAGTTCCATAACATCCGCCATACCATAACCCTTTGCTAAAAGCGATTTGCGATTTGTGATAAGAGCCACCTCTACCATGTCATCCCTGATGTCATCCATGATGTCACCACATCATCTACCACATGATCATTGCTTCATCTGCCATGTCACATGCCACGTCACATCATGAGGCCATTCATGACGTCAACGCCACATTACCCCGTGATTTCACAATCACAAGTTTTAATGGGACACCGCTTATAGCAAATCCTTCATCACAGCTGATTTGCAATTTTGCGATTACCATCATGAGATCATCATGACATCATTCATGATGTCACCCCGCATATCGCAGTCGCAAAAAATCATAAGGCTTGTTTCATAGTGCTACATAGAAATTTGCAATTTGCGATTGCGATTATTAAACTTCTATATGCTGATGTGATTACGATTTAATTAAATAGCCACAGGGCTTACGCTGCTTTCCACTTCACACCTGTTCCTTTGTCTTCGGTCCAATAGCCTATTACAATATAACTCCACCATATCCCTCTTCCATTTGCTCTGCTGCAATTACGATATTTCAAATAAAATTAAAGGCTTACTCCTATTTCTCCTTCTCGATGTTTATGATTGCGATTGTTATGCTCCAAGTTTTAAGCCCGATTTTTTGCAAATGTCATTTGTTTCAAATGAAACTCGCTTATCAATATCATTTATTTTTAGCTTATCAATTCCTATTTTCCGTATTCAGATTCATGATAGAGGAGGACAACTATGCTGATAAGTGGCAGTTCAGTTTAGATAAACTGACAAACACCCAGAGAATCCGATCAAGCAATAAGGCCAATTTGACAGAACAACAAGATCAAGAAATTATGATGAAAATTCTGTTTTTTAGATACATGATTAAAAATAATTGTTCAACTCCGTTAACGCTTGAAGCAAAAGAAGCTATTTCCAATAGCGGCTATTTAAATAGGCTGTTGGCATTGAACCAAGGGCTGAAATTCGAAAGAGAGAGCCTTGGTGGCTTGCATTATTGTACTTGTTAGTCTTTTTAATAGAATCATAGGTCCTGAATCTTGGGAGAGAATCTTGTAATACTATAACTGTCGATTATATCTATTGGTGGAGAAGCTCTTGTTTATCATGCACTACGACTGAAAGGAGGAGACATTTTCTGTAGGCAGAGACCGATTACAAACTCCAAAGGATTGTGCACTACTGTCGTTCTATGAGGATCTATAATTTGATTTCATTTATTAATAAATGATCATTTTAGTTAATGATGTATAACACTATTATTTACAGGATTTAACTAAAATAAAATCTTATTTCAGTCTTTCAATTTATAGTTTGAATTGATGAGTTAATAATTGGATTCATCCACCATTGTTGATTCATGAGTGTTAATTCATTTAAAAGTATGCTTAGACTATTGCACATGCTTAATTTTAGATATAATATGAGAGTTGAAGTGTTCATAGGAATAGATAATTATAATCTTAGATTGAAAACTATCTTCCAATTTAGGATAATAATTTTTTGCTTGCATACATGATGTCTTATTTGAACTAATTCAATAATTCATCATAAATATTTGTAGTTCTCATGGATATGATAAATAAGGAATCAGATATATTTTCAATAGGAACTTATGTAAATATTTACTAAGTGTTTAATTGTTAGTATTTATGTTAATGATGAATCCTATCTTGTGAGCTATCTCCTTGATCTAATTCCTCCATCTTAATTCTATTTCTTTAAAGATTGTTTTCCCTTTACGTTAAGTTGGCTCTCGATTGAGAGAAGGGTTACCCTTTCCTTCAATGGAGATAGGCTAGATTAATTGCATTGTAGGCTTAGTCTTGCATGTGTTATCATAGATCTTACATTTTATAAGCCCTCCTTTTAAAAAGATAAAACTTTAGATTGGTTTGGTTGTTCCACAAAAATGAATTAAGAGTCATTCTTCTTGCCTGATCAGCTAGAAGAATTGTTCCAATGTCCCTAGCTATTAGTACTTGAAGATATATTGTAAAACTGATAGTAATTGGGAAAAAGGTAACTAGACCTGGTTAAACTAGTCGGAGCCACTATTCCAAACGGAAAAGGAACTGCTTTGAGGTTTGAACTGGGTGTTTTTCCCCATGTTTGTGGAACGATTTTCGAGGCATCAACATTTTGGTGCTAGAAGGAGGGCCTTGAATTAGTTATTTGTTTAAATTTGTTTATATCATTTTTTAACCAATCATGGCTCCCATATGCATTCCTACACTTGATCGTGCATTCAATTCATCTAAGCCTACATGAGGCATGCCCAGAAGTAGATTGAGTCCTTGTCATAGTTAAAGTTCGATTGTGAGAGTAATATTTCTACATTAAATCATATTTCAATTTTTGTTAATAAATGTAAATTTTTTAATATAATAATTGATAATGAGATATGTAGGCTTTTCACTCTCACATTCAGAGGACAGATCTGCAAATGGTTCTTGGTGGTTCCTGAAAAGTCGGTTCATTCATGGAAACATTTTTCCAAGGTATTTCTCAAAGCACATCAAAATTACAGTTACAATAGTTTGTGTTTAGAATTAGATAATCTTTACATGTATGATAATGAATATTTAGATGATTTTTATAATAGATTTTGATCGTTTTATTATAGATTTCATTTAGATGATTTTCTTTAGCTGAAAATTTAATTGAACATTTCACTTCTCTTGTTCCTTCCCATACTAAATATAATGAATCAATTAATGAAGAACAAGACACATCTAATTCATTAACTAGTCTTGAATCACTAAATGATTTTATCGAACCCGAACCTGAAGCTGCAATTGAAACAAATTTTAATAACGCATGTTATCAATCAGTAGGTCCAATAAAATCCAATCTACAACAAGACTTGAATAATGAACACATCAATTTATCTTCTTTGAAGGCAACTTTAGAAAATTTAGAACATGTAGTAATTGAAAAAATTTCCTTAAACCAAGATTATAATATGGCAAGTTGTATAGATGAATCATTTCAGTCATCATTATATTCTGGCATACATTATTTTATTTATCTTGATGTCTTTTAAAATCAAATTATTAATGATGATCACGCTAATATTTCGGTTGAAAATTTTCCTAGTTCTTGTTCTAAAAATTCTACATCTAGCAATCATTTGAATGATAATCCTTTAATTGCAAAGTCTTCTTCATTTTTTTTTTTTTTTTTAATTTATTTATTTATTTTAAATTATATATATATATATATATATATATATATATATATATATTATTTATTTATTTTTATTTATTTTATTTTATTTTTAAATTTATTTTTATTTATTTTATTTTATTTTTATTTTATTTATTTATTTATTTATTATTATTATTTTTTTTAGATCAGTCATTTGATTTGCATAAGAAGAAGGTAATTTATGATGATCATCATGAGGATGATGACAAAGAATCACATCTTGTACAAACTGCGTCAATTTTGAAAATTGATTTATTTCATGAAGATTCACATGCTTTAATTTTGTCTCCTGAACACAAACTTAGTTTTGATCATTTTGATGAGTTAATTTTTGCAAGTTCCTAATGTATTTCATTTTGATTCTCTTTTAGAAATTCACATTTTTAAATTTTTCAGGGAATGTCCTTTTAGTGGCAATTCATTGACTGAAATCCATGATAGGTTCCAAAATTGGCTTGTAAATTATTTTGCAATTTTAGCTTTCATAACAATTTAATTGTTGTTCCATCCTTTTATTTTCTTTTCTTTTCTTTTTGCAAGCATGTTAAATTTTCAATATTAAATATGATCAATATTTATTAAGTGAAAATGAGGAATTTGTTTTTCATAATTCTGAATATCAAAACTTATTTCGTTTCCAATTTAATTTGACATTCAAAAATTCATTCCAATCATTTCATCATCAGTCAAATTTAAATCTTAAGAGTGTTCTTCCTTCACAACTTGCTTTGCCATCATCTCCTTTGGAAAGTTTTCATTCTCTAACAAATATTCATCCATTCTTTGATGATCCCATTGATATTTGTTTAGAGCATGCTTTCCAAAAAAGATGGTTACTAACAGGTTAATTGTAAATAAACTTGATTTTGTACATAATTTTACATTAGATGTAAATAATAAATTTTATTTCATTTTGATTGTTTTCTTTATCTTGTTACTAACGTTTGACTTGTACATATAGGTAGGTAATAAAATGAGAGAATGGTTACATTGGAAGTATGATTATACATAGTCATGTTTCCTTCATTAAGTTAGAATTAGGAGTAGATTAGTTTAGATTAGATTCAATAAATAATGATTTTGATTTAATTGCCTTGCATTGGAGAAAGTTGTATTTTTTTGGTAATATTAAATCAAATTCTTCAATGGTAAGTGTCTTATACTCACTTTCATTCATTTCTTTACTTTTTAGATTTAGTTTAGTTTTCTTGTTTTTCGCTAATATGTAACTCTCTTTTGCAAATCTTCACAAACATTTTTACAACTTCACCAGATCAAAACTACGAGCTTAAAGAAATAGTAACGCCTTTTCATTGAATCAACCAAAATGGGGAATTTCTAAACCTTAATCTTTTTCTTTAAAAATCATTACTTTAATTTGAAAATGGTTTTTTTTTTTTTTTCCCTCAAGTTTTTCTTTTGAGAAAGATAAATAAATAACAAATTTCCTCAATCAAACTGAATTATTACTAAATGCTTTTAATGTTGGCATTATGATACATATGTTGTACTTGATGGCAACCCACTCATCTCAGATAATAAATTATAGTGTAGAGAAAAGTTCACGCACTTATATGCAGAGAAAAGTTTATTTCATGAAGATAAAAGTTCACACACTTTTATGCAGAGAAAAGTTTATTTCATGTAGAGAAAAAGTTCACACACTTTCATGCAAGGAAAAGCGCGTATATGTTGGAGAACTTACCTTTGGTCCATGGTAGTTAGTCCTTGGTATTTGAACCTATGAGGAAAAGCGCATATATGTTGGAGAACTTACCTTTGGTCCATGGTAGTTAGTCCTTGGTATTTGAACCTATGAGGAAAAGCGTGTATATGTTGGAGAACTTACCTTTGGTCCATGGTAGTTAGTCCTTGGTATTTGAACCTATGGTTTTGGACCATGGTACGCACTTTCATGCAAGGAAAAGCGCGTATATGTTGGAGAACTTACCTTTGGTCCATGGTAGTTAGTCCTTGGTATTCGAACCTATGGTTTTGGACCATGGTACCTCGTCAAAAGTGTTGATCTCACGCAATTTCATGGTTGGTTCATGGTATTAGTCCGATAGTTTTTGATCCTATGGTTTTGGCCCATGGTATTGCATCCAAAAGTGTTGATCTCACGTACTTTCATGGTTGGTTCATGGTATTAGTCCAACAGTTTTTTTGATCCTATGGTTTTGGCCCGTGGTATTGTGAAAGGCCTAAGACTATAAAAGAGAAAGGAGATCATTTGGCAAAGCATCTTCTGAATTATCGAATATCTGATAAAGTGCTAGATCTGGAATATTGTGATTGGGTTTTGGTGCAGATCTGGATCTGAATGAAGAAGGAACCTGAGCGTAAGGAGAAGGATAAGTTCTATTGATGGGTCAAAATCTTAAGGCTGGAATAGTGGTATCTCTATATGATTTTGATCTGTGATATGTGGCATATGCTTGATCTATAAATCTAATAATCTGGGTCTGAATTATTGATGCATGTTTTATTTTACACATGTTATGATCTGGGTATGTCTGATGTAACAACTACAAAGTTATAAGGAAATATTTGCAGATCTGTATGCGGGTTGGATTTGGTGAAATTAGAGATTGATGATGCAAGTATAGTTGATGGGTTTTTGATGTTCTTGGATCCAGTTTGAAAATTTATGAAAAGTGGTCCTTGAAAGAAAAGAAGTAGGGGGTTGTAGCTCCCTTCCAGGAGACACTGGAAAACGAGAGAGAGTTGTAGCTCTCTGCAGGTTGCAGCCTGCATACTGGTAAAGGACTGCACCAGTACAAAACCATTGTAAAAGGAGTTTCTAATTTGAAAGAAGATAGAGACATATTGCAGCAGGTGGTTTTCACCCACATTGGGTTTCCACCTTACATCTTGTGTTCTTTGGTGTGACTATCTGTTTTCTTTGTTCATGCTTATTATTTTATGGTACTGACATGCAAAAATAATTCAAAGAATAAATAAGGAAGATTTATTAAAGGAACTTGATAATACTGATTCACCCCCCCTCTCAGTATTATTTCCAACAATTGGTATCAGAGCAGGTCCTTCAGAGAAGCTTGATCGCTTGAAGGAAGATCATTCATCATGAGCAACTACGAGAGGGAAGCATCAATCAGGCCACCAATTTTTGATGGGACAAACTTTAATTATTGGAAGGTAAGAGTTACTGCCTATCTTCAATCTCTTGGTACAGAAGTTTGGGATATGATAGATACAGGCTACACTTTTCCTTCAGCTACTCCTATAGATACGGCCGAAAAGAAGAAATATGAAACAAATGCTAAAGCAGTCAATACTCTGCTGGGATGCTTATCTCAAACAGAATTCGTGAAGGTTATGCAATATAAATCCGCAAACGAAATATGGGACAAGATTGTCTTGAGCTACGAAGGAGATGAACAGGTAAAGCGTGCTAAACTTCAAACCCTCAGGATTCAGTATGAGAATCTCAGAATGTATAATGATGAAAGTGTGGCTAACTATTTCCTTCGGGTAGATGAGATTGTTAATTGCATGAAAAACTTGGGTGAAGAAATAAAAGAGGCTATTGTGGTTGAAAAAGTTCTAAGATCACTGTCCCCCAAGTTTGAATCTAAAGTGTCTGCAATAGAAGAAAAGGAAAATCTACGAATTCTTACTATGTCTCAGCTACACAGAATTCTAACTGCTTATGAAATGAGAAAGGGAGGTCCATCAGACAGAAGAGAAGCTGCTTTCATGGCTTCAGGCAAAGGAGACTATTATGAAGCAAGTCACGCGCCAGAACAAGAAGAAGAAGAATCAAATTTTGTCAGAAATCTTCAAAGGGGAACTGGAAGGTTCAGAGGTAAGTTACCTTTTAAATGCTTTGCTTGTGGAAGAGTAGGTCATTATGCTGCAAAATGTCCTCATAAGGATAAAGGAAAGGAACCTGCTAGATGGAACAAGAAACAGATTGCAAATAAGAAAAGCTACTACACTCATGAAGATAGTGATGGTCTATCAAATAGTGACGAAGATGAACGAGGTAATGACTATAAACTCTTAATGGAATTTGAAGATGATGATTACATGGATGCTATAGATGTGGATAGCTTTTGTGAAGAAATTTCTAGACTCAAGACATGTATAGAAGAAAAGAATAGGATCATTGATACTCTACAACTTCAAATTGATGAAAAAGAAAAATATCTTGAAAATTTAGAAGGCGAAATTGTTGGTCTTAGAAAAGAGATTGAGAAAACAAAGGCTATTAATCTTAAGTTTGTCAAAGGATCTGAAACTCTGGATGAGATCATCAATGTACAACGCTCTCCTCTAAACAAGACAGGTCTGGGCTATAATGGAGAAACTTCTCAAGCATCCACCTCAAAGAGTTATCTTGATGCAGCAAGAAGGAATGAGCAAAAGCACAATGGAGATCACCAAGTAAAGCAGGGACCAATTACAAACAAAGACTATCAGGTAAATCAGGGGCAATCTGTCTTAAGGATGAACAAAAGCTACAACCAGCCACATGTAAAATCCTCTCAATTTGCTTCAAGAATGAATGACAATAGAAATTACAATCGTTTGGCCGAAAGATTTGATAACCGTAGAAATTTCTTCAATGGAAAATGTTTTTTGTGCCATAACTTTGGTCACAAAGTAGCTCAATGTGTTGCATATAAAACGATCATGACTAGAGAAGCTCAAAAACAAAGAAGTATGACCGAGATTACAAAAAGGACCTATAAAAACTTTTCGGTTCTTGAAAATGAAGTTGAATGTTCTATTTGCAATAACTTTGGTCATGAAGATTCTGAATGCAGGAGCAGGTTTCAGCAGACAAAGGAACAAGCCTCAAGCACCAAAACATGGAGAATAAAGGAACCACAAACAGAAAGATGTGGGATAGCATTTTATGCAGAGGGACAGGAAAATCTATGGTACATTGACAGTGGATGTTCAAAGCATATGACAGGTGATAAAGAAAAACTTGAATCATATTCTGCTCTAGAAAAAGGAAAGAAAGTTTCTTTTGGAAATGATACTCCTGCAACTATAAAAGGAAAAGGCACTGCTCAGTTAAAAGAAAAGGTCAAAGTTGGAAATGTTTTGTATGTTGATGGATTGAAACATAATCTTCTAAGTGTCAGCCAGATGTGTGATCAAAGAACCGAGGTGATATTCAGATCAAATGGATGTCTTGTTCGTGATCTTGATACAGGTAAAACAGTGATCAAAGGTAAAAGAACTCCAAATAATCTATACATATTTGAAGAAGGACAACAACAATGCTATCTGAGCAAGGATGATGAGCACTGGTTATGGCACCGGAGGTTGGGGCATCTAAGCTTTTCACAAATAAGGAAAGCATGCAAATATCAGGCAGTTCGTGGTCTTCCAGATATCAAAGTTCCAGACAACATCATATGCAAATCATGTCAGTTTGGAAAGCAAACCAGAACTACCTTTCCGGAAAAGGAAGGATTAGCTAGCATGCCTCTTGAGCTAGTACATACAGATACATGTGGTCCATTCAGGAAAAGGACACCTCGAGGAGAAGAATACTTGATATTATTCATTGACGATTTCTCCAGGTTTGTCTGGTTAGGACTTATGAAGCACAAAGATGAAGCATTCGAAAAATTCAAATCCTTTAAAGCCTTGGTTGAAAATGAATCAGGATACAAAATTAAGTGTCTTAGATCCGATAGAGGTGGGGAGTTTACCTCAAATGAATTTTTCGATTTTTGTGAAGAACATGGGATAAGAAGAGAATTCTCTACAGCTAGAAATCCTCAGCAAAATAGAGTGGTGGAAAGAATGAACAAAACTATCCAGCAAATGGCTCGTGCTATGCTTGATGAATTTGGAACTCCCGCAACTTTCTGGGGTGAAGTAGCACATGATGCGGTTATTATTCTCAACAAAACAAATGTCCGAGTGAACAGCACTCAAACCCCTCATGAGCTCTGGTATGGTGAGACTCCTTCGGTAAAGCACTTCAAAATCTTTGGGAGCAAATGCTATATTAAAAATACTGATGAGCAACTTGGCAAACTTGAACCTAGAGCAGATGAAGGCATCCTTCTTGGTTATTCTCCACACAGCAAAGCATACAAGTGCTATAATAAAAGACTTGGAAGAATTGTTGACAACATTGATGTAGTGGTTGATGAGAAGGGATACATTCCTAGGCAAGTAAATCATGAAGATATCGAAGAAGATGAAGGCCATCCTCAAAGATAGAATGATGAAGAAGAAGAACCTCAAGAAGAACCAGAGGAGAAGATAAGGATAGAAGAGAAGACTCCATCCAGATATGTTCAGAAGAATCATCCAGAATCTCAGATTTTGGGACAGAAAGAAGCAGGTGTACAAACAAGAAGAACAATTGCAGAAGCTTCAAGCTATTTGGCATTACTCTGTTCCACTGAACCACAAAATGTGAAAGAGGCATGCAAAGATGAATGTTGGGTCAAAGCAATGGATGAAGAACTTGAGCAGATCGAAAAGAACAACACTTGGGAGCTGGTTCCTAGACCAAAGGATAAGAATGTTATAGGAACAAAATGGGTCTTCAAAAATAAATTGAATGAAAATGGAGAAGTAATTAGAAACAAGGCCAGACTTGTTTGTAAAGGGTATGCGCAGCAAGAAGGAATAGATTTTGAAGAAACTTTTGCTCCTGTTGCAAGACTTGAGGCCATCCGAATGTTCCTTGCTCTCTCAAGCTTTCAAAACTTCAAAGTATTTCAAATGGACGTGAAATCAGCCTTTCTGAATGGAGACTTGGAAGAAGAAGTATACATTGAGCAGCCAGATGGTTTCATTCTTGGAAATGATCCAAATCTTGTATGCAGATTGAAAAAGGCTCTCTATGGTCTCAAACAAGCTCCAAGGGCTTGGTACTATTGTTTGGACAAATATCTTCATCAACAAGGTTTTTCAAAAGGATCAGCAGACAACAATCTTTATATAAAAGTTGAAAATGACAAATTGTTGATACTTGTTGTGTATGTAGATGACATTATCTTTGGCAGCAATGAAGAAGCTATGAGTCAAAGCTTTGCCTTGGTGATGCAGAAAGAATTCGAAATGTCCTTGCTGGGAGAACTGACATATTTTCTTGGTTTGCAAATCCAACAAAATGAAGGAGGGATCTTCTTGTCTCAAACCAAGTATCTCAAGCAGATTTTGAAGAAATATGGTATGGAAGAAGCAAAACCAGTATGTACACCCATGGTCATAGGATGTAACCTCAGTGCAAATGATGAATCGGCAGTAGTGCATCAACCAACTTACAGATCTATGATTGGAAGTCTACTTTATTTGACAGGTACCCGACCAGACATCATGCATGCAGTGGGAATAGTTGGAAGATTTCAGGCAAATCCAAAGGAAACTCATCTTCAGGCAGTAAAGAGAATCTTCAAATATCTTCAAGGGACTCAAAACTATGGCTTATGGTATCCTAGAGATACAGATCTCACACTTCATGCTTATACAGATGCAGATTGGGCCGGAAGCGTGGATGACAGGAAAAGCACAAGTGGTGGTGCATTCTTTATGGGTTCTAGATTAGTATCTTGGTTCAACAAGAAACAGAGTTCGATTGCCTTGTCTACAGATGAAGCAGAATATGTTGCTGCTCCATCTTGCTGCACTCAACTCCTTTGGATGATGCAGACCTTGCAGGATTTTCAAATCACTTGTACACCACCCATCTCCATCTTATGTGATAATACAAGTGCAATCATCATTTCAAAGAACCCAGTCATGCATTCAAAAACCAAGCACATACCAATCAAGTATCACTTTCTGCGGGAACAAGTGCTTGAACAAAAGGTCAAGTTGGAGTATGTTCCTTCTAAGGAACAGGTTGCTGATATACTCACCAAACCATTGCCTAGGGAGACCTTTGAATACCTCAGGCAAAAGCTGGGGGTTGTTGATGCATCATCTTGTTGTTGAATCTCTTCTGATTGTTGGTTGTACGCAAGGTTCATCTGAAGTATATGCGTACATGTGCTGGGTTGCGGATTGGTCAAAGATCGAATGGCACAGGTTCAGGGGGAGCATATCATGCATTGTTGGCATTATGGAGGAAGTACAGAAGGAGATCATGGATGCTGGTCTGAATATTGCTGCAATACGTCTCTATCCCTTTCATGGTCATGGATTATGGTTCTTCTTTGCAGATCTGGTTTATAGTCATGGGGAGCATGTTCTTAGGGGGAGCATAACCCTTTGCCCTTGATGTCAAAGGGGGAGAGTGATTGGTTGTTGTTGCCATCAAGTCCAAAGGGGGAGATTGTTGGCATTATGATACATATGTTGTACTTGATGGCAACCCACTCATCTCAGATAATAAATTATAGTGTAGAGAAAAGTTCACGCACTTATATGCAGAGAAAAGTTTATTTCATGAAGAGAAAAGTTCACGCACTTTTATGCAGAGAAAAGTTTATTTCATGTAGAGAAAAAGTTCACGCACTTTCATGCAAGGAAAAGCGCGTATATGTTGGAGAACTTACCTTTGGTCCATGGTAGTTAGTCCTTGGTATTTGAACCTATGAGGAAAAGCGCGTATATGTTGGAGAACTTACCTTTGGTCCATGGTAGTTAGTCCTTGGTATTTGAACCTATGAGGAAAAGCGCGTATATGTTGGAGAACTTACCTTTGGTCCATGGTAGTTAGTCCTTGGTATTTGAACCTATGGTTTTGGACCATGGTACGCACTTTCATGCAAGGAAAAGCGCGTATATGTTGGAGAACTTACCTTTGGTCCATGGTAGTTAGTCCTTGGTATTTGAACCTATGGTTTTGGACCATGGTACCTCGTCAAAAGTGTTGATATCACGCAATTTCATGGTTGGTTCATGGTATTAGTCCGACAGTTTTTGATCCTATGGTTTTGGCCCGTGGTATTGCATCCAAAAGTGTTGATCTCACGTACTTTCATGGTTGGTTCATGGTATTAGTCCAACAGTTTTTTTGATCCTATGGTTTTGGCCCGTGGTATTGTGAAAGGCCTAAGACTATAAAAGAGGAAGGAGATCATTTGGCAAAGCATCTTCTGAATTATCGAATATCTGATAAAGTGCTAGATCTGGAATATTGTGATTGGGTTTTGGTGCAGATCTGGATCTGAATGAAGAAGGAACCTAAGCGTAAGGAGAAGGATAAGTTCTATTGATGGGTCAAAATCTTAAGGCTGGAATAGTGGTATCTCTATATGATTTTGATCTGTGATATGTGGCATACGCTTGATCTATAAATCTAATAATCTGGGTCTGAATTATTGATGCATGTTTTATTTTACACATGTTATGATCTGGGTATGTCTGATGTAACAACTGCAAAGTTATAAGGAAATATTTGCAGCTCTGTATGCGGGTTGGCTTTGGTGAAATCAGAGATTGATGATGCAAGTATAGTTGATGGGTTTTTGATGTTCTTGGATCCAGTTTGAAAATTTATGAAAAGTGGTCCTTGAAAGAAAAGAAGTAGAGAGTTGTAGCTCTCTGCAGGTTGCAGCCTGCGTACTGGTAAAGGATTGCACCAGTACAAAACCATTGTAAAAGGAGTTTCTAATTTGAAAGAAGATAGAGACATATTGCAGTAGGTGGTTTTCACCCACATTGGGTTTCCACCTTACATCTTGTGTTCTTTGGTGTGACTATCTGTTTTCTTTGTTCATGCTTATTATTTTATGGTACTGACATGCAAAAATAATTCAAAGAATAAATAAGGAAGATTTATTAAAGGAACTTGATAATACTGATTCACCCCCCCTCTCAGTATTATTTCCAACATTTAACTTTGCATTCAATTTATCTAGATTTCGACATAAGATGGAATGTTTTCATCATTATCTTTTTCCTCTTTTGTTAAGAAATTTGTATAAACAATTTTGTAAAGTTTTCCTTTTAGATTTGGTTTCGAATGGTTATATAATCATAGTTGTGAATGGTCATATCTTGAGAATTCAATTATCATACCACATTTACTTTTTTATTTTAGATAATAATGTTAAATGACATACTCTTGGCCTTTCATCAATATCTCTTAAAATCAGTTTGTGATTTTTCAATTTGAAAGTAGGTATTTTTTAGGAAGTGGTTATGAAAATTGAAAATTAGAAAAAAATTATAGAGCTCTGAAAATATGTTCCATTAAATTGTAAAATATTTTAAACCTCAAAATCATAAGATCCTTTTATTCTAATATTAGTCAAGAAAGATTATCTTTAAAAAGTAAAGACTATCTTACAACCTAGCAACTTCAACTCTAATTTGTCATCGAGAACAATGATTCTCCCCATTCATTAAAATGTCATTTTTAGAGTGTAATTCTAAAATATAATAAATCTAAAAAGATAAGAGGTCTCATCACGAGGCTACTTACCATGATCATAGGGAAATAATAAAACTAACATTACCAATACTAAACACCAAATCAGGGTAATGGCTTATGATTGTTTCAATCGTAAGACAATGGGTCTCATCACGAGTCATCTTGTTTAGTTTAATTACTACCAGTGAATGGCATTGTCATTATCTGACCACCAAACCATGACAATGACTTTTATTGTTTTTTTTATTTATGAATTTACCTCTAACTTTTGCGCTCTTAATTGGATGGGATACTAAATCATTAATGGTTAAAAGGCTTTACCTATGACAAATGAGTACATCAAAAAGCTAAGTTGTAAAAGCCCCCCTACATTATGTTTATAACTTATTAATGATTGATATGGATAAATAAGTATTTTCATTCATGAGAGTTTCTTAAGAAATTACAATTTAATGAATTTTTATGATCAGAGTAATTTTATTTATCTAATGTTTCAAAAAGCAATTTCCCATTCCTGAATTATTTTTACTTAATTTTTGAAATTTCGTTTTCATTCATCAGAGATAACTAGTTCTTTTAGTGAATCACGAATTTTTGTGCTATTCAACAACCCCCATTTTTCTATTTTATAAATTTCCTATGAAATTTATTTGATTAAAATGGGGACCCTTAATAAAATTTAAAACATAAAAATTAAAAAGGATTTTCTTTGTCTTAAATAATTTTTTTTTTTAATATCCCCTGAGACCAAAACTATACTTAGGCCTTAAAAAATCCTTAAGTATTAAATAATAGGGTTTATTAACAAAAAATATGAATAATCAGAGTCTTATTCCTTATCGCTTCCTCGCATCACAAAAAGCACCATAAGGTAAAGAACCCTCCACAACTCCATTGTGATTGTGATATCATCCTGGAGCCGATAGTAAAAATAATGAAATTTTATTGTCCCTCACGTCCGCAGATCACAATGATCACAAAACTTAATTCTTAGCCTTAACCAATTGTGATATGCAGTATAGCCAGATTTGTTAGGATTATATATTTCAATCCATAAATCTCTTGTGTTCACTAATCGCAAGTTCCAAGGGTCATGTCTCCTGCCTCATGCCGATTGCGATTGCGATTTGTGACGTAACCCGGACCCAACAGAATGATTAACTCCATTAGATAATCCGTCCCACCTCCATCACATCGCAAGTTCAATAACATCCGCCACACCATAACCCTTTGCGAAAAGTGATTTGTGATTTCCGATGAGAGCCATCTCTACCACGTCATCCATGACGTCATACTCCATGCCATCTGCCACATAATGACCACTTCATCTAGCATGTCACATGCCACATCACCCACCACGTCACATCATGATGTCATTCGTGACATCACTGCCACGTCACCCTAGGACTTCGTAATCACAAGTTTCAATAGGACACCACTTATAACAAATCCTTCACCCCATCTGATTTGTGATTTTGCAATTACCCTCATGACATCATGATGACATCATTTTTTATCACAAAAAAATGATCATTTAGCAATAGATTACTAGATGGATTGAAGTACACCATGTAAGGCCAATTTTACCATAGTAAAATTGCTTTCACTTTGATAAATTACTTAATAAGCCACATTTGTTAAGTCATTTATAATTAAACCCATGAAGAATAATTAAATAAATCACTATTTATTTAATTATCTTCTAGGAATAATTAATTAAACCATTGTTTAATTAATATTCCTTGTCATATTTGACCTAATTATGAGAAATAAATAGATAAATCATTAATTATCTTATTTTTCTCTGGGAATAATTAATTAATCACTAATTAGTTATTCTTCCTTGTCAAGTTTGACCAAATCCCTAAGGAATAATTTAATAAATCATTATTTGTTTATTATTCCTTAACCATATTTCTTGAGATGATAAATAAATCATTTATTTATTTATTATTTCTAAATAAAAGTTTAAATATGTTTTCCCTCTAACCAAATATAATAAAATATTCCAAATGGTTATTTCTAGAATGGGGTTATAATATTTTATTATTGCTCATTATTCAAAGATAACCTAATATTGCATTATAAATAGAGGGGTTTTCCATTAATTATTCACCTTCGATTATTTTCATTGTTGCACTCGCTGTTGCAGCTCTGATTATTATCACCGTCACACTCCATTTTTCTTTTCCATTTGAGTTCTCATTGAGATCAAACATTTTATTTGATGGGTTTACACATTATAGAGGTAAGAGACTCTATAAAAGATGAAGACATTTAAGGATAGCCAAGAACCCATCCCATAGAGGGGGTCTGGTAACATTATTTGTTCCCTTCACAGGTGTTGTTTAATAAAATATATTTTTTATATATATGGTTTCCATTGGATTACTGGAGTTACTTGCACTTATTTTACTATTCCATTTTGCTGTTCAGCTATGATTGTGGCATAGATTAGGGCTTCGGCAACTTTTGTTTCTATGATTTGCTATAGATCTACAATGTTTAGCATCCATTTTCATTGTTAGGATTGTTTATCATCCACAACCTTAAGTGATTTTTTTTCATACACATTCGAGAGGAAAACACAACAACATCATTCATGACGTCACCCCGCATATCGCAATCACAAAAAATCATAAGGTTCGTTTCATAGCACTACATAGAAAATTACAATTTGCAATTACGATTTCTTGCATCACGTCATCATCACATCACCACTCAAGATTTGTGATTGCGATTATTATGCTTCTATATGTTGCTATGATTATGATTTAATTAAACAGCATAGGCCTTTAGCTGCTTTCCACTTCACACCCATTCCTTTGTCTCCGCTCCATTAGCCGATTGCTATATAACTCCACCATATCCCTATTCATGAGAAGAGACATAGATAATACTCATCATATAACCAACATATAACCAGAAAATAACCAACATAGAAACCATGGCAACTCAAACATAATACCATCAACATAAACACTAGAAATGCACATAGATCATAATAGAAAAATGTCTCATATTAACACGTGAAAATACAAACCAATTCAGGGACTTCCACGTACCACCCGACCATAGATTGGGCTAGACCAAATCTCTCTTTCAGCCAATCACCCCCATGCTATATTCCAAGAATGAATGCAGCAGGATCTCATGGAATAAACCCAAGATAAAACTAAACCAAGGCTTCCAGAGGCCAAACAACGTCAACCCTCAACCACAATGATTCCACCTCCATGGTCAGACATCACTAACACCAACTAGATATGTCTCTACCCAAGTTGTATATGGCTGCAGGAACTAGTAACTCAACCCACAACCTTCCAAGGCTCCAGAGTGTTTTTCCAACTTGGTTCTAGGGACTAGTAACTCAACCCACTAAGGGCTCTAGAGTGTTTTTCTCAACCTAGGCTCTAGGTCTAGTAACTCATCACAAGTTGTTCTAGTGCTTCCAGAGCATTTATTCCAACCCACAACCATAAGGAATTATGAGCATCAATCATAAAAAAAAATTAAGTGGAAAAAATCACATCACCATGGCTATCTAGGAAATGTCAAGGTAATACACTTTCAATCTAAGAAAACCTTTATGCCAATGTTAGCACATAACCAGAAAATCACATACATATGCCATGCATCTAGAAATCAACAAGGAAATCACACATGCAACTTGTTACGTGCCAAGCAATCCAGCTGTAGTGGTTGATCCAACTATTCCCTTATGGTTTCTTTCTTTCCTTTTCCTTCTTTCCCCAAATCCAATCTATGCCAAAGTGCTCCAAGAATGTTTGAATAATTCTCTAAGTGTGCAAGAGTGTGAGAGAATGAAATGAGAGCTCCAAGGATGAACAGGCCAAAGCTTAACTAACAAAAGCTGTGAATTGATTCTTAGAAGCCTTTTTATCATTGAAGCCTCTATTTTCTTCATTTTCCTTCATTTTTCCTTCATTTTCCCTCTAATTTAGATATGTGTATCTTCACCTTCCTTTTCTCATATTTTCTTTTATTTTCATAAACAATTGCCAATTATTGCCACTTTTCCTTGGCCAATGCCTTTACTAATTTCCATAGCCATTAATTAATCACCAGTGATATCCATTACTATTTTTTTTCCTAACATTCAGCTTGGAATATGGGTCCCATGACCTTGGTCTTATTTTATTTACAAGGAAAATCAACCAAGGGCTATTACGGAGGAGAAGCCATGAAAAGATTAGGGCACATAGTTCTAAATCTTGGAAATTTAAAGACATGGAGTCCTAGTTATATACAATAGGTCAAGGGGAAGAGTCTTGAATCTACTAGGATGTGGAATACTAGGTACAAGGCAAGGACGTGGAGTCCTAATAAATATGGAAGGGTATACAATTGGGGTGCAACATCCCTATTCTCCAATAGAAAAGCACCCCTCAGGTGCATATATCAACCAAGTGAACCAACCTATGTCAAAACTTAGATTAATTTAATTTCACAATACCCACTTTGAATGGGCTTTTAAGTTAAATATTATTTTAATAAAAATGGTAGATTTTTTATTTTAAAAATAATAATAACAAATTATCTAGAAATGACATGTGGGAATGTTGAATACTATATAGTTTAAGTATTTAAAAATTTTAAAAAATTGAGGGATTGCCACATCAAAGGATGGTGATAATAATATGAAATATTGAAAATTAAAAATAAATTAAATTTTCATGAGAGGGATGATATGTCACCCCACTCAGAGCTTATAAATAGAGAAGGATCCCCATGGTTTTGTGGGGGTGACCTGGAGAGTACCCAAATGCTGTTGGAATGGTTGTGGAATTTTTAACTTAGACATCTAGGCTGATTTATTTGGTTGACTGTGAGTTGAGTTGTGTTAGAAGGAACAGAGGATTATTCCTTATTTGCATGTATCTCTTCTATTCAGGTACTATTTGTGCGTTGAGTAGCTTGGGGGATTCAAAGGGAGAATTTCTCCATGGATAAGGTTGGGTGGAAACTGGGTGGGTCTATTGCAGTTGGCAAATGAAGGTATTGAAAAAATTAGATCAATTGAGCATCATGTATAATTTCAATTTTTTTACATTTAGCATGTTAATTATGAGTTTAATGGTTGTAGCTTTCATGGCTACAAGTGTATTAAAATTCCAATAGTTGTAGCTATTCATGTTGGTAAAGTGTTTGTATAAATGTCTAAATGAAAATTATGACAATGCATAGTTTTCCCATGGGTGTGGCTTTCAATTCAAATGACATGGGTGGACATGGATGTTAGTTTTGTTCCTTCACTATAGATAAATTTTGTTTTGTTCTATATTCATTAAGTAATATCAATGTCAGAATATTGTTGTTGGTGTGGGGGTTGTTTCTAACGTGAGAGAGTAATGATAGAGGTGAAAATAGTTTGTACTCCGACATTTGCAAGCCATTCTTCCTTTGCAATATTTTACCTCATATAGACTTTGTCAAATAAGTTTTCTTGTAGCATTAAATTAATAGATTATGTTGTAATTGCTAAATTTTATCCTGAAGATTAACATGTTAGTGTCATATGGCCACACACAAACAAAAGACTAGTAAAGGTTATATGGTCTCATGTCATACATTCCTACCACTTTTGATGAAAAATCATGATGGCATCCTCACCATCCCCATGCATAAATATGATGCAATAATTACATTCCATGGAACTGTATTCCTCTCATGAATTTTCTTAAACACTTGAGTTACATAGCCTAAACACCCACATTTAGCATACATGTCCTTAAGACCATTCCTTGCAACAAGTTCTAACTCGATACCATTTCTAATTACATAATAATGCATACTCCTACCATGTTGGACACTTAATAAGTTAGCACATGCAGGAATAATACTAGCAATGGTGATTGAGTTGGGTTTGAAGCCCACATGTTTCATTTGGGAAAACAAGTTCAAAGCTTAGTTGTCCCTACAATTTTGAACATATCCCAATATCAATTCAGTCCATGAAACAATATCTAGAGTTGATCCTTCCCACTATATTTGATTAAAAAATTCAAGGATTCATCAGTGTTGCTAGTGTGAGCGTATCCCAAAAAGAGTACGTTCCATGTGATCAAGTATGGCTTGAATCGTGCCAATTGCATTTCATGAAACACTTCTATGGCCTCTGGAGTATGTCGATTCTTAACATAGCCATCGATCATTGCATTCCATGCAACCAAATCTCGTTGATGCATGTTTTCAATGGTTGGTGAGCATAAACAAGAATATCACATTGAGTATACAATTTGATAAGTTTGGTGTCCAATACAATGGTTTTGCTTAGTTCCATGTTTAAGCATAAGGGCATAGAGTTGCTTGCATTCTTACAAAACTTCCATGTTAGCACATGTCGCAGGAGATAATCATAGTGATCAATGTCTCCCTTATTTAATACCTCCAATACTCCATTCAATACAATACTCAATCTAGGTTTAAGTACATCAATGGTGCTATACTTGTTTTTTGGGCAGAAGATAACACTTGACATGGGGTTTTATTTGGTTTTTTATATTAACAATTTCTATCATTTAATATTAAATTAGTCGTTATGTTTAATGGTTGAGGAACTGGTTTGCATAAGTTGTTGTTGGATTTATTTCTAGCACCACTAATAATTTAGAAATAAAAAGTGTTAGGCCTCCAAAATGTCATCCTCTTTTACCCTCATTTCCATCATTTTACCATATTCCATAACTCTTTACCATATTTTGTAGCTCCATAACCCTACATTAACAACAATTTTCATGATCATATGGGTTATCATCATTATTTTCCAAGTAATTTATTTTAAGTATTTTAAGAGAATTTGTGATTAAATATTAGGAAATTAACATGTTTTCATATATATCTAAAAGTGGTATGAGTTGTATGATATTGTAAGCCTATCTGAAGATTCAAGAAGGGTCCTATTTGGCCACTCAACCACAAATTCGAATTTCAATTCCAACTCATGAAGATTTGTGGAATAACTGTAGAAGATTTGGATTATTGACTAAGCAAATTCAAAGGAGAATAATCATGGATGTTTTGATATGTGTCTCCTATCAAAACTAGGAGAGAATTTTGAGAGGATTTGTATGTCATATTTTTAGGTGATTGGTTGTAACCACAAGAGATAAATGTGGATTTAGGAGAGATTTGAGGATATATATTTATTGATTAGTTATCTTAAGTTTTGTATAAATAGGAGTGCATCCTTCATACAAAAGAGTTCGAGTTCCAAGTTCCATCCAAGATATGTAATTTGTAAAGTGAGGATAGAGAGGAAGAGAGTTGAATTATTGTAATATATTTGGAGCTTTTCTCCAACTTCATTTAATGGAATACATATTTCTTCTTAGATCTTGAAGGTTTGATAATCGTTCGGTGTGCTTGCTGAGGATTGGAGGGCCCCCATCAACCACAGTTTGCACACCTTTTTCATTTGTTGTACATATTGGTAACATTGTGTAATTATGTTATTTCATTTATTTTCATTTTAAGCAAGTGTGATTTTCAATTCAACAAGTGTGATTTTCATTTCAAGCAAGTGTGGTTTCATTTATGCAAGTTTAGTTTAGTTTCTTTCATGTTATTTTGATTCATGTTGTTTTTTTAAGATTGATTCAATTTATTTATGTTTGGATTGGATTGATTTAATTTTATTTGTAATTAGTTTCAAATTTCTTGCATTAGATTAATCTATTCTAAGAAATAATCACCTAGTACATATAGTACACGTATACCTCATCAGTTCACAAACCCCAGGTTGACAATTTAATGACATGGATTTAACTCACAATTAAATCACCCAACATTTTGGCACCGTTGTTGGGGAGGTATACATAGGTGCTTATTTTGAAAGTTTAGACAACTCATGATAGTTGCATTCATTCTTAGATGCATGGTTAAAAGCATATTAAAATCATTTATGATGCATATTCAATAATTTTTCAATACTTTGTACTAATCTGTGTGCAAGACAGGAATTATCAACCAGTTGGAGTAATTCATAGACAATTAAGAATTTGAGGAATTTCCTCCAAAAATCTTTCTCGAATCCTAACAACAATTGGGATATCTACCTCTCAGGAAGAGTATATTTTAACTTCATTTAGCAACTTGTCTATCTCTCCACATCCACAAGAAGATCTTCAAGTCTCTTTTGATTCCTCTTGTCAATATGTTGAAGATACTAAAGAATCATGGAATAATTTTGATGAGGAGCAACCACTAGAATCTAAGATTGATGAATGCATAATAAAGGAGGATATTAAATGTGATCTAAACTAATAAAGGAATCAAGAATGTCATAGCTTTAGTGAGAGATGGTTCCAATCAAGGATCAAGTCACATCACTCTTTCATTCTTCCTTACTTCTTGATTGCATTATCAAAACAACTAGTCTTTGATGCTTTGATGTACTTTAATACATATTTTTCAAACCTAAGCATGAATATCTTTTTACTCCTACTACACACATGGTTACATTGTAAATATGCATACACTTGAACCAATTTTTATATTTCCAGTAGAGTAGGACAAAATCAATAAATAAAACCAAGTTTGATGATGTTTTTAAGTTTTTTTTGTTAAGCCATATTTTATTTTATTTGCAATTTTACTTTTGGTGGTGTAGTAAGAGCCACTTCACTTACTAATCATTTTGTAGGAAAATCTAGAAAAAGAGGAGAACAAACAGAGTTTTGAGAGCCAAATTTTGAAGTTAGAGATCGAACCCTTTCTGCTTTATTTATTTATTTATTTTAGATTTCAAAAGAATAAAAGTGTTGAGGAAATTTCTGAGTATGCTCTCTTCCTACACCTTGTGCGACTTGGAAGATCAGAAAGAAAAATTGAATAAAGTTAGCTTTGAAATTTTGCATTAAAACTCATAGATCTAAAAATTGGATAGGAGATGTCCACTTGGGGTAGCTCAATTGGAAATGGTCATGAAAATGAAGTCTCACCGAATCAGATGTCTTAGGTTCAAATCTTGTGCTATCCCCCTGATTAGGGTGATAAGTTGGACATGTTGAAGATGCAGTCCTACCAAGCTTACAAAAAAAAAATGGATAGGAGATCTAAATTCATTATTTATTTTAAACATACTCAAAATTTGCTAAAATTTTCTCAATTTTCTTTTAAATAGAGTCTTTACTTTTGAATTAGAAAAAAAATAAAAAATAAAAATTATATTTTTCAAATAATATATATATATATATTGCAAAAATTAAACTGAAGATATCTCACAAACTAGGAATTGGGTTTTCGTAATTTTTGGATAGGAAGTGCATAATATTTTGATGAACAATCCCTGTAAATTTCAGCCCAATCTGCTTCACAGTTTTCGAGAAAATGAGTATCATCACCTTC
The DNA here is from genome assembly GCA_031772625.1 of Pinus tabuliformis. NCBI lineage: Eukaryota > Viridiplantae > Streptophyta > Pinopsida > Pinales > Pinaceae > Pinus > Pinus tabuliformis. Next base: position 683,757,276 of record CM062814.1, on the reverse strand, counting down.
AACCATTTCACTTATATCTTAAGATCCATGCATTGGATCAATCTGATTTTTGTTGTGCAAATGCATTGGGACCATAGGAACCTTCCTACAAACAAAATTTTAGCTCAATATGATTTGTAGTTTGTGAGAAAATCATTTCTGAAGTTTACAACAATTTTGATTATATCTCGAAATCTGTGCATTGGATGGTGTTGATTTTTGGTGTGCATAAACATTAGAACAATAGGAACATGTCTACAAAATTTGAGAAAAATCCAATGGATAGTTTGTGAGAAAATGACCCACGAATTTTGCTGTAACACACCTTGTAGCAACCTGCAAAAAAAAAAAACTGAGTTGTAACTTCAATGTTTTCCCAATTTTTATAAAATAAATTGGTTGTGAGATCCATTCTTTTTGGCAAGAGGATGAGTTCAATTGAAAATCAAATATTTTGGTGGCATGAAATTGATTGATAAGTGCCCTTAGACACTTGATTTTCTCCTAAAAATCTTGAATTTTGTTTTGTTGGGTATTTGTTAAATTGTTGCCTCGTTAGTCAAATTTGTAGAATGATTAATATTTTTAACTTTAATTAATGTTTTTATGGCTTATATTTCACAAATTTGAATTGTGGTTTATTGTTAAGTATTTGAATTTGTAAAAGAGAGGTCATGAGTTCAAATTGAGTAAAAGCCAAAATTTGTTAATTGTTCTACAATTTTGACAATCCTTAACTAGGCAACAATTTTGCTACCATGTGGCAAGGTCCACGTGGCAACATATTATTGGTCAACATTACACAGACATTGCCCCATTGTCCACCATGTCACCTTGAACAGTCAGCTCGCCACGTCTGCATGCCATGTCATCTACCCACTTTAGCATCCACATCAACATCATGTTGCCACATGACATCCATGCATAATTGTTTTTTTCTTGTTTCATAAAAAATTTAAACAACCATAACTTTCTCATACAATGTCCATTTTTGATGATTAAATTTTCATTGAAAATATCTCGACAAAATATATGCAATAAGAGAGTTTTAATTAGCATTTGAGACAATAAAAAAAGAAGAAGTTACCAACAAAACCTCAATAGGTAGTCCAAGGTACCACTTTCCAAACATGTAAAAGTGCATTTAAATTTTCTTCCTTGAATTTGTTTAATTAGTACTATTTTTTATATTTTTGTGTATATATCAGATGAAGAGAGACTAATCACCTCTCTCTCTCGATAGTCTTATATTTTATTGCAGAAAAGTGCTAGGTTTTTGTAGGTTCGAGGACAATGAAAGAAGATCACTATATGCATGAGTGACTTTTAAAGACCAAATTTCTTTCAGAAAAAAACATGTTTATTCCATGTCAAATCAGATCCATTACATCATTGCTACTAAACAAGGCCTCTCAGATACTATTTTTAGCATCACTACGCATTCTAAGCCTACAATCGATCCATAAATTTCCATCTCCTTATTGCCAAACCATGATGTCAAAACTCATTTTCCCTTTGCAATATTCATACTTTCCTACTTCATTTTCACTCACCCTTGACCCAAAAATAAACTTATTCAACTCCCTTACAAAGTTGAGTCACCCCATTTCCTCTTCTTTTCTAAAAAATAAAACTTGCTTCATAATGAAAATCTTTCATCTATGGTCCTTCAAATTATTATTTTATACTCGTGTTAGATGATGGAGGATTCATTAGCGCATCCCTTCTAACAAGTCTTGACCTATCGACTCCAACACATCATCTGGGATTAAGACTAGAGATATTTCAAGTACCTTGAGGCTTGCATGCCTTAATGGCAAGTTCTCTCACCAATAAAAAATGATAATACATAAATTCCCCTTGTTTGTTAGATCTCCTAGGTGACCCAACTATGACACATCTATTCGTACCTAGTAAGATGTACTTAGGCATCTTGACTCTCATTGACATCAATGGTGAGTAGTCTCGTGTTGGTTAATAGTATTCATTAATGACTAGTAATCCAATAATTTATTTTATATGTTCGACATCGACACATATATTCACATAGATAAGAATTATGTCACTAAGTGGGAATGAATGAAGACTATATGATTTCAGCAGCTTGTAGCAGAACTCAACTCAGAATTCAATAGTCGAAGCAATAAAAATTCCAATTTCAGATCAGATTCATCCTCATTTCATACAACCAAGAGAAAGAAAAAGAAGATCAGATTCTCTTACTTCACAGTCCATGATCCAGCAGCAGCAACCACACTCTTTTATATATATAACTTGTTCACTTTTTCAGGTAGGCGAAGGTATGTTGTTTTCTAATCTTTAATCATGTAATTCCTTAAATGCTGAAATTGTGATTTTGAAAAATCCCTCACCACATTTATATTCCCTTTCTCGTTTGCCAAAAAATGAAAGCACCTTTAGTTGGGGGGAAATGATATTAATTCATATTCACATTTCACGTCACATGTCACATTTCATTTCATCCAAACCAACATATTTTTTCCCTATCAACTATTATTGCATTGTGATTCCAAAAGTTTATATGTTTTACAATAATCAATTGATAAGCACATTAAATGGCTGACTAAACCACTATGGGGCCTTAAGAATAAATTCTCAATGTTTTCAAGTATTTTGGTGCAAAAAAATAATAGATGTATTGTAACACAAGAACCAATACCCATAAAGTTATGGTTGTCACACAAGAACCAACCATAAGAAAATATGTTGCAATCAAATGTCTTTCAAAGTACACTTTGCAAAGAGATTAAAGTTATCAAATGATATGATTATACAAAGTTAAAAGAGAATCAATACAAAACCAAAGTTCATATAGAAGCAAAAAGATAAACTTATGATTAAGGGAATCAATGCAAAATTGCATGAGGACATGCAACATCTTCAGTTTTGGGGGGAATGTTGGGCTTCCAAAATGTCTTCCTCTTTTACCCTCATTTCCATCATTTTACCATATTCCATAATTCTTTATCATATTTTGTAGCTCCATAACCCTACGTCAATAACCATTTTCATGATCATGTGGGTTTATCATTATTATTTTCCGAGTCATTTATTTTAAGTATTTTAAGAGAATTTGTGATTAAATATTAGGAAATTAACATGTTTTCATATATATCTAAAATTGGTATGAGTTGTATGATATTGTAGGCCTATTTGAAGATTCTAGAAAGGTCCTATTTGACCACTCAACCAAAAATTAGAATTTCAATTCCAACTCATGAAGATTTGTGGAATAATTGTAGACGATTTGGATCATTGACTAAGCACATTCAAAGGAGAAGAATCATGGATGTTTTGATATGTGTTTCCTATCAAAACTAGGAGAAAATTTTGAGAGGATTTGTATCTCATATTTTTAAGTGATTGGTTGTAACCACAAGAGATAAATGTGGATTTAGGAGAGATTTGAGGATCTATAATTATTGATTAGTTATCTTAAGTTTTTGTATAACTAGGAGTGCATCCTTCATACAAAAGAGTTCGAGTTCTGAGTTCCATCCAAGATATATAATTTGTAAATTGAGGATATAGAGGAAGAGTGTTGAATTATTGTAATATCTTTGGAACTTTTCTCCAACTTCATTTTATGGAATACATATTGTTGCTTTGATCTCCAAGATTTGATAATCATTTGGTTGGCTTGCTGAGGAGTGGAGGGCCCCCATCAAACACAATTTCCACACGTTTTTCATTTGTTGTACATATTGGTAACATTGTGTAATTATTTTATTTCATTTATTTTCATTTTAAGAAAGTGTGGTTTTCAATTCAGCAAGTGTGATTTTCATTTTAAGCAAGTGTGATTTTCAATTCAGCAAGTGTGATTTTCATTTCAAGCAAGTGTAGTTTCATTTATGCAAGTTTAGTTTGGTTTCTTTCATGTTATTTTGATTCATGTTGTTTTGTTAAGATTGATCCAATTTCTTTATGTTTGGATTGGATTGGATTGATTTAAATTGCTTTCTAATTAGTTTCAAGTTTCTTGGATTAGATTAATCTATTCTGAGAAATAATCACCTAATACATATAGTACACATATACCTCATCAGTTCACAAACACCGGGTGGACAATTTAATGACAGGGATTTAACTCACAATTAAATCACCAAACAAAAATATGGGAGAAGTTGGGCCATGCCCAAAATAAGTTCCTAAACTCACCAACATATGGAGATTTCAATCAGTATGTAGTGAAATTTTGTTCGAGATTCATTCCACATCTTGGAGTTTCTTTTGAATTTTGATATTGCAGGTAAATCATAATTTTGTAGAGTGGTGAAGAAAGAAGAAATAGGGAAAGCATGGACAATTTGATGAAATAGTGCAATTAAATTTGTTATGACTTTTTAATAAATTTGTTGTTTTATGGTACATAGATTTCCTAACTAAAATTGAGTCTTGTTAAGATTGGAGCTATTTCATCATTCCCTTGAAAAAACATATATTTTGGGTAACTTAGTTTATAGACCTAGTTGGAAGTTCAAGGTTCTTACAATCTTGCTAATCTTCTTCAGCTATATCTTCTACCTCTAACGACTTCAAAATTTCATATCTATTATCGAAGGGAGTATGCTGATGAGATTCAAGAATACTAGAATGAGGCCTCTTAAATGGATGATTCTTGTACTTTCTTGAAACTAGTTTCAATTCTCCTTGCTCATCATTACTTTGAGAAGAAGGTAGAGGGATAGAAGGAGACTAAGATGATGGAGTTTTTAGTTAGTTTTTTGAAAAGTGTCCATATTCATGGAAAAATTGCATTTAAAAGGAATATTCTCATAAACTAGATCCTAAAGCTGAGATCAATGATCCAAGTTAAGTTGAAACATCTCAAGGATTCCTTTCGCAAAATCCATTTCAACACAAATTCTGGCACAAGATAAGTTATTTTCCTTTCCCTAAGAACTAGTAACATAACAGCCCAAGTTGTCATATGTGGCTTTGAAAATAACATTGCCCTAGAAAATAAGGGGAAGATACAACAATCTAATCCAAATAGGTGCATAAGATATTTCCATAAAGGGATTAAATCCAAAGTCCAGTGAAAAACATTCTCCAGGAGCCCATGAAATAGGGCCTAGATTTGTAGATTAGAGCCTGTCTTCCTTGCTTTTAAAAACAAAAATAAAATAACCATTTCCACAATAGAAAATACCAATGGGCTCGTTATCTTCCCAACTTTTAGAGATCCATTCTAAAATGAAGTTGTAACTAGGCCAAAGTCCAATGAACTTACAAATCAACCCTCTCTCCATAAGGGTATTAATGTTCTTCTTTGCAAAGTGAACAAACCCCAAATAAAGACGAGGAATTATGTTTTCCATTTTTACAAATATACAATGGGGTAGAGAGTCATAACCATGCACATTAGGGTTAGATTTACCACCCATTGAACAAGTAATGCACTGAACATCTTGCTTGTTTTAATCATGAACAATGCAACAACACTAGGAGATCTTAAAAATCAACCTAAAATAGGTCAACCAAGTGAGCTGGGGAAACTGAAAACTAAAACTCCAAATTTCCATCAACAACAAAACCACCACAAACTCCCTCTCACAACATATTATTCAATATTCTAAACTCTTGGGGAGAAGCAACAATGACTAGAAAACCATAGCCACATGCTCCGCTAGCTGTATTGGCTTTGGTTCCATTTCGTCCCATACACAAAATAATTAAATAATTTTAAAAAGTAGAGAAAAAATGGATAACCAATAAATAAAGACACTGCATTAAGGGTTATTTCTACGCACAAAGTATAATACGTGTATAAAAAATAAATTAAATAATAAATTATTATTTTAATATTTTATTTAATTAATAAAAATAAAAATAATTTTATAATTTTAAGAAAATATATAAAAAGTGATTTAAATATTTTTTAATATAATAATGATTTTTAAATATAAAAATAAAATAAAATAAATGAAAAATAAATTAATTAAAATTTTAGAAATTAAAAAAATATATATTAATATTATTTTAATACTTTATTAAAGGAGAAAAAACATTTTTTAACAACCTAAAAAAAATTTAAAAAGGGGATCATACAATTCTTTCCATGCATTAGGCATTCCTTGGGATATCTAGGAAAAGAGATAAATGACAATTTAAATCCATATATTTTTTTCACTTTTGGATGTTTAAGAATTATAGTTGAATGTCACTTTATATGTCAATAAATATGTATTTTTATTTTTATATAAATTTCTCTATATTCTATATTCAGAATATATATGTTTTGGTTCTTAAGGGACTATTCATTCTCAGAGATAAGGCTCAAAGTCATTATGTCAAAGCTCATCATTCACTTGCAAGGATTGAACTTAAGTGGGGAGGATAATATTTATACCCAAGATAAACCCAAATGACATGTCAATAGATGATATTATTAACTCACGTTTTAAATTTAATGCTTAAATCATGGCAGCGATTAACTATAATTGTATATGGTTATTTATGGTTAATACTATCCATGACTTGACCATTAATCTATTGAGTAGTTTGACTAATAGATGAAATGACCCTTTCCCAATCATTTTTTTCTAGCCAATTTTGTGCAAATCCAATACAATTTTTTAAAAATAATAAGTTTAAGTTGTTGAATCTACAAAGATCAAGTGCCTCAAGGGTTTTTCAAGGCACCAAATCCATTTATGTCTTCAAAAGTGTATTTTAAACAAAAAGAAATCACAATCTCACAAAAAATTGTATTGCTAGATTTCGATCAAGAAAGTCAATTTGTCTATTAGTTAGACTATGCATTAATCTATGATTTAATAACTACTAATAAGTATGATTAATTATAATTAACTATAAACATTTTTTTCAAGGGAAATCATCCTCTCTCTCAGTTCAAGGGGAGAGTGAGGGTCAATACAAAAACATTCATAGGCATGTAGCCATTACAACAATATTTCTCATCATCGTGTCACTCATATGGACTTGAACTTGGGTGGGGGAGATAACAACCATTCTATCCAACCACCTGAGATAAAGCCAATCAACAACCATGAACATTTAAAAATTCTCTTGTGATTTCTACTGAAAGACTTTGTTTAATCATGAACATTTAAAAACAAACTTAGTAAACAATTTGTTATTAAATATATATATATATATATATATATATATATATATATATATATATATATATATATATATATATATATATATATATATATATAGATATACGATTATCTTTTGAATTAATTTATTTGATTTTTTTTCCAAAGAAAAAAATCTATTATATTCATGAGAATTCAATATACATATTCTAGTCTTGAAATGGATTGATCTGTCTTAAAATCATTACTAAAATAGACCTCTACTACTTTACCATTCTAATTTATAATGCTCATACCCTACTATTGAAAAATCCATAAATAATCCTTGTCCTAGATTTTCAAAAAATAGGGCTTACTTAGCAAACAGGCCAATTAAACAATTACGATAGAGAAATAAAACATAAAATGGTGCATATAGTAGAAATTCCATAGAATTTACCTCCTTTCCATCTACGAACTCATAGATACCAAAAGAACCCACTAGCAACAAGAGAGCTTCTTTCGACACATTGTCAACCTTTTGGTTGAGCTCCCAAAGAAAATTCCCGAAAGAAAGCCAGTCATAAGATAATATTGCCTCCTAAATATCATATAGTAGAGGATGCAAATGTTCATAATTCACTAAGACTTTACTGAAATCCCAATCAATGACCACCTTCAAATCACCCGCCACATGTAATTTCTTTACTTTTTTTTTTTGAGGCAACAAAAAGGTGAGACCAAAGGGCTATAAATTCAGCTCTATTATTTAATTCTTTGCTTGGAGCATACCTATTATTGTAAATAATGATTATGCCTCAAGAAAAGCATAAAACCAACCTCAAATAGCAGATGATGGCCTGGACTTGCACCATAGCAAAAGGCCAATGAGATATCATAGTCCAAACAAGGTGTAACCAACATCCTTGGCTTTTTTTGCTTGGGATCAATTATGTATTCCTTGGAGAGCCTGATAATTAGACCTACAACAACCTTAGGGGGAATATCAACATCTTTGAAAATGCTAAAGTTGGGGGCCAACCAAATACCATACACAAAGGGATATGGGAAATACTTGAACTAATTTATTTATCTCCCAAATTTTCTTTCACACAATCCTCCGAAAATGGCTTCAACCAACTTGCACATTGTTTGACTTCAACAAAGACAATCTTCGAAACCTACTGTACATAAGGACAAATAAAAAAATGAGATATGGATTCCTCATTAATTTTAATGCATAAAGGGCATCTATTTGGACCAATCCAACTCCTTTTTAAACCATCTTCCTAAATCAAAAGCACGTTTTTCAAGAGTAGCCACAAAGTGATTTTGGCTTTTAAGAGGAGCATGAAGCTTCCAAGGATGACCCCACTACCATTTTATTTTCCCATTAAACAATTATTCTACCAAAGAGGAACACCCAAATTTGGTAGTAAATTCTTCTTTCCTATGATTTTTGGACCAACAAAACTCATCCTCTTCTTATTCCCTATATCTAACAAAGTTGGAGACTAATTTAAGAATGTAGTAATTCCATTTTTATTCTTCTTTGCCTTCTAGCACAAGATCTCCTATCGAATTCCAATCTAAACTTCCACTTAATTGAGGGGATTTAGCTTTAGTGTATTCAAGGGAATAAATGTTATCCTAGTGAAGAGATTGAAGGGTTAGGCCAAACAACTAAAAATACTCGCCATCCCTGAGCCATGAGTCCTCCAAAATTTTCACCTGTCTACCATTACCAATGCATCATACAGTCCAATTTCCAACCATGGGAATTCCAATACTACAACTTTCCATACCAATGAACCACTAGCCAATTTCCTCTAGAGCATAAAGTAATCTTCCATAGAAAGGTCACTTAAATGTTTAGTTTTCATCATTTGAAACCATAAGGAGAATTTGTGAGGGAGCCTCTAGAGGTGTCAAGCAATAAGGGATTTTTTAAATAAGAAGATATTTATGATTCCCCACCCCTGAGTGGATTTGGTGAAGCAACCTAATTCCATTTTACCAATGGAATGCTATCACATTGCCTTGATCCTAATCAAGGAAAATGAAATCTCATCCTTCTAATCTTGATTATAATATGTTTTGGCACTAGACCAATTGACTTCCAATAAATTGAAATGCTTTCCAAGATAGAATTAAGCGAGACTAGGCACCCACCCCATCATAGGAGCTTATTAATCCATAAATATTTTCAAGTTTCAATATTTTTATATAAACACAACCAATCAAAAAAGAAATATCTATTTGGTTTTAAGAAGAAGCCAAGATACTTAAAACCTAGCTCCATATCTTTGCTTGGGAAGGGAAACACATTTCTAATTGTTAGAGAATATCATTAGAAAAATAATTTGGGAGGAGACAAAAAACATATGAGAAATAGATTCTTGAGTTGATAAATTAACTCTCCTTAGAGCCCCATTATTCTTGGCATACTTTATCAACTTACAAAGACCCTCCACCACAATGAGAAAGAGGAAAAGGGACAAAGGAATGCCTTGACAAAGCCCTCGATTTGACTTGAATAATCTTGAAGAAGCCTCATTACCATTATCAAAAGAACAAGCAAAAGAAAGGTATAGCTAACCTAATCATAAGCTTTGGATAGATCAAGCTTTTGGATGATTGTTGATTGTTTTGATAATTTCATGGAGATAATGGCTTCTTGAGTGAGTGACACTATGTCATGGATTTTCCTTATTTGTAAGAAATCAAATTTCTCTTCAAAAATAACCTTACTCAATATGGGATTGAGACATCAAGCAATGTTCTTTGCCACTATCTTATAAATAGCATTACAATGTAAGATAGACCGAAAATCTTCAAAGAAAACCTCATCTTGCTTACTAATTTTTTTCAGTGATTATCACACCATAATTCATTTTTCGACGCGTTTTGAACCATCCAATGTGGTTCATTGTCAGGACAAGATGGAGTGGCATCAGATTAAATAGAGAGAGTGTGAAGTAGAGATAATTAAATGTAATGGCTAGAAAATAACGACTAACTTTGAATGAAGAGAAATTGTTTGTTAGTAAGAGATAATTTCATAAAATTAAATTAAAGATAATAATAGTATTAAATAAAATGAAAATAAAAAGTAAAATAAAATGAAAAGAGGGCCAAAATTAATTAGCAAAGAATCCATCGAATAAATGAGAGTGAGAATTAACGACCAAACAAAGGGGAGAAATCAAGGTCAACCCTAATAAATAAATTAAAAATAACAACTAATTCTCGTTAAAATGAAGGAATACTATAAATATCAAAAGAGAAAGTGAAGATTAATAACTAGGGAAGAGACTAAAAAAAAAGATCGAAATAATTAAGGAACATAAAGTCAATGAATTAAGTGATTGACCCTTCTTTTTTAAGAAATAATTAGGAAATAAAGAAAAAGCTAAAGAACCAATTCCAAAATTAAGATTAAAATAAAACCATTTTTGAAATATTAGGAGGATAATAGAAGTTAATTAATAATAAGAATATTTATAAATATGAACACCTATATATAAATAAACAATTCCAAAATTAAAATTATAATATAACCGAAAATTAAAATATTAGGAGTTAATAAAAGTTAATTAGAGTAAATATACTAAAGACATAAGAATTATTAAAGAATTATTATAAGAATTTGAATATATATATATATATATATATATATATATATATAAAATAAGTCAATGACTAAAAGAAAAAGACAAACAATAAAAGGTTATAAAGGAAAGGAGGTCTTAAGAATATAAAGTTAAGAAGTAGGAATACTACGATTAACTAAACAAATGCGAAAATAAGATAAAATAAAATTCAAAACTCAAAGTTATAAAAATATAAAAATAAAATAAAACATATAAAATAAATGAGTAATACTTCAAACTAAAATAAAATTAATTAATAAATAAAATTAAAAATGAAAGATATAATATATAGAAAAATAAAAATATATAGAAATGAAAATCTATAAATAAATAAGTAAATAATTAAATGTATAAATACATAAAGATAAACACATAAACTTCAAGAGGAAAGGGCAGGGACCCAACAACTACTAATTTTCCTATCATCATCCCTATTTAGATTACCTGACTTCCTTTCAATCTCTATGGCCTCCGTAAACTCTTGGTGATGAAAATTATCATTCTTAGAAATGGCCCGAGCCTCTTCAACACATATGTGATGTTTCTTCTTTTCCGCTTGTTCTGCCAAAGTTGAGGAGTGGGTTCTCCCATGTTTCATGTTTCTTGTGTGCTCATGAATTCTTGATTAATTGAGTGATCTGTTTCACCAATGTAGGGTGTCTTGAAAGAGCATGGGATTACATAAACACCTTTCATATTCTTCAGATCCACTAGGTCTTTACATATCTATAGAGCTTCAAATCATGTTTTGGGGACTAAAGGTTGAGGGAACCTTATGTTTCCTCAAGATCCTATCAATCTTGTCTATGGTCCCTTAGATAAAAGGAAGATGAACCCCTGGAATCTGATCTTTGGGGTATTTTTTAATCACATGACCTTTACTAGCTTTAAGGAAAGATTTAAGACCTTGGTGCCTACTCTATCCATTATTATTGAAAACCTTAAGGATACGAGTCTTCTCATTAAATAGGTGATTTTTGTTAGAAATCCTAAGAGCATGAGTAACTAAGGTGTTGAGAATGCCCAACTTTCGAGTAGGGAAATGATGGGACCTAGCATGAAGATACTTCTCAGTATGAGTTTTCTTCCAAAATGCTTGGGGATAAGGGTGAGGAAGGTCGAGTTAAAATCCTTTAGCATTTTCCTAGATTACTAGGATTTTTTAACCACCTTAAGAAGATCCTCCTTAATAAGGTCATAAAAACCCACAAAGAATTCCATCATGAGACCATAAGGAATAAGAAATTTCTCCTTTTGCATGGAGGATAGAGCAACCCAAATTCTAGCTTCCTAGACTTCCTCCTCTAAGGACTTATTCATCTCTTTAGAAAACACTAGAGTGAATTTTGCTAGCACCTCAAAAATTTCCTAGATAGGGCATCCTATCAGTTCTTTATAAAGGGATTCAAAATAAATAGCACCCTCACTTGCCTTATCCTTAAATGAGTGAACACAGGGTCATTTCACAAATTTGATTTCCTAAATAATATTTAAATTCTTCTAGAAATTTTCATGCTAGTAAAATAATTTTGTATTTTTGTCCCCCTTCTTTTAACCATATAACATGGCTTTGACACATTTAACTAGGCTTAGATCTTTCCATTGAAATGGATAAGCTATCTTTTAACAACATCTTTGACCATATAAATGTTTACTACAAATTGGAGCATGTAAGAGGAGGGATGAGAGGAAGTCAAATGAACCCATTAATCAACAATAAGGTTTTTATAATCTTATTCATATAACCATGAGTTGTTTAATTTTAAAGGAGAAGGCAGATTTTCATTGTCTAAAACCATATGAAATAGGATCATGGGGTGATTTGGTGGACCTACTGAGGACACCAAATACTTCAAAGAAAAATAAAGGCCTAACATAAATTCAAAAATTAGGAAATAATTAAACCTTTTTTAAATCACATCACTATTGACATATAAATTCCTCCATGTTAGAGAGAGTTTGACAATCTCAATGTCCATGAAATTATGCTTTTCAAAAAAAGAAAAAAAACATACCTCTCTATGAATCATATTTGGGGTTCACCCCCACACTTCCCTTAGAGAAAGAGTTAAGTTTATATCCCCTCCAAAGATAATTAGAGGACCATCAAGAACACCTAACTCCATCAAGCTTCATTGCAATGGGATTTTATTAGAATAAGGATTGTAAATGTTGATGACCTTCAACATGATACCCAACTCCTTCACTTCCAACAAGACTAAGATCAAATAATTAAACAATGAAGAGGATATAAATTTAAAAGAAGGGTTCCACCCAGTAATCAAATCTTCAAATTCATTCTTTGCATATATAGGATAAAAGGATTATTTTTAATCCAAGGCTTAAAAAATGCTTTGGATTTGTTACCATCCACCATAGTATGCTGATGGTTTTCAACATTACACCCAAATCCTTCACTTTCAACAAGACTAAGATAAAAGAATTAAACAAGGAAGAGGATATAAATTTAAAAGAAGGGGTCCACCAGAATTAGTATCAAAGAATTCTCCATGCACTACATCAAGGAGCATTCTCTCACATTCTTCCCACAAAATTAAGTCACCAAAGTTCCTCCCAAATAGCCTAGGATGCCATTGATATTGAAGTATTGCTCGACCACCATCACAAGTATTATAGACCTTTCCCTATTACATTTATTTCTATGAGGGGGAGCTAAAGGCTACAAAATCTCTTCTCCATGTGAAATCATTGACTACAACATAGGACCATATTCCTTTGACGAGGACACTGAGTGAAAGAGAGCACCATCAATGGATATAAAGGAGATACATTACTACCTGGGATGATAATATCAATATGAAAGGAAACATCAATTAATTCACTTACCTTTGCACAAGTAGATGAAATTTGAGAGTCCTTTGAGGATCCATAAATGGATCAAGTTCCCTTGAACCATTTCCCAAATCAGCCTAGAGCTTGAAAGTTCAAATTTTGACATCATAGTTTAATTAATTCTTAAAACCTCATTCAAAGAATGAGATATATCCATAATATAGTAGGTACTTGTTGGAGGGTCTAGTCGACAAAGTTGACTAGCCCAGTCGAATCAATATACTAAATATGTATTTTAAGTTAGTTGACTCCTCTGTAAAGTCAATCAACCAAGTCAGTTAAGATAAGTTAGTTGAGATAGTTGAAATTTTGTAACTATCTACGAGGAGATAAATATGTATGTACTCAACCCCATGAAGTTAGTCAATTGTCTATTGAGAGATATATTTAATAAAAGTACGCTTTGGCTAGTTCTATACTAATTTTGTGTCTCTTTTTCTCTTCCATGTGATGCATATTACTCTTTAAGTTTAGTTGATGTTCCACTCTACTGGCAACTAATGCATACTTTTCATTAGATTACAACATTGGTTCCATTGTCAACATTTTGGACATGAGTATATACAATATGCTCACATAAATGCTAACTCTAGAAGAGATACAAGATTGGTGGGAGAGAAATATTAGTAATTGCCTAAAAAATTATGTAAGGAGAAATCAACTATCCATCATTGAAGCCAGGGTTCACTTCTTCACTAAATCACGTGAGAATTTTATTGAATTAGTCCCTATTGAAATAAAGAGACATAATGACCAACCGTATAATGCGACAAACTAAAATTGATGGCCAGTTGTTGCTAAAATTGACCAACGGTGAGAGAACAAATTTTCATGAGTGGGTAAATAAAATACTGGATAATTTTTGTAAGGAACAAGCAATAGAATAACACACTCATGTTGAAAAATTTGAAGCAAGGTTCTACGATGACTTTTACAAAACCTTCTTTTGTACCATACCTAATTTATCAAATAAATTTCTACTTGATAAAGGAGTCAATCATATACTCAAATATAGACCAACCTTTAAAACCCCAATAAATTATGACCATAACAAGCGACAGGTTGAATGGGAGAAATTCCTTGACACTCATTGTACAAACACAATAGAAGCATGGGATTAATTTTTGAGTAAATGAAAATGTTTGATGAAATCCTTGTCACTGACCAAGAGTAAGTTGGGTCAACAACGGGGAGGGTAGATGTTCATGAGACATAATAAAGAATAAGAAGAAAGAGAAGTGAGTAAATCAGGTGTTAGAATGGGAGGAAAATGGTCAAACACAAGAATATGATAATATATGCTTGATGAGGAAATAGAATGAATAACTCAATCACATATGCAATAATATAAACAATTGACCAATATTCAAAAGATAAAAAGGGACAAAAGATAGAAACAAAGCCAAGAGATGAGGGAGGAAAACACTTTCCAGAATTTAAGACATAAATAAGATCTAGAGTGACAGATCAAAGATGCATGGGACTCCTCAAAGGTTAGCACAAAGTACCCAAAGTGGAGAGGCGTAGCCCCAATGGCTCCGAGGAGAAGTGATAGTATACAATTAAGCCCTAGTAGACATGTAGACAGAATGGAAGTTGTTGATTCTAGATTGAAAGTCCCATGATATCCTGTAGAAAGTATAACAAGCCCTACCATAAGATAATTCCTCTGGCAAAAAATCCATATTGAATTATAACCTTATATGGTCTGGTATGAATAAGATGTGCAAGGAAATTTAAAAGACCATATCCAAATTGAAATACCAACAGTTAAATAGACACGTATTAACAATAAGGAAAATGATGATATACTTCTCCATATAGGGAATATCACATACATACAACCACTGTTAAGACTAATATCTACAAAGGACGAAGAAGATAGAAGTCGAGACTGTTGAAATGTGTGACTAGGTTCAATCTTCATAAATATGAAATGTACTCTTGATTGTTGTATATTGTAATAGGAAAGAAAAAAATATTGTTATTATTTTTATTTGTAGCATGGGTTTCATGCTCAAGGTTATATGTCAAGCACCCATTGAGTGCTTCTAGGGTTTTTCATAGAGTTAAGAAGTTAATTGAGTCATTTTCATATATGGCAGAACTTATTGGGCATGTTAAATCATGTAAAGAAATTTTATAAAGAGTCATAAAAAACCTCCAAGACCTTGTCCACAATAATACAACAAGTCGACCTTCAAAGGATGACAAGTCAACCTACCAGGAGGAATAATTCGACCTATTAGGGAACTTAAGGAAGCCTACAAATAGAAGCACTCAGCCTCATTCAAAGGACATTCATTTCAACTCAAGACGTTCAATCATAAGCACAAAAATACAAGGAATAGCTAGTGAGGAAGAGGGAAGACAAAAGAAGGAGAAGAAAATGATTAAAAGGGACTATTTTGGGGCTGAAATCTCTCACATGTGTGAAGTAAATTAGGGCATACATCTACTGCAAGTAGATTGAATTAAAGAGACATCGATCTGTAATGTTTTTGGGGCCAAGAAGACTAATTCATTCAAAGGACATTCATTTCAGCTCAAGAAGTTCAATCATAAGCACAAAAATACAAGGAATAACTAGTGAGGAAGAGGGAAGACAAAAGAAGGAGAAGAAAATGATTAAAAGGGACTGTTTTTGGGTTGAAATATCTGACATGTGTGAAGTAAATTAGTGCATCCATCTACTACAGGTAGATTGAATTAAAGAGACATCGATCTGTAATGTTTTTGGGGCCAAGAAGACTAATTTATGAAGCCAAATTAAAAATAAAGAAAGTTATTTCCAAGGTGTAGTGCTTGTCAATCATGTCAATCACCGGTGATCAAATGTACTCTTACAATGTTTTTTATTAGGGTTTCAGGTCAAATTTTTATATTTTCAAATAGCTTTTCAAATAAAAATTTGGTCACTAGTTAGGAAGGTTAGTATTTACTACTCCTTTTAGTTTCATGGTCAAATAATACCATCTTAGTCAAGTCAAATCACTGTTAGAAGAGTCCCATAGTCATTATGGTCATAATTAATCTAATAAGCCCATGCTAGGTCACCACTCGGTCATAAGGTTAATTTCTGAAAATTAGTCATTTCACCATTGAAATCCATTTTATAAAGGAGTAGTAAAGGTTAAGTTGGAAATTAAAGTCTTAAATAATTTTTTTATTTCATTTTTAATGAAATACTTTCATAAAGTTGTGAAGCTGCAAAATGTCAAAGTCAAGTTATAAAAGTGATGGTGGGTCCACTACCACTTGTAAGTTAAAAATCCATTTCCACAAGTTATAAAAGAGTCTCACTCACTCTTCATTTTCTCATTCCATTTTCCAAGACACCATTCCACCCAATAAAGTCGAATTTGTCAGATAGAGATCAATTTTTGCATGCCAATGTCAAGTTTCCTTTCTGTGCTATGCAAATCCTCAGGCTGTGCTACACAAATCCTGGCAACTGTTGCATTTTCATCCAAAGGCCGAAAAGTTCTCTGCAGTGATTTCTTCCATCAACTTTAAGCTAGGTTGCAGTAAATATAGGTTGGTGGATTTTCATTTTCTCAAGAAAACTCTCAATTGTGTTGTTATGCTTCATTTCCGTCTCCTCGAGTTTTGAAAACAGTTTTCAAGATTTCATGATTTCCATGGTCAATTGTTATTAAAACTTGTATTTGATGTTCATAAACCTTCTCCTATCCTAATCAAACCTTCTTATACACCCTCTATCGAGACCCTCCTCAAATTCCAATATTTTCACATAAACCCTAGCTAGAGCACACTTTCCTAACCTTGGATTGTGTTTCTCTTCTTTGAAACCCTTCCCCTCACCCAAATTTGAAAATTTCACCTTCCTTAGCTCCCTAACATCCCTCACTATACCCCCAAATTTTCCCAGAATTTTTCCAGTCCCCTGTCCCTTTCATTTCCCTAATTTCCTCAAGTTCCCAAAATCCCCTGTTTTCCTACAAGTGAAACCCTAGTTTCTCTCCTATAGAGCTAGGTGTTATCATGGAATCTGAAACCTCTGAACAAAAGAGACATAGAGGAGGGCATGTCATCAGATATGAACCTACCTCAACTCAAGAGATATTGTCATCTCCTTTCATTAGAAAATCATTTGAAGATGCATGTTGTATTTCTTTTTGCCAGAGAATTGAGTAACTGAAGTTTCATGATCAACTTACCAGTGCTTTTTCCACGAAAATGAGAAGGGATAAAGTGAATATTGTAGGAGTTAAGTTCACTATTTCAAGGAAAATCATCTCCATAGCCACAGGGATTCTAAACACTGGAGAAATTTGGTTCAAGAAAAGAGACATTGACCTTCAAAATTACAAGATGTACCTAAAAGCACCATATAAGACAACTCCAAAACATGTTTTTCATTCAGAAATTTGTTGGACAGATATGCCCCTCTCATGGAATTGATCATGAAGTATTTTACATGTGAGGGTAGGTATTCAAGGCTACATAAATATCACACGAGGCTTTTGATGCATTTCACCGGTGTTCAACAACTCAACTTATCTTACTATCTGTACAAAATCCTAATAAAAATGACAGAGAAGGTACAAAAGATGGGAGAAAATCATCACACTAGTCTATTTCATCATGGCTTGGTAAAAGTTCTAGTTTTTCACCAATTAGCATAGGTAAATTTATCTTGGGATATCTTTTCCAATTCAGATTTTCCTCCATCTTCTCCATCTATATCTAGTGATGAATCAACACCTCCAAACCCACTAGTATAGCAAGAGGTTGCTTCTTCAAGCAGGCCTACAAAGAGGGATCATAGGGCAGAAGGGACTAAAAGTTTTTCCAAAGGTGAAAGGCTTGTGTTTTCTCCAATGATTGTTGAAAGGGCCAAGCCTACAGTAGGTGAACAAAGATTATCCCCACAGCATGAGGAAGTCACTCATCCAAGTACAAATGTGACAAATGTAGAGAAAGGCCATGAGGACAAAGTTACAAACCAAATCATAAGGGATAAAGAGGATGAGATCAAAAAGTTGGTAGACAAGTTGACATAGGAAAATTCTTTAATGGCATGTTTACAACAAGAAAACATACAATTAAAAGTAAACCAAATGATCCAAAACAAACACACAACCTATTTGAAGAAAGACGATGTAAAAGGAAAATCAATGGTTTAGTTGGATGTTTTAGAAGGTAAAGGAAAGCAGAGCACATCAGGGAGACCAAAAACAAGAGCATTCAAGAGAACCCTTGAGCTACAAAAATAAGTTTCTCAACCTAGATGTCAGAACACTGTAGATGACTTAATCACTAGAGAGATCAATGCAAATAGAGTATATTGGATTGACAAGGTTAATGGACACCTAGAGAAGCTCCTCAAGAAGGCAAGTAGAGACAATAACTTGCAAAGGCATATGGCTATGCATTACTACACAAGAAACAAGGTATCTCAAGTCAGAATTAAACATTTGAAGAAAAAGCTCAAGGAAACCCCAACATGCCAAAAGGACAAAGAAAATATTGATCTACTTGTTGAGGTCTTTCTCATGGCATGACATATCATATGATGGCTTCACTTGGCAATTTTGAGGAAATTTTGAGAACTTTTTGTCATTTTGAAATTTTTGATGGTTTTTAGCCAGTTTTAAAACACAGAGGCAACTATATGCGCAGCGCCTAGGCACTATGCTTTTTCCTCAGCCATCCAAATGCCAAAAAAATTATATGCTTGGATAGATAATCACTCCTACATGTCAGCTATCCACTTTTTCAAGTTTATCAATAGATAGATTGGGAGAAAATGCTCAAAAACAGGTCAAAAAATCACTTTCTGCCACTGCTTTGAAGCAGGCCCTCCACATATAGGAGTAGTCATGGGAAAATAAGTTTTCTCCTTTTTGGATTGTCCAAATCACCTTCTTGAATAGTCAAATGACAACTAGACACTCACATATTTCTAATGAGCTATCAAGTTCTGAATTTGGAGCATGGGAAGGCCTCCAAAATTCTCTTGCAAGTTGGCACTACAAAAATTCCTAAATGCGCTACGCAAACGCCTGAATGTGCTGCGCATAGCCCTGTAACAATTTTTTCTCAGCATGTCTTGAAAAAATCTTTACTTGATGATGTAATTTTTAGGAGTTCGATGTCTTGATGATGTAATCATGAATAAATTAGCATAATAGGTTGTTTTTATGTTTAATTATGCCTCATTAATGAATATAAACTCAAATCAAAGTCTAAGAGAAGAGTTTGTTTTCAACCTTCTCACTCTCACTTATTGGTTGAGATATTCTTGGAAATTGTTCCACCACTGATGGATTCTACCCATGAAGGTGGGGAAACTGTTTATCTTAGTCTATATGTATCATTGTCTCAAGCATAGAGAAGGGTTTGACATTTGAGGAGAGAAATCTTGTAACTTATGCTTCAACATTTTCAAGAAATCAAGAACAGTTGCAGCTGTTATATAGGAATTCATGTGCAGTGAGTTTGTGATATTATTTCTTCTCTGTTATAGCTTCATATGATAGATATTAATCTCTTCTTTCTATTTATCAGTTTCTTTAGTGTTTTTCCTAAGTTTATAAGCAAAATTCTTTATATCAAAGCTTTGTTTTGTTGAAATTATCATTATATGTTATTTTCTTTCATTCTTAATGAATTCATGACATATATTCTCATTAAGTCCTCTCATTTCTTCTGAACACTACACTACACTACATTGAAAAAACCTAATCCATCGCAAAACTACTGTTACCTTGCTCCTTTATATTTTTGTTGTTGTTCCCCTTTGATTTTTTGACCTAGTTACCTGGTTTTCATCCCTTGTTCAACATCAAAACCCTAAATTTTCAAACCTATTTGAGCCTAGCATATCTAGCCCAAAATTATTTTATATTCCACTTAAATCTTTGGCTGCAATCTCATAGAGAGAGCCCTCTCTGGTTTGGTAGGGCTAGCTACCAAACTAAAACTTTGGTCTATGGTTACCTCCGTCGATTCCTCTCAGCCAGGGACATTGTTGGGGATAACACAAGGTAAGGAAAAAAGAGATCAAAATTCCCAAAAATATGTCACATGTGCAAAGTGCAGTAATTGCAGGAGGTTGAAAGTTGCAAGTAAGAAAGGTAGAAGTTACAATCAAAGTTGCAGGTCCAAAATCTTGGTCAAAGGAGAAGTGGAAGCTGCTATAAGGAAAGCTTGACTTGGGTTGACTTTGTGACAAGGAAGTGCTTTAAGGAGAAGTTTGACTTGGTCTTGGAGGGGTACTTTTCAAGGGTGACAAGTCTTGTAATTTTTCATTTGAAGTTTTATAAGAAGAGAAGAATTCTCGTGGGGTTTCCTCTTAAGAGGAGAGGTTTTGGCCCTGGCTTGCAACCTACATTTTATGTCCTCTTTTCTCATTGATATTAATAGTTTGATAGTTGTTTTATGATAAGAACAGAAATAATAATCAATTGAAAGAAGAAGCTAATCAAGTTAAGTAAAATAACATCACAAATAGTTATCAAAGAATGAGAAATCACCTAATTTATATGCCCCTAGATTTCTCAACATGGTATCAAAGCTAAGGTGAATACAAGAAGAAGAAGAGGCAACTTGAGGATCACATAATTGAAGAAGGATACATAAGGGCCAAGCATAAGGAAATAATTAAGGGAGACTAATAAGCACCAAGGAGTACTCATCTCAAGGATCACATCATCACAAGGAGAAGAAGAACTCAAAGACCCTACCTCCACTCAAAGAAAGAAGGATTTTAGCATTATACATTCTACATATAAAGGAAGCAAGAAAAAACATTTCCATCATCTCAAACAAATCAAGGTGATATCCCTCTCTTTGAAAGGATCACATCTCAATCATATTTGAAGAAAGTCTCTAAAAGAAGAATTATTGTCACCTTCAAGGAAGCAAACATCATCAACCATAATCAAAATCAAGAAGGTATCAAGTTGAAGATATCATCATCAAAGGGGCATTTTCACTTGACAAGTAAGTATCTTTATGTATATGTTTGAATATAATATCAAAATGACTTCATTCTGTAAGGAAAACAATAAACTAGTTGGGTCATAAAATTAACTTGCATGGAAGAAGATGATATATTTGATCCTCATAGAGAATGAAGTTGTTAAATATGTAAAGGGATCCATCTCGAAACCATCTCAAGAGAAAGCTCAAGCATTATCAAAGTATATGAAAGGGGAAATAAGGGCTCAAAGAATCCTTATAGAATCAATCAATGATTCACTCATCCCTTATGTAGCAAAGATGGAGACATCAAAAGAAATATATGAAAAGTTGGTAGAATTATTTTTTGTAAGCACTGCAGGAGAAGTTATATCTTTGAGAACCAAATTGTACAAAATGAAGATATCAAATGAAGAAGGGATATCCTCATACCTTATGATGGTGTCACAAATAAGAGACCAACTACAAGATTTAGGGGAAATAATGCTGGATAAAGAAATGACCACCATTTTGCTCAATGTACTACTTGATGAATGGGGAAATTTTGTATCAAGTATCTATGGGAAGAAGGAATCCACTCCATTCAATGAAATTTGGTCATTATGTAAGATTGAAGAAACCATGTTGAAGGAAAAGAGTGATGTTGGATCAAATGACAAAGTTGAAGAATTTTCTACTAGTGCTAAGAGAAAAGGAAAGTTTGGAAAGTTTGATCCTTGAAAAAATAAGAAGATCGATATATCAAATATCCAATGCTATAAATGTAAGGAATATGAGAATTTCAAGAGATATTGTCCTAAACTCAAGAAGGGAAACAAGAAAAGGATAGAAATAAATGAAGCTCATCTGACTGAGGATGTAGAAGAACCTGATGAGAAGAAATCTAAGAAGGAAGAAGTGATAGACCTTGACTATTAAGGTATCTCACACATTTTATCTTCAACAAGGAGAAGTAGGAGGTGAAAATTCCTTTACTATGATTAAATATTGTAGTAATGATGATAATCATTGTAAGTATGATAGTATGCATCATATTAGAACCATACGATTGAAGCAAAAAATATCTCACGACATCATTATAGAAGGATAAAAGGATAACTGAAGTATAAATTGATATAAACAGTCATCAAAGAATGAAAGTATTTAATGACATGGAAGGTTATCCGAAGTAGCAATCTGAATGGCTAGAGTAAGTAATCTAGCAAGAATAGAAAGATTAAATCTTGTCACATCATCATCATTAGAATGAAGAATTTACAGATTGAGGATCATCATGATCCTCCATGGAATATTTATAAGAAAGTTCGTCTCAACCTGGAAGAAGAAAATGACACATAGATGACATACATAGTATGATCTACAATTTAAAAGGATGATGGTATGATGCCAAATTTATGCAGCATGTCAAGTTGGTTGAAGTAATTTCATCTTTAGGCAAGGAAAGGAAGCTGCTAAAAGGAAGTATAGATGACCAAAAGAAGGAATATATATGTGTATATATGGTAATAGATAGATAATGTCATGTCATAATATGGTTGCAGATAGAATGGTTGAATGTTCCATCTCATGAGCATGATCGAAGAAGAAGGATCTCTTCCATTAGAATGATGCATGAAGGCATGTAGACAATGTGCCTTGAACTCTTCTACATATTGATAAGATGAAATCAACATAATATGACCTCATTGGAATATTAGGTGATTGAAAATCATGGTTCCTATGCTGAAAGAACCATGTAAAGAAGATCCCTAGGAATGCAATATGTGAAGAAAGGAAGAAGAGTCCATGAAATATGCAACTATAGTCACATAAGATAAGTTAAGTGATCAAAATATGATAACTAGAAGAATTAGCTATGACAACTTCATGGAGAAGGTATGAAGACCCTGATAAAGTTTGAAAAAGAAGGAGACCCTTGATATTAAATGTCTTGAAGATGGAGTCACTCACGTGCAGGTTGTTGATTTTGAATGAAGTTGATATCATGATGAAAGGCCATCATAAAAAGGTCATTTTTATTTTATGGTCATTTTTATTTTGAAATCATCTGGCTGGGTTGAAACAGGGCTACCAAAAGAGAGTTATAGATGTCACCTACAACTATTACTCATGTGATTGGATGGAAGATCCAAAAAGAAACATGACTTGGAAGAGGTAGTTGTATGAAAAAAATCTAGATGTGGACTAGAAGATAACTTTTCAATGAAGAGAAGGATGACATGAATATTAGTTCAACACTATGGTTTGTTGAATGGAAAGTGATGGAGAAGATGGTCAATGCCCTATAATAAAGTAATGATGAAGAAGATGAAGATCACGACATGAAGTAGAAAGAGGATCCCTACAAGCAGTTGATACTACCATGATCTCCACCAAAGAATTAGGGGAATTTTGAGGTCTAAAATGGAACTCCCAAGAAAATTATAAAATAATAGTGGAAATAATAAAATAATATTAGATTGCATCATCAAATTTTAGAGGGAAAGAAGAAAAAACTACTTTTTCAAATCGTATTTTCAAATTATCTCCCTATGGGTTTACTCAAATTTTGATCGAGAACACTCGTTGGATGAAGAATTTGATTCCTCATCCAAGGAATACCCATGTTGCATACTTTCAATGGACCTTGTTGTTAGTGCTCAAATCTGCCTCAGGCTGAGGAAGGCAAAACTCAAGGCCACATCAAACCAAGCTCAGCCTCGTAGCTAGCCCTACGAGGACAGGAGAGGGATCTCTCCGGGTCTATCTTGGAAAAAGGTCTTCAGAGGGGCTGAGATGACTCAAAATTAATACTGATTTTAGGCTAGTAAAGAGATAGGAAAGTTTGATTTAGATTTTTTGGGTTTTTGTTGGAGAAACGGGAAAACCAATTTTGGGTGCGGGGATTAAGGTCAGATCTTTGCAGAATTCGAGTTGGGGCAAGGTAGGCAGTAGTCTTGATGGTTTTAATCAGGTGTATGGATGGATCAGAATGACAAGGAGTTGAAGAGGGCAAAGGAGAAACATGGATCCTCTCCAAACTGGCGAAAACATATAAAACTAAACAAATTTAAAGGAAGAGCACTGTAAACAATGAATTCAACCTCATTTACTCATTCATTTAGTTTTAGAAGCATAAGAGGGAATGACATACATGTAAACATGAATAAACTTACAATAACTGAGAAATAACACCATCAAGAACTGAAAGCCACAAGAATCCCAACAGATGCTGCAAAACCTCTGATCTTTCCTTAGCCAAAATATGAAAAATATGTACAATAGTGTGCCAAAATCTTCCCAAGAGTCCAACCCTTTCTACTAACTGAAAATTTAAATAATATAGACCAAGCTAACCCATTCCCTAACCTCTAGAGGTCGAGCTCCTCCTTCTAAGCAGTTTCAACCAATTCTAAACAAGGAACTGAAATCTAGGCAGTCAAACAACTAACCCTTATATGCTAGGAAACTGATTCATTACATTAAATTTTTGCTATTTTGTGGATGAATCATCTAGAATAGGTAAATAAGTACCAAATTTACATCATGTACATTAAATTACATCAATCTAGGTCAAAAATCACATCAAGAGGTGAAACTGGTCATGACTGGCCGAAATTCTGAGCTGGAAAGTGAAAAATTGACCAAAAACCTCTATGCATAGCGCACCTTTCAGCCTATTTTTGGGGCACTTCCTGACATCCAAATTGAGCTCATGATAGCTCGTTGGAAATCCCTGGATGTCTACTTTCCAACCCAAGTGGAATTTTTCAATTTGGAGCTCATTTGCCCCTCCAAAACTGCATTCTCCCAGAAGTACTTCCTGTTGTTGCAAAAGGTGGCAGCAAGGTGGTTTTCATGGCGTTTTTAGGCCTTTGGATCATCCAGAACTTGATGAAATGCTTCAGAAATAATTGAGCATGCATAACATACCATGAAAAACCCAAAAATACAAAGTTTCCCTCCAGCAAGTGTCCCAATCAAAAGCGAGCGCGTCGACGCGCTACTCGTAGAGCTAAAAAAACTGTTTTTGGGACCAAAAAATTTCAAAATGACAAAAATTTCTCCGAATTCGCTCAAATTCAGAGCGAAGACCCTCCATCATGTGTCATGTCTAGCCAGTGAAGCCTCGGCCAAAACTCGAAGTGGATCCAGCCTCTTTCGCCGTTTTAGTGCTTTGCTCAACCTCCTTTTCAAAATCTTCATTTTTGCTTTGCCGACATGCATGCGAGCGCAATAGTGATGTTTCATGTGACAGAGCATGTCTTTGTCTCTATTGGCCTTTGCCAACAAATTCTCTAAGTGGATGTTGACCCTCTCAAGCCAAAACTCTCGGTTAGCCTCTACCTTATAAACTGAATCTGTGTCTGACATGGCTTTGAAAACAAGATGTCTGCAATATGTATGTTGATATAGGTGTAGTGAAATCAAAAGCTCAATGTATGCTCAAAACCTAAACATGTTACATGTGTACCAAAGCATCATAGGAAACAAGCCACAGTGGTAATAGCTCTGTTTAAGTAGATTGGCATAAAATAGTCACTGCTTTGATCACAAGGGAATTTGACAAATGAGCAAAAAGTGTAATGTGCACCCTTTTGCAATGTTGGCTAAAACTTTACAAATGAGTATGGGACTGTATTTCACCAATGGAGAATGGGAAAATCTTCACCAAGCCACCCACATGTCTTTAAAAACCCTAAGGAATTATTTTGGTATGTGCATAGGGTTTCACTTTTCTACACCCAACACATCAAATTTCCCACCTTAAACACACTACAAACATTTTAAAATTGATTGAGCAGCCATGAAAAACCTACTTGCAAGCTTTGGAGTCGATTTGGCAAGATCTGGTCGCATTAATTTTTTTTTTTTTTGGGGCTGTGACTGAGTGCGTAGCGCCCGAACCCAACGCGTAGCACACACCTGTATGCGTAGCGCCTTTGTCTTTTTACATTGGCCAGTGAGGCCCAGTGCGTAGCGCACACCTGTGTGCATAGCGCATTTTGTAAGAGGCGTTTGGAGGCATTCCTAGTGTCAAAATTGGGCACAGGATAGCTCGTTGGAAAGATCTCTGAGTCTACTTTCCACTACAACTAGAATTTTTCAATTTTGAGTTCATTTTCTTTGTTAAAAATCAAATTTCCCAAGACTGGTCAAAATGTGCCAAATGAGGCTGCCTCAAGGCAGAGTGCTATTGCAGTCAACTTTTGAATGCCTTCCTCAATTCCAAATTGAGCTCATGGTAGCTCATTGGAAATATATTTTTGTCTAGTCATCCTTTGACTTATCAAGAAATTTATTTGGCCAACCAAGCTAGGAGAAAATTTGATTTTCCCAAGGTCACTTCAGAGGTGCATCAATTCTCCCAAGGAGATTGGATTTTTGACATTTATCCAAAAAAATTATACCTGTGTAAAAAGTGAAGGAGGTTTTTCTTCATTTGCCTATTCTGGACAAAAACCTCTCTCAGTTTTTCCAAATTCATCTTTTGTTTCTCAGAAACATCATTTGAGTATAACCTATCCCGATGTGTGAAACAAGGGATTTTGTCGAAATGAAGCGAAATGAAGGGGATAAGGGGCTTCTAAATTCTTGGGGAAATTTTTGGAAGTATGGAGGGATGTTAGGAAGCAGGGGAAAGTGGAATCTCAGAGATCGAGTGAGGGGAAGGGGTCCAAAAGGGCAAAACATAGGCCCAACTTAGAAAATTGCCAAGTTGTAGCAAGAAACTAGGGTTTGTGGAAAAATGAGGAATTTTGGGAATCTTAGTGATGGGAAGTGTTTAATAAGGTACATGAAGGATAGCGGAAGGTGTATGAACATCTGGATACAAGTTTTGCTAATGATTTGACCATCCAAGTGAAATTACCTCCAAAACCCTAGGAGAGGGAAATGGACCTTACCAAGGCACAACTGAAGCATGAATAAGCTGTAAAATGACCCAATGGAACTTGACATGATGATAACAACCATATGAATGATGATAGACTCAGCTGAATAGTGACATAGATTGACATTTGGGCAACTTTGAAAAGAGTGAAAGCAAACCCTAGACCTAATGCCTAGTGACCAAATTTTGCTTGAAGACTCTTTGAAATGACAAAATTGACCTTGACACCTTAAAATCACTTTGTAAGAGCATATTTGATCACTGGAGGAAGGCTACAAAGGCTGGCACTAACACTTGTTACACAAAAAATGGGAAATACATGAAAAGTGTGATTGCAATCACGTTTTTTCATGTATTTCTCATTTTTCGTGTAGCTGGGTCCCTCAAAAGTATGCAACATGGGTATTCCTTGGATGAGGAATTAAATTTTGCATCCAATGGGTACTCCTGCTCGAAATTTGAGTAAAACCTTAGGGAGATAAGTTGAAAATACAAGTTGAAAAAGTAGTTTTATTATTTTATTATTTTTTAATCTTTTACATTTTTACCCCAAAAATGGTGAGTCATCCCCCATGGTTGACATCATCATCTTGAATCTTGTTGGTTCTTATAAATTTTATTTTGGTTGTAAATTTGATAAGAAGCTTCCCAACCCAAGAGAATTTATATGATATAATGTGAAAATAACATACCAAGTGACCAAAACCATGGGTGTCAATGTAAAATACCACCCAAGCAAGGTCTGAATGCCTGCAAATGCATGAGAAGATGCTAAATAAGGGGAGTGATTCCCTCTATCAAGAAAATAACTACTCACAACATGCCTCATCCTAGCCCAAACTATAAATATCCATTGGCATTCTTCTAACAAACCACAACCACTTTTCCCTGTCATCAAGACGTCCACCAAAAGGGACATCAATTATGCAACAAAGGGTGGGCGTACTACTTCAAGGTTCACTAATCAAAATTACAAAACAATAATCCAAGTGAAACCCTATGAACACATGCAAACATGCTCAACAACTAATTCACTATGTCAAGGAGAAACAATTAACCAACAATACTTAAGGAAACTCTTAGTTGATGGATATCCCTCATCATAAATGTGCTAAGGGTAAATCAAATGTTTGAGAAATGTTATGCAAGGTCCTCAATCACATTTCAAACACCATATGTGCTAAATGCAAGCCTCTAAAATGACTTGTAGAAACGTAGTCTAAATCTTAAACCACTAAATCTAATGTCATGTTGAAAAACTAGGGAATTAGAGAAGTTATTAACTATGAAATCCATGCACGAGAGGTGGTGTCAAAAGATATCATGACAAGACCTACCATTTGACCATTAACAATCTCCAAAATGACTAGCTCTAGAAACTACAAAATCGAGAAGATCTTTTTGTTCTAACAAATGAGATAAACTTGAAACAAAAAAAGGGAAGGGTAGTGAAAATTAAGTCACAATTAGCTTATCTAGAAAAAGAAGGAGACACTACAGTAGCTTAGTTTTAGTGTTCATCTTTGAATGTCTCAAACATATGCATAGGCTATAAAAAACAAAGACCATAAAGATAAGTTGTAAACAAAATTTTACTAACTCAAAATTTTCTTGGAAAAATGGCATACCCCAATTCAAGGGAAGTGTATATTCACTCAACCCCTATAGATTCAAAATACAAGTCTTTTAAATAGTATTATATGCCTTGAACGGAAGCAGTTTTCTTAAGGGCCTGTCAAATCCTGTTCTGATGGGGATTGGTTTAAGCCACTGCAAAATTCATTAAAGGCTTAAAGATTTTATTTTTTTTTAAACCCCAAAAAATAACATCTAATCTTTGCAGTCCCGCAATGGATAATAGCTCCTTGATCATGGCATCCAAAGAAGCAACTAAATCTAGATGGTCTCTACAATCTAATGTCCAGGTGCTAAAATGGCTAGAGGATTTTATGGAAAGGTTGCAAAAGAGGGCAAATAGCGTTACTGATGAAATGCATAAACTGTTAGAGTAGACTGAAGTTGTTGAACAAGATTTTTATAATACATTCAATTCTTTCAGAGGGCTCTCAAATATTCAGTTCATTGAAAATTGTGTATGTGAAGGTGATGATATGACTGCCCTAAATTCAGATTCTAGCATCCAACTTTCATAAGTTTATGTACCCACTCGAAGATATGAAGAGGATATAGTTCCAAGATACAGAGAAGCATTATTGAGTGGCTTGAATGGCTACAAGCAATACATTTAGAGAAATTATAGAAATACTTTTGAGCGATTCCTCACAAAGTTGGGTGGAGCAATGGACAACTTCCTCATATTATTGGCACAGAAGAATTTATGTGGGATAATAGTTGTGGGCTAACAGAGGATAGGACTTGGTATGGATTCTTTGGAATTAAATGCTGATGCAGAGGGGGAGGGGATATTTTTGGCTTCAGAAATGGCTAGGACCAGAATTCTTTTAGAGGCTGATTGGTCTAGAATAGAATCAGATAAAGACGATTAGGTTGGAATGGAGCCTACAGTTTCAACTGCTCTCGATTTCAAAGTTATGCTTGAGGCTACACTTCATAGTCCATACATACTTTATGATGATATTTTGTCCAATTCCAAGATCATTTCTGGTTATGACAACAACATTGGCATTGATGCTGCTGCTTCACAGGTTGTTACCCTCGATAGTCTCAGGTATCCGGAGTTCCCAATTCCCAGTCCATCCTTGGTAATGAGGAACCTCAGTCACTCCTATACATGCAAGCATAACTAGAAAATCAATGGAAGCAACTGCACACCAGGTTGTTTCAAGTAGTTTTAACAGAAAAATTCATCCAGATACGGTTGCAGGAGGCCTCTTTGATAGTGAAGCTGCGCTATCTACCTCTAAAATAAATGAATACCTTAGTTTGTACTCACAGCCTGTGGATGGTTCTCACAATGTCAACAGTGGTAGTTTCAATGAAAAATCAAAACTAAAAATCTCAACACGTCCTAAAGAAATAAACTCTTTTGTGGAAGGTCAACAAGATCCATGCCAATCTAGTTCAAATAACATGAGCAGCAAAGTCAATGTAATAGCAATTTCTCAAGCATTTTTGGATAATAAGGAAGTTTCAACTTCTTCTAGATTCAATGCATCTACTCCTGTGTTGTCACTGCCTACTGCTCAAATTTCTAAACAAACAATTGATTCTGAGAAAATGAACTCTCGGAGTATTGGCAACAAGAGAGAAGAAGGTATAGCTAGTCAGGAACCCGGTAAGGATCTTTTTGGTTCAAGCAATTTCATTAGGAAATTTTAAGGGGCATTATTTTCAGGTGGACTCTTTGATGATGAAGATGAGTTAGTTTCCTCTATTCCATTGGAATCTACTCGTCTGGTCACAACCATCTATTCTAGAGAGATTATATGGTTCTAATTCAGATGCAAATAAAAATGAACTAAGTCCATCTAGCAGCATTAGTAGTATTCTAGATTGAACCGCATCTAATTCATCAGATAAATTAATCACAACTGATACTCAAGTCTCTACAGAAAGTAGCTCTCAATTTTCAAGTACAGAATAACTTGAAAAGATATTGGGTTTAAATAATGAGTTCGCCACTGGTGGACCTCAATTTCCAAAAGCAATTAATGGTAGGCAATCTCTGAAGGAAAGGCTATCACTATTGCATAAAGATCTCTTTGATAGTGGAGAAAATGATGAAGATGATGATCCTAGTGATCCTTTTAGGGCACCATCTTCCATGGGGCAAAAATTGAGATTAAATGATAGGGCCCTTGATAGTGAAAGTAATATTCTGCAAGAGTCATCTAATGATGGAGTTGATTTTAATATTCAAAATACAATGCTTACAGATTCTTTGGACCCACATAAGGTTGAGCAATTTCATATTACAGGAGCATCTGGAAGAATTCAAGGCACATTAACCATTGGTGATTATCATTCAAATATAAGTGGAGTAAAAAAAAACAGGAGTTGAAGGAATGTGATGCCCATTTTGACAACCTTGTGGAACCCCTCGACAACAATTAGAGTTGAAGAAAAATTCAACTATCCGGAATGAAAAATAGCATTTGAACCTGGATATGCTACAAGGTGGTACCCAAAAAAATTTAAAAAAATTGGCAAGCCCCATTGAATAAATGGGCAATTAGGCACACGACAGATTTGAAGCTTTATAATGTATGTATCAATGCAACTATTCAATATATTATGATATTGCTTGGCCCAACTTTTACTTCAAAAATTACCCTTTAATCTTCAAACTTCTCTCATACTCTACTATAGAAAACTTGCTCCATGACTACTGAAAGATTTACTAGTTGCTAATAGACATATTACCTAACTATCATTGGCCTTGAACAAAGTTATTGGTGTTGCTCTACTCATATTCAACTTAGAAAAAAAATATCTTTTGCAAGTTTGAATATTCTTGTGTCTTAAGTACATATCAAGTTGTCTTAACCAATAATCAAGTCTATCAACATCTATATCTCATATAAAGCTATGGATTTCCAAATTTCCATCAACTTGAAACAACTAGGATCACAAGTCTCATTTCCACAACTAATATATATAGTTGTATCATGTCATTTGCATTTGACTAGTAAGAATATTGTTGTTTGGCATATTGGGGTGACAACAAATCATATTGTCCTAAATAGTTTGCAGTTAGTTGCTGCTACAACAGAGAATGTGGCTGCCATATTTGATGTCGAGTCATGATTTCATATATCCTATCTAGATATATGATGAATCATATACCAATTCATTTGTTGTGCTGGAATGCAACTAGGGAATATGTTGTATCTGTAAATGGGCATGATCTGACAATTTCACCAATGGCATCTAGAGAAGGTGCATTTAGGGGAGTAGCTACACTGGTAGCTTGTTTCAGCTGGTGTTTTCCATCCCAATTCTCCAATACTTCAATTATCAGTCTCCACCAGATGTTTCAGTACTGAATACGGCATAAAAAAAAGATCATGTCATGGAAAGCTTATAATATTTGCACCTGTCTTATCTCAGTCACCTGCAATGGTGATGGTTGCTTCTGCTAGAGTCAGAGTATCTATAGCTATAGATAAAGGCATGAAACATTATAAGCAGGACCAGATTGCTAATGCGTAGAAAGGAGAGATGGTTGGCATCTCCCTCGACAAGGATGGGAATAATCTTCAGACTTTCTTATCACACGTGGTTAAGGTTCTCCATCCCTTTACCCGGATGGATCTTACCACAAGTTTTGATTCCTTAGAGGTTTTCTCATCATAGGACTTGGTGATTATATCACACTATTTCAAAGGGTTCTTTCAGGAAATCTAGGTACCAAAATGATGAAGTCTTATCATGAAAAACAGATGTATGTCCGCTTGATGGAACCTGTAATTAAATGGATTACTAGATGCATTTTCAATCATGCAGATCAAGAGACGATTATTCAACTTTTAAGAGATTTTGGGGTTCAACCAAATGAGTGGAAACCAACTCAAAGCATCCATCTAGTTTCTATTTTCGTGCATTTCTTGTTGAAGTGGAGAATGTTGAGGTGGATGTTTGTGGAGGCGAAGAATGTTGAGCCCATCATTGCTTATCAATAGGTTTTGGAAGGTTTCCATTCCATATTGGACCTCAAAGGATAAATTTCAGGCTAGATTACAACTCACTGGTGTATTTTCTCTCACCCTAGCCGCTACAGGAATCAATGTGGGATTCAATTTTATTAGGTGTGATTTTTATAATGCCCTTGCAAGCAAATATCAGGAGCAGTTTACAAAACAACTTCTGTATTACCTAGGAGCTTTTGCTGGAGGAATTCCGGTGAGCAAATTGTTGCACCCTTATAGGTCTTTGTACTGAGAGATTATGGAAGGGAAACACTTGGACTGAGATGGTGGGCATGGATGACAAGATACTATTTGGGCTGCTATTTTGAGAACCAAATTTTCTATAAGACCCAATCACAATCAATCATGGATAACCCAGATCAGAGGATTGTTGATGACCTTAGTTCTTTCACCGGGACTTCTTTGCATTTGTATTAACATTGTTTACAGTAGCAGTGGACTTGATATCAATCAACAACATATTGTTTGGAATTTATCCACCTCTATTTGTGGTGCTCATTGTTTATTCACCTAGGGAAACAACCATCAGTGTCCTTGTAGGAAAGGGACTTGTAAACCTAAACTTCATGCAAGAAAAAGAAAGAGGTAGATTTTTGTTATGGGCTAGTGCACATCTGAGAAAGTGGAGAGTCAATTGCTTTCTATGGAGGTGAAGAGAATGAGATGCAGCTGCTTCTCCAGCACTTCAAACAAGCTTTTGAGAATTTAACTCAATTATTGATTTCATCACGGAACTTGGACTTCTTCACCAGTGGATACCGATACCTAATTCAAATTTTACCTGTAGTTGTTGTGGCTCCCATGTATTTCTCTGGAAAAATCGAATTTGGAGTGATCAATCAGTCTTACTCCACTTTCAATCATGTCTTGGGCAACTTCTCACTAATTGTATATCAGTTTCAGGCTATCAGTGCTTTCTCAGCTGTCATTGATCGGTTAGGTGAGTTCAGTGATATTTTGGACCAAAGAAATAGTCTATTGATAGAAGACTCCAAACCAAAGATAGCTTTCTTGAAGGTTGATCAGTTTTATGGAACTGCTTCGGAATGTAATGAAGCAGATACTTTTGAAGTTTGTCCAAAACTTTTGGAAATTGAACATTTAACATTACAAACACCACAGTACACCATGACTCTTATTGAAGACTTTTCATTGGTGGTCACTAAAGGAGATCACTTGCTGATAATGGGTCCAAGTGGAAGTGGAAAAACATCACTATTGAGAGCTATTGCTGGTATATGGTGCTCTGGTAAAGGAACTACTAGATTCCATATAAAATAGAGCAATAAAGGATCTGATAGATCTATTTTACAAGGAGCATTAACAATGATGGCCCAGTGAATGGAACAAACTATCGTACAGAAGACAAAGAACACCAACTCGTACATGGAACAGAAGGAAGTTCTGGGGCAATATTTTTCCTTCCTCAAAGGTCTTACATGGTTTTAGGAACCCTACACTAGTAGCTGCTTTATCCTATGTGGATTGAAGATCTTATTGCTGTGTCAGAACCAAATTCTCTACCATTTTCATTGAAAAGTTTGAGATTGACAAACACACGATGTGAACTTAAACCTATGCCAAATGAAGATGATCTTGTTGGGGTATTGAAGGTTGTATGTCTTGATCATCTAATCACATGCTACAATGGTTTGGACTCCAACGTTGACTGGTCATGTGTACTTTCATTGGGTGAATAGCAATGACTCGCATTTGTTCGGTTGCTACTTGCACAACCAGAACTTGCTCTGTTGGATGAGTCTACAAGCGCACTAGCTAAAGCTAATGAGGTTTGTCTGTACACAAAAATTGCAACTGCGAGAATAACATATATAAGTGTCGGGCATAGAAGGAAAGGTGACAAGACTACCTACTCCAGTAAAACTGTTTGGACAAGCTACTGCATTCTATGGCATGAACAGAAGATGAACAGTTGGTGGTAATTTCTTAGGTTCTGGTGGTAGATATAAATATTGGTTATGAGGATGTTGTAAATACACAGGTCCTGGCTTCCAATGGAGTGCATGAAAAAAAATCTCAAGCATCTTGCAGACATGGTGGAAAACTGTGAGGATGAATTTCTGAGATATGACCTGGAGTACCAACAGATTGTTGTTTTGGCGAGAAAAAAAATAATAAAAGAAAAAAATCGAAGGAAGCAACTCCCGATATTCTTGCAACACATTGCATACCTTCCTCTATATCTAGTGATTTGAAAACGTGAATCAGTTTTCCAGAGTTGACATTCCTTACATTTTGATTTGATTATTCGGATGAATATTGTTTACTACTTCCATGACATGATAGGAAATATGCTAGGTTGTGGATATCAAGAGAGTACTACTCTTTTTGGTTTTGGCTATGACTTTCGATAAATGAATAGGTTTCCAGGCCTAGATTTTGAACCTAGGCTCTGATACTATGTGAAAGATCCCATCCTAGGGTCTTCTACCACATCTATATTCTCTAAAATTAAATGCAATAAGAGGCAATAATTTATTTTCTTACAAGACATTTAAACGATGATAATTTACCATTTAGAATCTAATTCCTACAATTTAATTAGTAAACATTTCGTTTCAATCACTTACATGAGTAATCTATGCATAGAGGAATACCTGTACCGATGGCACGATAGAGATGCCCTTGAGCTTCTTCTCCCACTGGAACACTC
Organism: Pinus tabuliformis; assembly: GCA_031772625.1. Taxonomy (NCBI): domain Eukaryota; kingdom Viridiplantae; phylum Streptophyta; class Pinopsida; order Pinales; family Pinaceae; genus Pinus; species Pinus tabuliformis. Next base: position 683,721,595 of record CM062814.1, on the reverse strand, counting down.
CTCTTGACTACTGACTGGATTTACCTCCTAGCCAACTAGGAAGTAATTCCTGGCCCAAGAAACCTCCATAGGTTCCCTAGCCTTTCGAGCCCAAGTCCAACCAGATGTAGTGTGTGTCCAAGACCAAAATAAACCATACTCCTTTCCTCTCTCTCAACAATTCCTCCAAAATCACAGCCAACCAAAACCAAAAGCAAGACCCAGCATCCCCCTTCCTCTCTTCCTCCTTCCCCTTTTATGCCCCCACTCTCCTCTCCACCTCAACTACCTCTCATTAATGTCATAACTTCTCCCTCATCCTTACAGTTGACTTCTCTTCTCCTAAGTAAACATGAGAGGAAATTTGGGAATGTGATAAGAATAGAGTACATTTTGGGGATGAGAGATGAATATATAAATTGGTAATTAGTTGGAGAGGACCATGTCTTCTCCCAAGTAAATGTGAGAGTACATTTTGGGGATGAGAGATGAATATATAAATTGGTAATTAGTTGGAGAGGACCATGTTTTCTCCCAAGTAAATGTGAGAGTACATTTTGGGGATGAGAGATGAATATATAAATTGGTAATTAGTTGGAGAGGACCATGTCTTCTCCCAAGTAAATGTGAGAGTACATTTTGGGGATGAGAGATGAATATATAAATTGGTAATTAGTTGGAGAGGACCATGTCTTCTCCCAAGTAAATGTGAGAGTACATTTTGGGAATGTGATAAGAATATTTAAATTGGAATAATGGAAGGAGACCATATCCTATCCAAGATTAAATTTGAGAAGACAATTTGGGAATTGAATAATAGCAATAATAAATTTTATATCAGTAAATAAAATTTATAGTTTACCAAATGAAGGTATTCACCAATATTTCTTGATAATTATAAGACAATATTTTCAGGTCATGTAAACATTAATAAAATTTTCATGATAAGATTAAGTGGGGCATTATGTTGGGTCCCTATAATACTAGTGATTACCCCATTACTATTGTAGTTATACCCCTTATTTATATTGTTGTGCCCCTATTACCCCCATGTTTTTATTTCTGTCCCCCATAGATCCCTCTATTGTTATTTTTGTGGCTTCATATTATTATTGTTAGGTCGGCTGGATTATATTGTGACTCCTTAGACTCCTATATATGGAAAAGAGGTTTTGTCATTTGTATCATCAAAGAATTGTTCATTTATGTAATGTAAGGAGTTTTCCCCCTCGAAGAGGCTGAATTCTAAGGCGTTGATCTATCTTTTCTATCTTTTCTTGAGCTGGTTTCATAACATTTGGTATCAGAGCTTTGGATTCTAGGGTTTCGCTGCTCCAAACAGGTCATCGTGGAATTTTCGCTATAACTTTTTTCTGTGACGTTTCAGAAGTCGCAAAAAAACCCATTTTAGAAGAAATCGCGCTGAACCTTGGGTCCAAATTTCAGAGCTTTTCGCGCGATATTTGCGGAGATATGATCTAAGGAAGTTGGTCTTTTTGCAGACTCCTGAATTACATTCAAAACAGGTGACCTGGGGAAAATCGTCATAACTTTCTCTCTGGGGATCAGATTGAAATTTCGTAAGAAGGTATAGAAAGAGGATGGACTGTAGTTTCTTGTGTGCGTGTTTCAGATTCAAAGGTTGAAACAGTGACTCGTGGCACGTCGTACAAGTTTGCTCTACTGAACTAGTCTAAAAGCAAGTCACTGTGGGAGATTTCACATAACTCTTCCTTGGAGAATCCAATTTGGGTCAGACTTGTGGCATTGCAAAGAGGATGCAGAAGGCTACTATAGGTTGCAATTTTAGAACTAGATGATCTAAAATTACAGAGATACATCAGATTCAATATCAGGCTTCTATAAAGTGAAAAAAGGTGTGTAGTTTTTTTAAATTTTTGTGTAAGCTTGGTTTAACGGAATTCAAAGGGCATAGTAAAGCATTATTATCGGTAACTGATGCCCCAAGGAAAGAAAATTCAAACACCTAGTAAGGAACCTGAAAGCTCTAGCATGACTCATGAAGAAGAGGAAGAAATGCTACATGATATATCAAAATTACAAGAACAAGTGCAACAAATGTCACGCTCACAAAAGCTAATAGAAGCTAAGATAAGTGGCGTGGAATCTAAGATAAATGGCGTGGAATCTAAGATAAAGGGCATGGAAGATAAGATGGATGATTCGAAGATAGATTTTAAGAGAGACATGGCAGATTTGAAGACATATTTGAAGACAGACATGGTAGATTTGAAGACAGATTTGACAAATTTTCTACAAGAAATACTTACTAATGGTGAAAAGGTTGTAAAGGAAACTCATGATGTGAACAAAAGTAATGTTAATCATGATTCCATAGATGCTAATGTCGGATCAAAGACCCACCATATTCCAAAAATCGATATGAGGAAGTTTGATGGCAAGGATCCCGCCACATGGATATTACAGATGGAGCAGTTCTTCGATCTGAATAATGTGCAAAACACAAAAAAGGTACATATGGCATCTGTATATTTGGAACCAAATCAATTTGTATGGTATCAATGGCTATTCTCTCATAAAAATTTTATCACTTGGGCAATTTTTACGGAAGAATTGATAGCACATTATGAAGATACAAAAAGCAACACTTTTTTTAGCCAATTGATAAGTCTCAAACAAAAGGGTTCAGTAATGGAGCACATTGAGGAGTTCCAAAAATTGAACATAAGGGTAAAAGATATTCCAGAGGAGCATAGGATTGATGTGTTCATAGGGTCTTTAAAGGATAATATCCAACATGACGTTCGCCTTTGGGAACCTGATTCATTAGAGAAGGCATTCAGGTTAGCAAGAAAAATGGAAAGCAAAATTATGGCAACCAGGAAGCATACCACTCACAACTATAAAGACGGAAGTGTTGTTGCCCCTAGTCTTCCACAACCTATAAGGTTGACACCACAACAATTGGAAGAAAAAAGAGTGAAAGGGCTTTGTTACAGTTGTGATAGCAATACACTAAAGGTCATAAGTGTGTTGAGAATAAATTATTCTACATAGATTGTGAAGAGGAAGAAGAAAAGGAGCAAGAAAGGTCAAAAGAAGAAGATATACTCCAGGAACAAAGCCTAGATGAAGAACAAATAAATCCAACCATATCTTGTAATGCATTGGCAGGAATTACCACTCCTCAAACCATCAAGATAGAAGGACAAATCAAGAAGAAAAAGGTAATAGTGTTGATTGATTCAGGAAGCACCCACAATTTTATTCATTGTAGGGTAGCAAAAGAATTGAATTGCTTCCTATATCCAGCACCAGAGTGTCAAGTGATGATTGCAAATGGAGGAACAATAAATTGCTCTGGAAGGTGCCATAATATCAAGCTATCCATGGGAGAATATGTATTGACTAGCCCAATGCTTTCCATTCCAATGGGAGGTGCTGATGTTGTACTAGGAGTCCAATGGCTACAATCCTTGGGTACAATAGCTTTTAATTTTCAAGAAATTTTCATCAAATTTTCTACGGAAGGAAAGGAAGTTGAATTAAGGGGTATTGTAAGGAAACCAGGAAAGATAATCAGCTTTAATGGTATGACAAAGCTTCTAAAAAAGGAGCAAAGAGGTGTAATTGCACAATTATGTTCGCTAGATGTTTCCACATCAGAATCATCTATTTCTCCAGATCTCCAAAAAGTCCTGGACAATCATTCCAAGGTATTTGAGACTCCCGAAGGTCTCCCACCTATGCGTGATCATGATCATGCTATTCATCTGATTCCAGGAAGTGTTCCTCCAAACATCAGGCTGTATAGATATCCCTATGTCCAAAAAGGTGAAATTGAACGTATGGTTGCAGAAATGCTAGAGGCTGGTATAATTCAACCAAGTCAAAGTTCTTTCTCTGCTCCAGTAGTATTGGTGCACAAGAAGGATGGATCATGGCACATGTGTCCGGATTATAGGGAGCTCAACAAGCTCACTATTAAAGATAAGTTCCCCATTCATGTCATTGATGAATTACTGGATGAATTGCATGGATCAATTTACTTCACCAAGTTGGATCTTCGTTCGGGATATCATCAAATCAGAATGAAGATTGAAGACATTCCGAAAATGGCATTTAGAACTCATGAGGGTCATTATGAATTTTTGGTCATGCCTTTTGGCCTTACCAATGCACCTTCAACATTTCAAGGTTTGATGAATTCAATTTTCAAACCATTCCTTAGAAAATTTGTGTTAGTATTTTTTGATGATATACTAATCTACAACAAGTCTTGGAAGGATCATGTTGAACATGTTGACAGGATGCTACAACTATTGGAGGAGAAACAATTATATGCAAAAAGATCCAAATGTTTCTTTGGAGTCCAGGAGGTGGAATATTTGGGTCATATTGTATCTCATGAAGGAGTTAAGGTAGACCCTAGCAAAATTAAAGCCATTAAGGAATGGAAAATCCCCACATCCATAAAGCATCTGCAAGGATTTCTTGGGTTGACAGGGTATTATCGCAAGTTTGTTAAGAATTATGGAGAATAGCAGCACCTCTAACAACATTATTGAAGAAAGATGCATTTTCATGGACTCCGGAAGCAACAAAGGCCTTTGAACATCTTAAAGAGGCAATGTGCCAAGCACCGGTCTTAGCTACACCAGACTTCACAAAAACCTTTATTGTGGAATGTGATGCTTCAGGAAATGGAATTGGTGCTGTTCTAATGCAAGATGAAAGACCCATTGCTTTTGAAAGTCGTCCAATCAAGGGAAAGTTTTTAAGCAAAGCTATTTATGAGAAGGAAATGTTGGCAATACTCCATGCACTTAAGAAATGGCGACCCTACCTAATGGGAAGACACTTCAAGGTAAAAACGGATCATGATAGCCTTAAATACTTTTTAGAACAAAGATTATCCTCTGAAGAGCAACAAAAGTGGGTCACAAAGATGTTGGGTTATGACTTTGAAATCATCTACAAAAAAGGGAAGCAAAATGTGGTGGCAGATGCACTCTCAAGAAAGGATGAGGATGTGGAAGCATTGTTGTGCGCCATTTCTATTATCCAACCAGATTGGATAAAAGAAGCAAGGGAGGAATGGAAGAATGATGAAGAAGTGTGGGCACTTATTCAAAAGCTACAACAAGATTCCAGTACGTCTGATACATTTAGCTGGCAAAATGATTCATTATGGTACAAAGATCGCTTATACCTCTGTAAGAATTCCCAGCTAAAACAAAAGATTCTTATGGAATTGCACACTTCTCCCTTAGGAGGGCACTCAGGATTTTTAAAAACTTACCACAGGGTTAAGAAGGAATTTTTTTGGCATGGCCTTAAATCAGATATTCAAAAGTTTGTGGCGGAATGTTTGGTTTGCCAAGAAAATAAAGTTGAAACAATTAAGACACCGGGTCTATTACAACCTTTATCCATTCCAAGCCAATGTTGGGAGGAGGTTTCAATGGATTTTATCACAGGTTTACCCAAGTCTGAGGGAAAGAGTGTCATCATGGTGGTAGTTGATAGACTTACCAAGTATGCACACTTTTGTGCATTATCACATCCATTTAAAGCCAGTACAGTTTCTACTGCATTTATGGAAACAATTCAAAAGCTACATGGAAACCCAAAGATTATTGTAAGTGACAGAGATCCCATTTTCACTGGAAATTTTTGGACAAAATTATTTTCTTGTCTTGGTACTCAGTTAGCTCATAGCTCATCTTATCATCCTCAATCTGATGGGCAAAGTGAGATAGTAAACAAATGTTTGGAAGGATATCTTCGTTGCTTTGTATCTGATAAACAGACACAATGGGTCAAATGGTTGCCTCTGGCTGAATGGTGGTATAACACTTCCTTCCATACAGCAACAAAAATGACCCCATTTATGGCACTTTATGGGTATCAACCACCATCCATCACATCATATTTAAGAGAAAATTCTAAGGTTCAGGCAGTGGAACATCACATCGAACATCAACAACAAGTCCTCCAACTCTTAAAGGATAACCTCGTGTTGGCACAAAATAGAATGAAACAACAGGAAGATCAACATCGCAGTGAAAGAAGTTTTGATGTAGGTGATTGGGTATTCCTACGGCTACAACCATATAAGCAAATGTCCCTAAAGCAAGCTAAGAAGGATAATAAATTATCACCAAAGTATTATGGTCCGTACAAGGTGTTGCAAAAGATTGGTACTATGGCATACAAATTGGAGCTTCCTGCAGCTTCTCGATTGCACCCAGTTTTCCATGTTTCATGTTTAAAGAAGGTTATAGGCGACAAGCTCCCAATTCAAACAATATTGCCAGAACTTGATGAGGAAGGAAAAATTATATTGGAACCGGAAGTAGTCACAGAAACAAGAACTCGACAGCTACGAAATCGATCAATTTCAGAGTATCTTATCAAGTGGAAGAACTTATCCGCTGAAGATTCCACATGGGAGGATGAGAATTTTATGTAGAAGTATCCAGAACTACTCAAGTGTTGAGGACAACACTTTTTTGAAGGAGAGGGGCATGTTGGGTCCCTATAATACTAGTGATTACCCCATTACTATTGTAGTTATACCCCTTATTTATATTGTTGTGCCCCTATTACCCCCATGTTGTTATTTCTGTGCCCCATAGAATCCCTCTATTGTTATTTTTGTGGCTTTATATTATTATTGTTAGGTCGGCTGGATTATATTGTGACTCCTTAGACTCCTATATATAGAAACGAGGTTTTGTCATTTGTATCATCAAAGAATTGTTCATTTATTTAATGTAAAGGAGGTTGCCCCCTCGAAGAGGCTGAATTCTAAGGCGTTGATCTATCTTTTCTATCTTTTCTTGAGCTGGTTTCATAACACATTACAACCATGATATCCACCAAAGAATTAGGGGAATTTTGAGGTCTAAAATGGACCTCCTAAGAAAATTATAAAATAATAGTGGAAATAATAAAATAATATTAGATTACATCATCAAATTTTAGAGGGAAAAAAGAAAAAACTACTTTTTCAAATTGTATTTTCAAATTATCTTCCTATGGGTTTACTCAAATTTCGATCGAGAACACTCGTTGGATGAAGAATTTGATTCCTCATCCAAGGAATACCCATGTTGCATACTTTCAATGGACCTTGCTACACGAAAAATGAGAAATACATGAAAAGTGTGATTGCAATAATGTTTTTTCATGTATTTCTCATTCTTCGTGTAGCGGGGTCCCTCAAAAGTATGCAACATGGGTATTCCTTGGATGAGGAATTAAATTTTGCATCCAATGGGTACTTCCACTTGAAATTTGAGTAAAACCTTAGGGAGATAAGTTGAAAATACGAGTTGAAAAAGTAGTTTTGTTATTTTATTATTTTTTAATCTTTTTACATTTTTACCCCAAGAATGGTGGGTCATCCCCCATGGCTGACATCATCATCTTGAATCTTATTGGTTCTTATAAATTTTATTTTGGTTGTACATTTTTCTAAGGAGGCCCATTTTAGACCTCAAAATTTCTCTAATGGAGAAGATGGTTGCTGATTGGAAACAATTCCCTAGTTAAGAGGGAGCCTGGGCAAGTCCCTAAGTAAGAGGGAGCTTGGGTATATTCCTTTTATAGGAATGTGTAGATCCTTCCTATTTGAGAGGGAGAGATAGAAACATCATTCTATATTCATGTTATGAATAAATAATGGAGGATTGGGTAAGTGTTTGGTTTCCAATACTCTTTGAGGATGTGGTAGGGAATCCAATAGGTCGAAGAGGAAATTCCTCAAGGATGTGTTATTCCAAGATATGAATTGTACTAAAAGGACATACCCTTTGAACACCCGGGTGCGGTATGTGCCTTGAGAGACAATGATGACGGTGTCTATTAGTCATTTTCCTCACTAGCATTGCGGTCTGATCTTGTGGAGAGATAGAGCTATTAGTCAAGGCCTTTGTATGTGAAAATGTTGGTTGGTATAATGAGATGCACTGGCATAAAATAAGAAAGTAGCTTATGAGATGACTTATCAATCCGACACTTCTTATGATAATTCTTCAGTTTGAGAATCTCTAAGTACGTTTTATAGATTATGGATACCTCCCTAGTTAAGAGGGAGTGTTGAAATGTGTAACTAGGTTTGGTCTTCATAAATATGAAAGGTACTATCGATTCTTATATATTGTAAAAGGAAACAAAAAAATATTATTATTATTATTTTTTGTAGCATGGGTTTCATTCTCAAGGTCATAGGTCAAGCGCCCATTGAGTTCTTCTAGGGTTTGTCATAGAGTTAAGAAGTCAACTAAGTCATTTTCATATATGGAAGGCCTTATCAGGCATGTTACATCATGTAAAGAAATTTTATAACGAGTCATAAATACCCTCCAAGACCTTGTCACAGTGCTATAACAAGTCGACCTTCAAAGGATGACAAGTCAGCCTACCAGGAGGAACAAGTCAACCTATTAGGGAACTTAAAGAATCCCATAAATAGAACTTAAACTCATTCAATGGGCATTCATTTTAGCTCAATAAGTTCAATCATAAGTACAAAAATAAAACGAATAGCTAGTGAGGAAGAGGAAAGACAACAAAAGGAGAAGAGAAGGATTAAAAGGGACTATTTTGGGGCATCCATCTGTTGCAAGTAGATTGAATTAAATATCCTTCAATAATTCTCATTTTTTGTGCCAAGAAGACTAATTTAGGAAGATGAATTAACAAGAAAGAAAGTGATTTCCGAGCGATTTAAAGAAGAGGTCAAAATACCCCAAAATCTATCACACGTAAAAAGTGAAATAATTGCAGGAGGTCGAAATTTGCAGGTAAGAGAGGACGAAGTTGCAGTCAAATTTGCAGGTATGAAATCGTGGTCAAAGGAGAAGTGGAAGCTTCTATAAGGCAAGTTTGAATTGGGTTGAATTTGTGAGAAGGAAGTGCTTCAAAGAGAAGTTTGACTTGGCCTTGGAAGGGTCTTTGTCAAGGGTCATAGGTCTTGGAATTCGTCATTTGAAGTTCTATAAGAAGAGAAGAATTCTTTCAGGTTTTGGCCCTAGCTTGTAACCTTCATTTTGTGTCCTCTTGTCTCATTGATATTCATAGTTTGATAATTGTTTGATGATAAGAACAATAATAATAATCAAGTGAAAGAATAATCTAATCAAGTTAAGTAAAACAACATCAGAGATAGTTATTAGAGAATGAAAAATCACCTAATTTAGTTGCTCCAAGATTTCCAATAGGGACAATGAATTATCACATTCTCTAAGAAATCTGTTTCTTGAGTATATAGATAAAGGGTGTAAAAGTGACGACATATTCATAACTCTTGCAAGTGTCGAAGTTGAAAATAAAGAGTGTAACCCACAAATCGAACAAATACTTAGTGTTGAGGTATGAAACTACATAGTATTTGAGACTGTTTACCTGAATCAATAAACTGAGGAGCATATTGTCCCAGTAGGTCAAACCCTAAGTCCAAAGAAAATAATATACAATCCACCTTCATTAATATATATATGGGGTTGAGTGATATCTCCTCAATGAGGGATATTGGGATCCAAAAAATCACTGGTACATTTGTGAAGAGTTCTAGATGACCAATGATCTTACAAATGAAAAATAATCAAATGGCACAATTTGCAGTAGCTCTTCAGAAAATATCCCTAAAATGGTTCATTAACTTCATGGAGAGCCATACCAAAAGTAATACTGATATTAAGAAACAATTCCTCTCCTTCTTTAAAGCTGAAGATGCTAAGTGCCTTGCAACATAGAAGCTCAGAGAAATTAAAGAAAGGAAATGAGGAAACAATTAGAGTGTATGACAAAATAGTTAAGGATTTCTCTAGTCAAACCCCATACACCATTGATGAAACTCTCTTAGTCCAATGGTATGTTCTTGGATTATCGAAGAGAATATGAGGGAAACTAAGAATGCATGAAATAACATCATGTGAGGAAGAACTAAAAAATGGCCAACATATCGAAATATATGGTGATTAGCAGTTGACCTCCTTGTCAACTGCCAAAAGAATAGAAGAAAAAATTGAATAGTTGCAACAATCTCTTTTGAATATGTCAATGCGAAAAATGATTTGTGGTGCACCAATTGTATAACTGAAAGGAACACAAATGATAAATATAAATTTAGAGACTATTTTGAAAAGGATGTATGACATGTTTAAATAGACATATATTGAAAGATATGGTAAGTCTCGTTGAGTAATACCATAATAGAGTATTAATACAATTTGAGAATTGCAAAAGAAAAGTGCTACGATATATCTGAAGAAAATACTCACTCCTCCTGGGAATTCCAATTGAATGGGAGAAATAGAACCAAACTATCATATTTTATATACACAAGCTTATGACTAATTGAATGATCTAATAACACCAGGAGGTAGAGAAAATGGATATTAAGGAAAGGGAGGATTTGGTGGAAAAATGTGAGGATTCAATACAAGAGGTTGAGTCCATAGTTGAGGTTGGGAAGAATATATTTCTTTACATGTTCATAGGAAGGCCATATTGGGCCTAACTACCCCTTGAAGGATAAAACCGATTTGTGTTTCTACAACATGTGCAGATTAGGTGACCACTCTTTAGAGGATTGCCCTAAAATATTAGAGAAAGTAATGGATAATTTTTTTTGTTTATTTGACCTATTTCATTCCAAATCAAGAGGTATCGAACTCCAAAAGCGTACATGTCTTCATTGGATTAGGCACAGGTCAAGAGAATAACCCAAGAACACAATGAATCTTTAGACAACCAAGAGGTACTATCCAATGTCCTAACATGTAGTAACATGATGACATGACGAAAGACGTAGTCAAGTTCTTTAAGAACAAAATTGGGTAACAAAAATTTGGCCAAAGACAAAATATTAGAATATTTTTTCCAATTTCTAAAAGAAGAATAATCAGTCAGACGATTGATTGAACTCCTCCATATACTTAATGGCTATAACAAGGAGAAACAACAATATAAGAACTTACGATAAGTATATCATGACAAAAAATTAGTTGACTATAACACTCAAGTAGATCTTGAGATAAATGGCTACATGGTAAATCAAGTCGTAGTCGATTTTAGGTCGCAAGTTAATATTCTTCCTAGTGAAACATGGATAAAATTGGGAAGACTGACCTGACAAAGAATGACTAGTTATCTGGAATGAGTAGACTAGAGATTTATTGAACCTATCAAAATAGTAAGACAGATGCAAACATCAATAATGGGTATTATGACTTTGGTCAAATTTAAAGTAATCAACTTAGTTGATGGTATACTATCTTATGCAACCTTGGTCGGAAGACCATGGGGTTGGAAAATGAAAGCAACAAGAGAAAACTTATAATACCTCTTGACCCAAATGAAGGATAACCCAAGGCAGAACCCTACGATGATGACACAAGATTAGAAATATTATATCAAATTTTGTTTGAAGAAAAAGACAACATGAAGCCAAATTCATTTGGAGAAATATTATTAGGTTCACCACTCTGCATTAGCCAAAATTCAGACACTAAGTTATATTATGGAATATTGTGAATTATGAATCCAAAGCAAAAAAATGTTGGATGATTAAATCTATACTGAATCATAATGTCCAACCATGTTTCACAATAAAAACAATGCTTATTGTACAAGAAAAGATGTTGAGTCAAACTTCAACACTGCTACCATCTAAACTAAGGAAGGACTGTGGTACCCCACTAATATTTAAAGAACTATAATCTCATGTAACCCATTTTGAGGAAGTAAGTAAGTTGATAGGAGAGCAAGGAATAATTCAAAGTTTAGACTAGACCTTCACTAAACAGGTATCAAGATGGTGGGATACCCATGCCCCTTGAATCCAAACATGGATGGAAACAACTACATATTTTATTGACCATTTTGAAGGGAGGAAACTGTCAATAGCCAACATTATGACATTCAAACATGGCCATAACCTTGTGGAAAATATTCATCTTTGTGAAACATAATGGGAGGGGATTGGCTACATGGATGAGAGAGCTTGGCCTCATATGTTTCCTAGTAATCTCGATGATTTGTCAAATACATGGTAAGATAGAGTAATATCAATGTGAAACATTATAATGGAGTGAATTAAAAAGAAATTTTATTAAATATTTTCAATGCCATCCCATGGAGAAAGAATTGGTCGAAGAAACTCAACAAATAAAGGATTTTTTAGAAGGATAAACTTCTACTAGAAAACTAGAAAAAGGAAAAATGAAATCTGAATTCTCATCAGCTTCCACACGCAACCTTATATCATGCAAGGAATCAGAAAAAAGAACAATTTACTACTTATAAATGGAAAACACCAATATTCTAGGGTATAGTTTTTGTTGGAAAAAAGAACATCTAGATAATTTTAGAAAATTCAAAACAATATTAAAAGTATCTAGAGAAGAAAATTAGAATCCCAACAAACCAGATTATCTGCTTACCTATGAAGAAGTAAAAATAGGATACTAGAAGCTTGATGAGTCGAAGGCTCCCAAATGGGTGGACATGGAGATAAAAATTAAAGAAATCAACATATCAAACGATGACTGACAAAATAGCTTGACTTAGTGATTGTTGGTAAAGCAAGCATGCCACATAATTTATTGACTTATTAAAATAATATCAAGAAGTATTTGCACATGATTAGAAAGACATGAAAGGACTCATAAGGAAACTGGGGAGACAAAAATTGACCTCATTCAAGGAGCCAAACGCATAAAAAAATCCATAGGAATTGGCTCACAAATACAAACTTATTGTACATAAAGAAATATAAGGGATGTTGGCTACCAACATCATCTATCCAATAGAAAATTCAAAGTAGGCACATCTCATGGTTGTGCAACGCAAAAAGCATGACCTGGCAAGGCTAATAATTTGTGTCGATTTTCACATCCTAAATAAATTTGTCAGTAACTGACTCATCCTCCACTCCGTTCACTGATGAAATCATAAATGAAGTGGAAGGACATGAATGTTATTCATTTATGGATGACTTCTTAGGGTAAAATAAAGTACCTATTGCAAAGTAAGATCACGACAAAACTACATTTGTCTCAGAATTTGGTTCCTTTGCATATAGAGTTATGCCATTTGGTTTTAAAAATGCTCCAATAGTGTTTTCTATAATACTAGTAAGAGAATTAGAATATATATATATATATATATATATATATATATATATATATATATATATATATATATATATATATATATGGCAATTTATTTTGACAACTGGACTATTTACACACTTCTCAAAGATCATGTCCAATGGTTGAGGCTTATGTTGGAAATATTTAGGTAGATTCATATGTGTGTTAATATAAAAAAATGTATCTTTTCTATGCTAATAACAATACTACTGGGACATATAGTATGAAAAGATGGAATTAAGGTAGATCTGGAAAATATTAAAGTGATTATAGACCTAAAGCCCCCAACAAATCAGAAGCATATTAATATATTTCTTGGGTATATTAGATACTATAAAAATTTATTGACATTAATTTGACATAACATTTCCAATTGATGAGTTGCTTAAGAATTTATTTCCTTATAACTGAAGTAAGGAATGCAATTAGTCTTTTGGATTACTAAAGAAGAAATTGGTATAAGTTCCTATATCAAAATTTCCTAACTGGTCGAAGAAATTCCATGTGCATGTTGATGCATCAAATGTGGTATTCATAATAGTACTAGCACAACCTGGCACTGCGTCCATAGGCCATCCAAATGCTTATGCCAATTAGAAGCTGAATAAAGCTGAAAGAAATTATTCGGCGACAGAACACAAAACACTAGCCATTATTTTTTCTTTGCGAAAATTTTGCCACTATCTCCTAAATAATCCTTTTATATTCTTCATATATAATCAAGCCTTAAGATACCTTGTCAACAAATCGACACACCAAGGGAAATATGTCAATGACTATTAACATTTCAAGAATTTGAATTTGAAGTGATAGTCTAACCTGGGAAAAATAATGTCATGCCAGACCACTTGTCTAGACCTTAAGGAGGGAAAGAACCAACATAAATCGAGGATGACCTTCCATATGCACATTTATTTAAGGTAAAAACAACCCTTATTTAGTTTGCAGAAATTGTGTAGAATATGCACTCAGGAAAATCATTAGACAAGTTATCTTAAAAGAAAAAGAAAAAATTGGCAATGAAAACAACTCCATTCACACTAAACAATGCAAAACTATATAAATTTGGGACATATGAATATTGTGAACACATGCATTAGAACATGAGATAAAGGCTATAATAGATGAATCATATAAAGGCCCCGCTGGTGGACATTACCAAGGTGACATGACAACTAGGAAAATTTTGCAAGCAAGATTATGGTGCCTAACATTATTCAAAGACTATCGAATAGAATTCCAAAAGTATGACATTGGTCAAAGGATAGTTCGACCATTTTCAAAGAATGAAATGCCACAAAATTTCATAAAATTGACCTCAACTTTTGAGATTTATGCTATCTTCTTTATCAGTCCATTCCCTAAAAGGGATAAAATAATAGGTACAAAATACATTATTACTGCAGTGGACTACTTAAAAAAGTGGGAAGAAGCTAAACTAATTGAATCTTGTGTGAAAAAAAAAGTAGCAGCTAAATTCATATATGAAAATATAGTAACAAGATTCAGAGGCCACTTGACTATAATCAATGATAGGGGAATGCATTTTATCAATGCTACAATTAAAATACTACTAAAATTATTATGATTGAGCATAGAAGGATGACCTCTTACCATCCACAAGCCAATAGTGTGGTATAGTTGTTTAACAAGGCCTTGCACAATGGACTCACCAAGATATGCAGTATTGATAGACACAAATTAAATAATAAATTCCTAATCATATTATGGGCATATTAGACAACATATAAATGATCGACTAAACACAGACCATTTAAACTAGTCTATGGACAAGAGAGAATAATACCATTGCACTATATAATGAATGAAACAAGAGTGTTGAATGTGTTAAAGTACAACATCAAAAATGTCAAAAGAGAGTGACTTCATTATCTTCATAAAATACAGGAACACATATTACATGCACTCCACCAAAAACAAGGGCAAAAATAATAGTAGAATGCTTATAATGACAAGAATTTAAAAAATCATTTAAAAGTAGGAGATTTACTGTTGTTGTATGATAATAAATTAAAGGGGAATCCAAGAAAACTAGAAATTACATGGGTAGGCCCCTTTGTAGTAGAAGACATATGACCTTCAGGTGGAGTGCAGATGAAGGCACTCCAGGGAACCTATTTGAATCTAAAGTAAATGGTGCCCAATTGAAAAAATATATATCTTGTCAACTTCAACATGTTACTAGTGAAAACATTTTTGAGGTGCCAGTGGGAATAAGCTAGACTAAAAACCACTTCATGGTAATCTCACCTCATGAAATTATGTATAATAGTTTCAAGTTTAATTTAGTAACTAAGATAAGTTAGTAATCATAATTATTATCAAAGGAAACATTTATAAAAAGTAGATATAATAACAACCATGATAACAATTAAGTACCATCAAAAGGATCAAAATGCCAATTATATATCATAATAATGGAGTGATTCGAATATTTGAGAAGTTTTCTTAGCAAAATATCACATAAAAACTTAGAAGAATATTGATGACTACAATAGTATGAGAAGAGAAAATACCACTGATAAAGGTTTCGACAACATTTTAGGAAACAAGGTGAATTCAACTAGAATAGAAGCAGAGATGAGTGACCACAAATCGAATTCAAGGATCAAAATGATGAAAGGACTCTACCCGAATTATATGTCAAAACCAATGGAGATACTACACCTGACTCAAAGTGCTTCTATGATGACTTGGTGTATTAAAAAGGCACACGAACCACCAAAAATGTCAAGGCATCCTAGCAACGCATGTTGCACGAGCCAAAAGTAATGGAAAGGAAGAACATAAATTTTATTGGAAAAACATAATTGGATCCCTTAGATAAAATTAATAATGAAATACTGATACCAAGCCCACACACAAAATCAAGGAGTGTTGCACAAAATATTGTCACCATGACATTCTACAATCAGTGTGAGTCTATCACCACTCATACTTTCCTCCTTTGCAAGTCTTGAACCTCAGCTCTTCATGTCAAGCCTTGAAAAATAAGAGAAAGCCTTTAAAAATCTCTAAAAATCTGGTTCCGCACTTTCTCTTAGCATTACCTGTGGTCCCGCACCCACTGTTCATGTCCCCTGCGTACCTAACCACTCTGTCTCTGTGTAATGGGTGCGAACCCTGGTAAAAGTAAAAAAGGCACAAGTACATTATTAAAAACTCACTTTGGGTTATTTTTGGAAGCTTCTAGAGAGAATATTGAGGTGGCAAGTTCGCTCCTTTAGGGTTCATGCATCCCATACCTTAAGGAGCTAACCCCTTGTGTCACACGGAATCTGTCAAGGGTGCGGACACGACTGACCTTCCTAGAAGTCTAAGACATTCTAATGACAAACAAGACAAAATGGAGTGATCTTTCTCTAAATACACCTTTTACAACATGAAAACTACAAGTGTTTAGGCTTACCTTATTCCAAAACGCTGTTGTTGAAGTCCGTTCTTGACGATCCGGATGAGCTCCTCCTTCAAGTCAATTCCTGCAACCACAAACAATCAAACAATTACCAAGCACTTGCATTTCATATAATAAAACATATATTCAACATGCAGACCAAGGAACACATGAAATAACTCATTAACACAAGCTATTGAGAAAAATAAACCAGTTTGTATTAATAACGAAACAAAGAAACTCTTACAACCTGGCCTTGGTGTTGTGCAAGTTCCTCCCAGGGTCCATCAAGGGTTTTCCTCTACTTTGACAAATCTCACCCTCTCCCAAGTAGAATCAAGTGAAGACAATCTCTCCTCACAAAGGCTCTAATGGAAGACCTAAATCCTGCAGCATTTACCCAAAGAAAATGTATAGCTCCAACCTCCTCTCCCTCTGGCTCAATGTCTTTATTTATAGTGCTGTAAAGAGGTTATTCAGGTCCACTATCAATGGGATCATCCCCCTCTTTGGGTGGGATAGCTCCCTTATTGATGGGATAAGTTCCCCCTTAATAGAGATACATGAACCAACTGGAGGCGCATCCATTTCATCAAACCGACCTCTAGAATGTTCTAGAAGTAACCACAAGTAACTTTTTCAAGATAAAACTCACGCATTTTGCCTTTTACAGAGGGACGCACCTGTCCCTTAACATACAGAGCGTCCATGGACGCAGATTTTGTGAACATGGTCAGCGTCCCCGCAGGTAAGGCTAGAGAGAACCTGCGACCCCAGAGATAAACATAGTTTTTACAAGACTTTCTCTCTTTTTTGAGTTTGAGATGGATAACAGAGGCATGAGACTTGCCCAAGAGGGTAGCATGACTGTTGATTTGAGCCATACTAACTGTAAGTAGTCAAGGTGACATTTTTTAGTGTAACAGATTGCCCCCTAAAGTGCGAAGCCTGGAATAGAGTAGGGTTTTGTAATTCTAGGAAGGGTGAAGCGCTTTATCATTTCAAGGATTGTCTTGTGGATGGCCTGGTTGGAACCTGCAATTTTCAACACAAAATACATGGATAAGATTATATCATCACTGAGGTAGGCATTCCCATACTCAGATTCAAAACTTTAACTAATGGACTAACTATTCTGATACAGGAATGATCTTGCAGTACATCATTTTTGTAGACTTTTGTAGACACAGTATGGACGCAGCCATCTGTTTATGATTAGTCTACATAGATAATGAATACAAAACTCCTCGCAGCCTGGATGGTAGAAACTAGATCCAGG
Source organism: Pinus tabuliformis (assembly GCA_031772625.1). NCBI lineage: Eukaryota > Viridiplantae > Streptophyta > Pinopsida > Pinales > Pinaceae > Pinus > Pinus tabuliformis. The sequence goes on along the minus strand of CM062814.1, from coordinate 683,703,774 downwards.
GTCTTCACTTCTACTTCCCGAATTGGTACGATTCTAGCCATGTGATTAAATGATTCGATGTCGAACATGTTAGAAACCACTTGATTACCAGTCGATGATGCAAACTGTTAACAAGCGTGAGAGAAACCACCAGTGATGTCAATGGTTCTCAAAGTACCAAGCACAACCCGTGAAATGTGAATAGATGTTTTGATGTCGAACACTTCACGGAATCCTCTGATCGAAAGTCAATGATGTAAACTGACGTCAAAGGCAAGAAACCTGCCATTGATGCATGCAGACTTCAAGGTACTGTCGATTCCTAAGTCATCTTTCTAGATAATGTGTCGATGTCGATAGAAAGCGACCCGTTGCAGGCAAGCCCGCAACACGAAATCATTGTTCAAGTTGAAGAAATGTTGCTGTAAGGACTGACTTAGGGATGGTCAAATGGATGACAAGTATTTTGCAGATGAAAGTTTTTTCTTGCAGACCTCTTGAACACATAACGACACAACAGATGGCTTGGTGACGTATAACTCAAAGTTAACCCCTGGAACCCGGTTAAAGACTTTCAAAGTGATTTGGTCAACTGTGAGGTAAAAGATTTCCCAACCCAGGTGAATGAAAAGTGTCGTGTTCAAGAGCGGTAATAAAGTTTCTTCTGAGACAAAAGGTGACAAATAGGTTCATTCTTCTCTTTTTTCCCCCACCATTTCTGGCAAGTACCTCTTTATTTTTAACAAGCTTGAGGAGGATAACATATGCTTGATTATAAGCTCATCCTTCGGACGAGTCCAACCTAGTTTAAATTCGAACCCTAGGAAGGAGTGGTTCGTTCCTGTTTGTAATTGAACAGGTCCTCTACTGTAAAAGTTTAACGAGCCCAGTATAGGAGAAACTCGGCGTTTTTCAATTTTAGAGAGTCTGAAAAAACTAAAGGAGACTCCACGTTGAACTTTTTCGTATATTTGTGTCCCTCAAGCCCGAAAAAGTATAAAATAATACCTGGGGGAACCGCTTGATCTTGCGACCAAGGAGTACTTTCATAATAGTGTCGTTGACCTGAAAATTAAAAAGCGATCAAGGACACGTCGTTTTATTTCCTTATCGAGTTCGAAACGACAAAAACCCGGCAATCTTTTCCTGATTTTGCGGTCAGAAAAGAGCTAAAAGGGGACCGTCTTTTAATTCTGTTTTAACGAGTGAAAAAGAAACACTCGGCGATCTTTTCATGTTTTAGGAGTCAGAAAAGGGCTTAAAAGATGACTCTGAGGTTTCACTTTTTCATAAGTTTTAATGAGTTCGAAAAAGGGATAAAAATGTACTCATGGTTTTCACTTTTTCATAAATTTTAATGAGTTCGAAAAAATGATAAAAATGTACTCATATGGCCGACTTTCAATTTAATTTACGAGCAGGAAAAGACGGAAAGAACTCGGCATTTTCGTTTGTTTTACGAGAATGAAAGATAGCAAAATAATCTCGGGATTTTCATGAGTTTAACGAGTCTTGAAAATAACTGAAATTGACTCGAGATAGGTTTCATTTTTACAAAAGCTTGAAACAGATAAAAACTATGCTTCAAAGTAGTTTCATTTTTTCACAAGCTTGAAACAGAGAGAAAACTGTGCTTGATGCCCCCTAAGCATAACTGCTAGAGCGCATGCCCCCCAGCTTCATTTCATTCAATTTGTTGGATGAAATGAAGGTTCAAGTACGAGATCATTTGAAAGACTCGACCTAAAACTATAAGAAAATTATGCAAAAACTGAAATAACTAACCTAAAAACTTAACATTTATAAGATCTCGTCAATCTCTCAACTTAAGTAGAGGAGGATTTGTTTCATTTTTTAACGAGCTTGACACAGGAAAAGAACTATGCTCGGATTCGGTTTCATGTTTACGCAATGATGTAAACTAAAAAACTATGCTTGTTATAAGTTCGCATGCCCCCAGCATAATGATGCAAAACGAGGTACATGCCCCCCAAGCTTCATTTCATTCAACCAGCTGGATGGAATGGAGCTTTACTTTCAAGATCTTGTAAAGACTTGAAAAGGGAGTTGTTTCATTTTTTAACGAGCTTGACACAAGACAAAGAACCATGCTCATAACTACTCTCTACGATCTACCTAACAAAAACTCTACTCTAAAAACCTTGATTCATTTTTTAACGAGCTTGACACAAGACAAGGAACTGTGCTCTAAAATCCTTGATTCATTTTTTAATGAGCTTGACACAAGACAAGGAACTATGCTCATGATCACTATCTACAATTTACCTACTTAACCTACCCTTGTTTCATTTTTTAACGAGCTTGACACAAGACAAGGAACTATGCTCAAAAAGTTCGCATGCCCCCAGCATAATGATGCAAAGCGAGGTACATGCCCCCCAGGCTTCATTGCATTCAACCGGCTGGATGAAATGAAGGTTTACTTTCAATATTTAACTTGAAAAGGGAGTTGTTTCATTTTTAAGGAGGTTGACACAAGAAAAGAACTATCCTCATACCTGATTCATTTTTTAATGAGGTTGACTCAGTAACAGGAACTATCCTCATACCTGATTCATTTTTTAACGAGGTTGACTCAGTAACAGGAACTATCCTCGAACCTTACTTTCTACAATCTACTTACATAACCTAAAAACTAGCTGATTCATTTTTTAATGAGGTTGACTCAGTAAAAGAACTTTCCTCATAACACCCTATTTCATTTTTTAACGAGGTTGACACAGGAACAAAACTATCCTCGTTACATCCAGTTTCATTTTTTAACGAGGTTGATACAAGAAAAAACTATCCTCGCTCTAGCCTGTTTCATTTTTTAACGAGGTTGATACAGGAAAAAACTATCCTCGTACCTGATTCATTTTTTGACGAGGTTGACTCAGTAACAGGAACTATCCTCATACCTGATTCATTTTTTAATGAGGTTGACTCAGTAACAGGAACTGTCCTCTTACCTGATTCATTTTTTAACGAGGTTGACTCAGTAACAGGAACTGTCCTCTTAAAATCCTACTTTCTAACTATCTATATAACCTATCCTTGTTTCATTTTTTAACGAGGTTAACACAAGACAAGGAACTATCCTCGAACCTTATTCATTTTTTAACGAGGTTGACTAAGTAACGGGAACTATCCTCAAACCTTATTCATTTTTTAACGAGGTTGACTAAGTAACGGGAACTATCCTCAAACCTTACTTTCTAACTGTCTATGTAACCTAAAATCTACCTGATTCATTTTTTAATGAGGTTGACTCAGTAAAAGAACTATCCTCATCAACTGATTCATTTTTTAACGAGGTTGACACAGTAAAAGGAACTTTCCTCGGACACACTGAGCATGGCTTCTAACTGGAAGAAAGACATGTCAATGGACACACCTTGATCATGGCTTCCAAGAGATCTTCATCAGAAGGAAGAACAGTTCTTTGGAAGGAACACATGTCAAGGGACTCAAAAGGGATAAGAACATCGTGTTCAAGTAATCCCATAGAGTTTTCCATGTCAATTACCGGAGCTAAATCAAAGGAAGATGAGCAAACAGTGAGAGGCTCACTTACATCGGTAACTGAAGTCATGGGACCAGTTGCCACATAATTAACCCGTGGCAGGGTAGATACCACTTTAGAATCAGGAACATTTAGGGGTGTCATATTATTGGTAGTTGAAACAAGACTAGGGAACGAAAGCTGGTCTACAGTCACAATACTGCCATCGTGAGGGAAAGACATCACGCGAAAGAGTGTCGATACGACAGCTTTCATTGCATAAACATAGTCTCGCCCAAGGAGTAAATTGAAATCCAAGGGACCTCGAACTACCATAAGATCAATACAGACAGTTTTACCTTCCAAGGTAATAGAAAACTTAGGAAGGATCCCTAAAGGTTCACTAATGGTTCTGTTAAAAGCTTTCAGATTCTGCGTAATAGGCGCAAGCTGAGGGGAACCCAAAGCTTTCCAAACAGTTGAGGATAAAATACTAACAGAAGCACCTTCATCTACCTGAGTACGATGTATGTCCCTACCACCAGCCTTGACAATGATTTGGAAAGGGATGGAGGAAGGAAGACGAGGTTCTGTCAGTCTATTCCAATCAAAGGAAAAGACCTCAGTGCTTGGAGAGGGTTCTATAGAAACAGGTGAAATACCCCCCGGTATAGAAGAATCTGATGTAACAAGAAGAACCTGAGCGGTATGAAGTTCACTCTCTAAAGGGAAAGTGGGATCGACTGAATGTGAAATTGAATCGACCACTTGATCAACTAACGGATCATCAACCTGAGTGACATGAGTTTCACTCTCCAATGGAAGAGTGTGATTGACGGTACTTGAATTTAGATCAATCACTCCGTTAGATGACGGTAGGTTGGGAGAAAGTTTACGGTAACCAGTTGGAAATTCTTGCTGTAGAACAGTAAGTTTTTCCAACAATGTTGAGGCTTCATCCATGTGAGGGCAAATGTGAGTTTGATGACTCCCTTTGCATAACTTACAAGGAAACCTAACTTTACCCTTTTTCCCAGAAACCTGACTATCACTGGTTGATGGATCAATGGAAAGTTGATGAGATTTTTCTGACCATACTTCCAAGACCTTTGGAATACCAGGACAATTGACAAGGAAGTGGTCACCCTTACAAAGCCTGCAAGGGTATTTGGGTTTACGGTGCATGTCGGAATTTTCCTCAACACAACTAACACTTACAGCCATGGTTGGTTGGTTGACTTCTTTCTTATCTTGCTTCTTCTTCTTCTTTTTCTTCTTCCCTTTCTTCTTCTTCTTAGCCTCCTGGTTACTAGCATCAAGGCTTTTACCAGGCGAAGAGGAAGAAATGGAGGAAGAAAAATTAGGCGAAGAAGGTAAAGGGTCAACAGAAGGTTGGTGATGTTGAGATGGTGAACTCTGTTGAGGTGAAGCATCCGGTTGAGGTGGAACAATTGGAGTACTTTGGGCCAACGAAGTTGAAAATAACCATATCGGTAAACCTATTGTAAATCCAGGTAATGACAAAGTAGCCATATAAGGAGGACCAACATTTCCAAAGTAAGGAAAAGTACTAGGATTCTCATTAGGAGGGGTTCCTAGGTTGATAAATTCCGGAACATTTGCCATTATATTCAACTTCAGTGAATTTTATTAACAATTTAAAACTAAAATTAACAATTCACAATTCACACTTAACAACTAAAATTCACAATTCACACCTATGGTCTGTAAAAGTAAAAACAAACAAATTAACACGCGCTATCAAATCTAGGAGTCAAACCACACACAAACAGTAGCCTTCCGGACCGAAAACACTAGTTGGTGATTAAGCCCAACCTCGCAGAATCCAATACAGAAATAGTGGGTGGAACAGTTACCCCGACAACCTGCTTAATGAATAGACTGGACCAAGTTCCTCCACTTTAACCGTCTCGAGTGAAGTGAACCCCCCAGAAAATCCAAGTGAGTATAGCCGACGTCTGCTCCAGGTACAGTGGGACCTTCCCTCCACCGTCACCTTGGGTAGAATCCTAGAGATTATGGTCACTAAGGTTACCAACGGCCACAAGTACACCTGGGGGAACAGTCTAAACTCCGACAGCACGCAAGGGCAGAGTAGCAAGCTCAATCCCCTTACCGGCTCCTTGACAGTAATCCAAGGTTTACCGATAAGTGACCCCTGGCTCCTCGACAATGGTTAATCCGAGGTTTACCGTTTGTAATACGTACTGTCTGGCGTCGTTCTCAACGAGGGGGGAATGATCCCCTCACTGGTTCGGACACGAGCTCGTGCTTCTCCTTTAAGAGGAGCTTTCCCAGAGTGTAAATGTAACAATTGGATTTGATTCTATCACAAGATCGACTACTTGTTTGGTTTTACTGTCTTGGAGAGTTAAGTACTCACCTACTCCAAGACCCTAGCCTAAGCTATGTTGGTGTTTCAGAGCCCTAGAAATGTAAAAATTACTAGATGAATTTTAATTAAGCGCTGTGTTATTAAGGCTGTTATTACTCAAAGGGGTAAATGGAGATGAAACCAATGGTGTTATGACCCGACTCAACTGAATGCAATCGAATATGATAATGCAATCCTTTCAATTCGATGAATCCTAACTAGAGTAAGGAGAGAGTTTCCATTCACTTCCAACAATGCAAAAAATTGATCATTAAGAGAAAATTTAACAAATTCTCTAATGCACTAATTTCATCAAGAAAAACTAATGCAAATCAATTCCAAACCAATTTTTATTTTTATTTTTATGTAAATTCAAATCAAAGAAAGCTGATCTAAATCTACAATTGATTTTTCAGAATGTAAACTATGCAATTGTAATCTATGCACAATTCACATGAAAAGTATGCAAATGTAATCTATGCACATTTTTCATTCATATTCTGAAACTGAGAACTCTAATTATGCAAATGCGATCTATGCAAGAGAATTCTCAAACACAAGATGATTCTAATGTAATCTAAGAACCAATCAAGTGCAAGTCGAGAAAATTGGGTGAGAGTTCCAAAGATCAAAACATAAAAACACTCAAAGGCGATTAACACTCATACACAATTTAGCCCCCCCCGGCGAATGAGGGGGAAATTTTTTTTGCAAAAACAAAAGCAAAAAGATGCAAAATTGTGAAAAGACTGAGACAAACCTCCAAGTAATGATCAAAGGAAATCAAATCAAGAATTTCTCAAGAAAGAGACTCAAAACACCCAATTGATGAAAGCTAAGAGCAGGAACAAGCTTAGGTGAAGATTCTGGACAAGGGACTAATGAATCTGGGCAGAAAAAACTAAGAAAAAACAAAATCTAAGAGCAAAAAAGGCAAAAAAGGAGTTTTCCTAAATTTTTACAGGAAGACGCAGGCAACCCGTTAGCACAGGTGCGGGCCCGCTCTGTGCACACAGCAAAAGTGCGTCCAGGGACGCACTGTGCAGCACTCAGAGGATGCGTCCGTCTGAAAAACTCAAGAAAAACCAAAATAAAACTAATCCTAAGCTAACCCACCCAGAGACAGAATCACAGAGCCAAAACCAGAAAATAAACCAATTTTCTCAAAGCAAAGTTCACATAAAGGAAAAGACTTTTCATTAATGGAATCCCCAGTGGAGTCGCCAATTTGTCACACGGAATCTGTCAAGGGTGCGGACACGACTGACCTTCCTAGAAGTCTAAGACATTCTAATGACAAACAAGACAAAATGGAGTGATCTTTCTCTAAATACACCTTTTACAACATGAAAACTACAAGTGTTTAGGCTTACCTTATTCCAAAACGCTGTTGTTGAAGTCCGTTCTTGACGATCCGGATGAGCTCCTCCTTCAAGTCAATTCCTGCAACCACAAACAATCAAACAATTACCAAGCACTTGCATTTCATATAATAAAACATATATTCAACATGCAGACCAAGGAACACATGAAATAACTCATTAACACAAGCTATTGAGAAAAATAAACCAGTTTGTATTAATAACGAAACAAAGAAACTCTTACAACCTGGCCTTGGTGTTGTGCAAGTTCCTCCCAGGGTCCATCAAGGGTTTTCCTCTACTTTGACAAAGCTCACCCTCTCCCAAGTAGAATCAAGTGAAGACAATCTCTCCTCACAAAGGCTCTAATGGAAGACCTAAATCCTGCAGCATTTACCCAAAGAAAATGTATAGCTCCAACCTCCTCTCCCTCTGGCTCAATGTCTTTATTTATAGTGCTGTAAAGAGGTTATTCAGGTCCACTATCAATGGGATCATCCCCCTCTTTGGGTGGGATAGCTCCCTTATTGATGGGATAAGTTCCCCCTTAATAGAGATACATGAACCAACTGGAGGCGCATCCATTTCATCAAACCGACCTCTAGAATGTTCTAGAAGTAACCACAAGTAACTTTTTCAAGATAAAACTCACGCATTTTGCCTTTTACAGAGGGACGCACCTGTCCCTTAACATACAGAGCGTCCATGGACGCAGATTTTGTGAACATGGTCAGCGTCCCCGCAGGTAAGGCTAGAGAGAACCTGCGACCCCAGAGATAAACATAGTTTTTACAAGACTTTCTCTCTTTTTTGAGTTTGAGATGGATAACAGAGGCATGAGACTTGCCCAAGAGGGTAGCATGACTGTTGATTTGAGCCATACTAACTGTAAGTAGTCAAGGTGACATTTTTTAGTGTAACACCTTGATGTGAGGAGCTTATCCCTTTGAAGGAGGACTCTATCCCTTCATAGGTGGACCTGTAACTTCCTTCCTCTGCACTATAAAATGAGGCATTGGGTTGGTTACTAAGGAGGTTAAAAGCTGAATATTTTTGAGGGTAAATGCTGTTGGAATTTAGACTTCCTAATTAAGCTTGAGAGGAGAGATTACATACCTTTTTTCATCTCATTGGGAAGAGTGTGAGGCTTTTCAAAGTAGAGGAGATTCTTGCTTGGACCGTGGGAAAAGCTTGTACAACATCAAGGCACCAAGTTTGTAAAGTTCTTCTTTGTTCAAAGTTAATATAATCAAGTTTATTTTTCTCAATAAGCTGTCTTTTATGGTTTATTTCATGGATTCCTTGATCACCATGATGAATATGATTTATTATATTGGCTATGCAAGTGTTATTTGATGTGTGCTTGTTTTTGTTTGCAGGTTCTTAAAAGGAAAGTCATTCGGATGGTCAAAGCGTGGCTGCCACAAACTAGCGTTGGACTTAAGGTAGGGTCTAAAACGCCTCTTGTTTTTATTTATAAATCGCTATGTTTAGAGAAAGGTAGATTTGCTTGTTCTACTTGTCGTTAGATATTAGTTGATACTAGGGAGATCGGTCTTGTCCGCAAGAACGATTTATCTAGCCGACAAATTGGCGACTCCGCTGGGGACTTGAATTTTGGTTTTTTGCCTTTACTTTTACTTTGACTTGAGAAAATTTTTCTTGTTTCTGGTTTTTGCCTGATGTGTGTGGAATTGGGTAGGTTTTTAGATTCTGAATTGTTTTTTGTTTTTTCACGTTTTTGAAAGAGGACCGCACATTCTGTTTGTAACACAGTGCAGACATCCCCACACTGTTACTTTACTACACAGAGCGGTACCACATCTGGTTATACCGGAAGCCTGCGGACCCTGTCAAATTTTTGAAAAACCTAAAATCTATTCATCTAGTTAAGCTTAGGATTTGTTTATGTTTTTTAGCCTCTGCCCAAATCTGCATGTGTCTTGTCAGAAAATTCTTGTAAGTGAATTCCATTGGCATTTTGGTTTTAGGTGATTTTCTAGAAGTTTTGCGTGCCTGGTTTGATTTTCACTTGGTCTTTGTAGTAACTCAGAGATTAAAAGCCTAAGAAACCTCAGATTACCCTGGTCTTTTTGGTCTTCTTAATGAGTCTGACTAACTTTTGAAATCTACCTTTGGTGAGAAATAGATCTTGTTTCCTCTTTGCAAAGCTTTGAAAGAACTTGTTGGAAAGTTTTGAATTTCAATTTTTTTAAAAGAAAACATAGCTGGGTGTTTTTTTGATTAATTTGTTATTCTGAATGAATTAGTCCTTAGTTTGCTGAATAACTAAGTAAAACGTCCTCAAAAAGAAAATTTTTAAGCTTTTACTTCAATTAGGTTTTTAGAAATTGTAGATCTCAAGATTAGTTTTTTATAGTTTTGAGTGTTTTCTAGAAATTTTAGAATCTCTTTTGAAAGAAATTGTTTTTTGTAGTTTTTGAGTGTTGAAAAGAAAGAGATATTTTTCATGAGCATAATTAGTAGTCTCGTTTTGAGTTTATTGAAAAAGACAAAAAAGATTTTCTTTTCATTTATATGTTAAAGGAGAGTTTTGTTTTTCAAACATTGCATTCTCAACTCTTTCTTTAGCTAGAAATTCATTGAAGAAAAAGAACTGTTTATCATCTTAGGTGCATTTTTAGTGTTTTGGAGTCGAGTCTTCACACCATAAAGTCTCATCTCCATACCTTTTGACTTAAGAAACAACCTATAAAAATAACGCTTAAAGTAAAATTGATCTAGCAATGTTTTATTTCTAGGGCTCTTATCACCAACATAGCTTAGGCTAGTATCTTGGAGTAGGGAGTAATTAACTCTCCAAGATAGTTAAAACAAACAAGTAGCTATATCTTGCGGTAGGAGATAAATTCCAATTGTTACATATATGCTCTGGGAAGCTCCTCTTAAAGGAGTCAAGCACGAGATCATATCTGAACCAGTGGGGTAATCAATCCTTCCTCATTGGGAACGATAGCAGATATACACGTATTAAAAACGGTAAACCTCAGATTGACCATTGTCGAGGAGCCTGGGGTCACTTGTTGGTAAACCTTGGATTATGTCAAGGAGCCTTCAAGGGGATTGAGCTTTGTTACTCTACCCTTGCATGTGTATCGGATCGTAGACTGTTCCCCTAGGTATATTTGTTTCTGTTGGTAACCATAGTGACCATAATCTATAGGATTCTTTCCTAAGGTGATGGTGGAGGGAAGATCCCACTGTACCTGGAGCAAACATCAACTAGACTCACTTGGACTCTCTGGGGGGTTCTCTTCACTCGAGACGGTTTTGTGAAGAAACTTGTGCCAGTCTGTTTCATTAAGCAAGTTGTCGGGGTAACTGTTCCAACCGCCCTTTCTATATTGAATTCTGCGACGTTGGATTTCATCACCAACTAGTGTTTTCGATACGGAAAGTTACTGTTTGTGTGTGGTTTGAACTCTTAGATTTTTTAGGCGTGTGATTCAAATTGTTTGTTTCTTTAGAGACTTCAGGTGGTTTATTGAGATTTTTCTTTGTTTGCGTGTGAAGTAATTAAAATATTTAATTGTGGCTGAATTACCAAGACAATCTCGTAGACTTTGGGGGTAACCTCCCGAGTATTCACCAAGCCAGCTTGAAGGGCTATGAGCTCTTGTAACTCCTAGTGACAGTAGAGTTGGGTCACCAGAAGCCGGAGAGACTCCTTTAATTATTCATCCTGATTATCAAGTTCAAGCAACATAGTATATTTCTGAACCAATCTCATTTTCCGAAGTTACTGGTGGTTTTTCTTCTACTAGTGAATTAGCTAAAGAACCTGAAATTTCTGAGCCTGGAACTGAACCTGCTGCTACTCCATGTTCAGGATTTTCTTCTCCAACTTCCAGTGGTCCTGGTTCAGCTAGGGTAGGAAGGATCATTACCTAAAATCTTCCTTCGGGACTCATTTCTATTGAAGAACTTGTTAGTCCGGAAGAAGGTATATCTATCCCTGAAAATCAACCAACTTTAGAACTTAGGGAGCATGAATCAATTTTCTACAGTCCGCCTAGGAGGGACGCTTGGTACCTCTCATTGACCAACTTTTTAGAAAATCTGTGTCTTAGTTTCTCACCACCTCGAATTCCTTTTCATCCAACACCTAGAGGTTATTATCCTCATTTGAATATGTCGAGACAGTCATCCATGTTTTCCCAATCACCGGAAGCATTTTTATATGGCGGTCCTTCTGTTCCTTCTAGGTATCCTTCACTCACTGGTACTTTTTCAGGAGCATCTCCTCAACCCATTGAACATGGGCTATCAACTGGTAATAACGGAACTAAATCGTTGAGCGTAGAAGACATTCTTATGATGTCCAGTACTATTCCAAATCCGTAACCTCAAGGTAGTCAGTTACCGCCTGGGGGGCAACCTCAAGGTACTCAATTATCGCCTTGGGGGCAACCTCAAGGTAGTCAGTTACCACCTGGGGGGCAACCTCAAGGACAGTACATTCCTTTGGGACATTACATTCCTCAATGTCCACACCAGACTTAATATATATCTCAAGGTCAACCCTAGTATCAATATATGCCTCAAGGTCAACCCCAGTTTCAATACATGCCTCAAGGTTATCAACCTCAAGGTCAATACCCAACCCAAGGTTTCCAACCACCTTCAGGTCAATCATTTGTTCAAGGAGCTGGAAATGTACCTTTGAATTATCAGCCCTATGCTCAACCTGGTTATGGTCCTCAATATGCTCAACCTTCTATGGGTCCATACCTTGGAATGAACATGGTGTGGGATCCATCTCAATCTCTACAGATTTTGCAACCTAATGTGCAGTTGTCATCTCAATCTAGACAACCTTTGGCTTCTGGTTCAACCCAGCAACCTGTCCAGCCTACTATTCAAACTTCTGCACCTGGTGTAGCTCATCAGTCTAGGCCTAGTTCGCCTTGAACTCCACCTCAAATGATTGCTGCAACTACTACAGCTTCTGTTCAATCTACCCCACCTATTTCTGGAGTATCGATAGCTCCAGTTTCTACTATTCCTGCATCAACTCCTCAAGCATCTTTACCTCAGTCCGGACCCACAATTCAGACTTTGGTTCAGATGCTTGTAGGACAACCTAGTCCAAGTACGGTTGTCACAAGTCAACCACAGTTCACTTATCAACCGTACCAGGAATAGTACCAATTCAGTCCTGTTGTGCAAAGCCCAGTTTACCAGTATCAACCGTACCCTGGATATACTTATCAGCAAACTCAACCACCCCAATATGGTCTGGTTAATCCTGTTTTTCCGGGAGGATATAATATCCCAAATGCAATTCCAATTCCAATTTATCCTGGATATCCTCCTCCTAGGGCTGGTCTTATGACCTAGGGTTTTCGTGACCCTAATCATCAGTTACCGTTTATAGCAACTTTGGACTTGCCTGATTTGTCGCACCTTACGAATGATCCAATTAATTATCTTCCGTTTTGGCCGCCAATGCTGAATAAGTTGCCCAGTGATATCCCAAAGTTTGAAGGTAAATCAGGAGAGGACCCATCAAACCATGTGATGACTTATCACCTCTGATGTGCATCTAACTCCATAATAGATGATTCAATTCATTTATGTCTTTTTCAACGCATTCTGATTGGTCTTGCAGCCAAGTGGTACATTGAGTTACCGCGAGCCTCTTTTTATAATTTTAGTCAGTTAGCCACTTCGTTCTTAACTCATTTTCGGTTGCCGGTCAGATATGACAATGGAACGGAATTATTAACTTCATTAAAACAGTCAACGTCCACATATATTTCAGATCACATTCATGAATGGAAACGTCGATGACGTTTAGTGAAAGTTTTTATTCCAGATCAAATTTTAGCAGAATGGTTTGTTAAATCATTATTACCTAAAATCACTGAGGATGTAGCTAAGGTAGGAGTTGTTACTGAAGAACAAGTAATTGCTCAAGCTCAGTACCTTGACCTCGTTTATACGCAGTCGGGTACTTTACACGAAAAAATCTCTGACCTTTCGAAACAAAATCAAATAACTGTAGCTCCTTCGGGGTCTCATGCCGCTGATGGTATGATTGGTTCAGTTAATACCAAAAGTAAGAAGAAATCTTCAAAGAATTCTTCTCCTATTATTACTTTACCAGATTCCCCGACAGGAGACCCTTCCACTGAAATTCCTGCTGATATTCATGTCGTAGAATCATTTACAGCCAAATCAAAATCCGGCTGTAAAAAGAAAGGGAAGAAGAAAAATAAACAAAACTCAAAAGAGAAATCAGATAAAACTGAATCTACTAACAAGAAACATAAACTTCACTATCCTTGTCTCATTTGTGATGAAGAGCATTTTACAAGAGACTGCCCACATAGTGCTAAGGTTGCGAAAATCGTCAAAGGTTCTAAAACGCCTACTGTCTTGAAGGATCCTTTTCCTAGTCAAGATAGTAAGATGATCGGTTCTTCCTCAAATGCCTTGGAAGAACCCATAATGATGATGTCTCATGTTAGGATTGTGACGTGATCACAAGATTATGGTAGTAAATGTCCTGTTGGTGGTAAGGAAGCATAATCTTCTAATTCAAACCCATCAACTTCAACTCCTTCTAGTTCTGATCTGCTACAGATCAAGAAACCTAATCCAGACTTAGTAATCAAACCACCTGCTAAAGGTATACTTCAAAAGTCAGCTTTCAATCCCCATGCAAGAGCTGCTTAGAATTATAACATTGTTGAAGACTTCGTTGTTTCCCCTTCAACAATGTTGGCTTTGGAGGTGCTGTAATCATGCCCAGCACAACGTAAATTTCTATTGTCAGCTATAGGAGCTATTGATATTCAGGACTCAAACCTTATAATATTTGATTTAGAAAATAGTACACCTCGCTTACCTCATCAAATGGCTTTCCAGATTCCAGTGTTAGTCAGAAACAGACCTTGCTTTAGGACTGTAATTGATGAGGGAGCTACTACGTGTATTATGTCGATCCAGTGTTGGAGATTGCTTGGTTCTCCTACACTTAATCAATCCCCGATGATTCTAAAGGCTTTTTATGGCCGTTGGTTCCATCCTTTTGGCATTCTACAAGATTTACCTATAGGGGTTGAAGGCAAAACCGTTAATCTAGATGTGGAAGTGGTTGATGCCCCTCTAGATTACAACCTTCTTTTGGGTTGCAGCTGGTCTTATGCTATGACTGCTATTGTTTCAACGGTCTTTTGGCTTATAAATTTCCCTCATAATGGAAAGATTGTAACTATAGACCAGCTCACTTACTTTTCATCTGACCCTGCCTCTTCTGAAAGTATCCAACATGTCGGTAAAACAACTATCCCTTATAAGGATGTTGGGGTAGGATTGATTAAATATTCTAGTTTGCTAGGAACTTTTTCCTTTCCTCCTCCTAACGTATCGCCTAATATTACAACCATTCATATGATTTCATCAAACACTATTGTTTATGATGATCCTTGGATTGTACCTTCCGAGTCTGAGGTGGATTCATTTGGCAATGCGATGCCTTTGAGTCCCTATGAAATTGCGTATTAGGCTGTACAGTCATTTTTTGACCCTTGTTCAACCGAAATTGATCTAATGAATGTGGTTCGTGGAGAATCACTTTCAATATCCAACTCAGATTCAACAACTTTTTCCAAGCTTGTTCATACTGATGAGCAGATTTGTGAAATTTTGTCGGTTGATGATTTACCATGGGAAGATCTTCATCATCAATCTTCGTTCTTACCTGAACTTGATCATTTTGAGAATGAATTTTCATCTATTTTTACCACCGATTATGTCAAATAACCATAGAATCCATTGCAAAATCCTGATTCTGAGTTAAAATTGGGAAATATTTCTCGAATGGTTCCTATTGAAATTTCAGTTAAACCAGGAATTGTTGAAAACATTCATATAGGTGCTTCCTGTATGGAAAATGAACTCCAAACTTATAAAGCCCTATTTCAAGAATTCTGCGACGTGTTTGCCTGGTCATATGAAGAAATGCCAGGAATTGATCCAACAATTGTTGTTCATGAAATCAAAACTTACCTGGATGCTAAACCCATCCAACAACGTTTGCGTCAGATACATCCACGAAAAGTTGCTGCTATTAAAGCAGAAGTTGAGAAATTACTTAAAGCAAGTTTCATTTATCCAATTCCCTTAACGGATTGGGTATCGAATATTGTTCTTGTTAAAAAAAATCAAGGAACGATAAGAATATGTATCGATTATAGGTATATTAATCGAGCTTGTCCCAAAGACAATTATCCAACCCCCTATATCGATCAAATCATTGATGATTGTGCCGGCAGTGAAATTTTCTCCTTTATGGATGGTTTTTCTGGTTACAATCAAATTAACATACTCCCTGCTAATCAACCAAAAACGGCTTTCATTTATCCATGGGGGAAATTTTCTTATTGCAAATTACCTTTTGGATTGAAGAACGCCGATGCAACTTCTCAAAGAGCTATGTCTTATGCGTTTCATGACATCAAGAACATTGTGCAACCTTATCTCGATGATTTACCTACCCATTCATTACATAGAGCCGATCATCTCACTCATTTACGAGCAATCTTTATGAGATGTAGGCATTATCGAATTAGGTTGAATCCACACAAATGTGTTTTCTGTATAGAAACGGGTCGTTTACTGGGGTTTGTTGTTTCAAAAGCCGGAATTTGTGTCGATCCCTCGAAGGTTGAAGCTATTGTCAAATTGCCTCCTCCTTCGACTCTTTGCCAACTCCAAAGTTTGCAAGGGAAAGCAAACTTTTTACGTCGTTTCATTCCAAACTACGCCGAGATAACAAAGGGTTTTACCAGGTTGTTGAAATAGAATACCCCATTCTTTTGGGATGAGATAGCTGACAAATCTTTTGATGCACTTAAACACACGTTGACCCATGCACCGTTATTGCATCCTCCCAACTACAACCAGGATTACATCTTGTACCTCGCTGCTTCTCATTCCACAATTGGGATGGTTTTAGTTCATGAAGATGAATTCAATAGTGAACATGTGATTTACTATCTTAGTCAAACTTTGAATCTGACTGAGCTTAAATATTCTCATGTGGAGAAATTGGCCTTGGCAGCTATTCAAGCTGTCCAAAGATTTCGTCATTACATCTTACTACGCAAAACTACAGTAATTTCTGATTGTAACCCTATGATCTATATTTTGACCAAACAATTGCTAGGGGGCAAGTATTCCAAATGGATTGTTATCCTGTAGGAATTTGACTTGGAATTTGAAAAATCCAAGGCAAAGAAATCTTTGGTATTTGCGTAATTGATGTGTGACTTCCCGCGTGTTGATACTGAAACTGTGGTGGAAGAGCCCATTGCGGACGAATCCTTATTTCTTATCAGTACTCTTGATCCATGGTATGGATATATCATTGTTTATCTCCAAACCCAATCTTTTTGGCCTGAAATTTCACAATCTCAGCAACGAAAAATATGTTTCCAATCCCAACAATACAAAATCATTGGAGATACACTTTATCATCGTGGGGTGGATTCTGTTTTCCAACGCTGTTTAACTCATGAAGAAGCTGAAAAGGTTCTAAATGACTGTCACTCTGGAGCATGTGGCGGTCATATGTCTGGGTATGCCACAACCCAAAAGATGTTGCACGCTAGTTATTTATGGCCGTCTTTGTTTAAAGATTATATTTATGCGGTCCGAAAATGCCACAATTGTCAAATTTTTGATCGAAAGATGCGTGCTCCACCTGTTCCTCTCCACCCTATAATTGTCGTCGGCCCTTTTGCAAAGTGGGGTATCGATTTTATTACATGTAACCCTCACTCGGCTGGGGGGCATGCGTATATCATCCTTGCGGTAGACTATTTTACTAAGTGGGGCGAGGCGATGCCTACATTTTCGGCAGATAGAAAAACTGCTGCAATTTTCATTTTCAATCATATAATTACTAGATTCGGTGTTCCTCAAGCGATTATTACCGATCATGGGAGTCATTTTCGAAACATCATGATGATTGAACTAACAGATCAACTTGGCCTACGTCACGATAGTTCTACTCCATATTATCCATAGGCTAATGGTCTGGTTGAAGCCATCAACAAAGTTCTAGTCATTATGATCCGACGAATCATTGGTATTCATAGGTCGAATTGGCATAACATGTTATTTTCAGCACTTTGGGTGTATCGAACCTCAGTAAAAACATCAACTGGTTTCACTCCTTTTCAACTGGTTTACGGTTTGGAAGCTGTGTTACCCATTGAATGAAAAATCTCATCATTGAAGATAGCCATAGAGTTACTCCCAGCCACTTCTGAAGAGGAGAAACGTTTGTTGTACTTAGCTTAGCTAGATGAGAATCAACGTGATGCTGCATTAGCAATCGAAACTCATGCCAAACCAATTAAAGCTCAGTGTGATCAAAATGTTACACCTCGTAATTTTTTGGAAGGGGACCTAGTCTTACTATACGATCAAGCAAACGATAAGCTAGGGGCTAGAAAATTTGTACTGATGTGGCATGGTCCTTATGTTTTTAAGCAAAAGCTGGCGAAAGGGGCCTATGAATTGGTAGATTTTGATGGTGTGTCTTTAGGTAAACCCAGAAATGGTCTTTATCTGAAGAGATATTATGCTTAAATCTGGGAGTGGAGATTTTAGTTAGATTAGTTTCTTTCTAGCTGGGGTGTTTTATATTAGAAAAGTGTGCTTAGTTTAGAGAGTGTTTTTATCATTATTCCTGCTTATCTTGATTTTACTCTTGATATTGGAGATGTCGACGTCTCTTCAAACATACATTGGTTTCGCTAATGGTGCTTATCGTAATACACGAAACATTTTTTCCATAGCTTGGGTTATCTATTCACCCACTGATGAGTTGGTATCTATGCATGGGGTAAGCCTCAGTCAAACAACGAACAACATTGCAGAGTATAGTGCAGTGATTGAGTTATTATCTGAATCCATTTCATTTGGGATTCGTAGTTTGATTGTTAGGTTAGATTCTGAACTCGTTGTATCGCAACTTCATAGAGTTTATGCCATTATAAATCCAGTGTTATTAAGATTACTTTTAAGAGTTTGTCTCTTGGAACGTGAATTTGACTACATTGAATATCAGTATATTCCGAGATATTTAAATACATTAGCAGATGCAATTGCTTCTTGAATGTTAAATAGACATTTGCAATAATCAAACAGTAAATTTAAAAACATTCCATAACATGTTTTACAAGATAGCCAGTAGTAGTGATATAGCATAGCATAGAAGTGTGTCAAATATACATTGTCTTCAATCATAGGTTGAGAAACTCTTTATGATCGGAAAAAATGATAGTATAAAAAGCAAAAATGTCGTATCAAATCTACAAAAGCGATCATCCTATCATCGGTGATGATCATGATAAGAAACCATTGCTTGGGCCACCCTACAAAGGAACCTCCTGAAAGGTCTTGGGACCCCAATCACATAGTGTTGTAACCTAAGTGGAATGTCATCTATGCTAGTCTCTGGAATATCTGTTGTCAAACACTCTAGATGATTTTCCAATTTGGTCAGGGTCTCTGTAGATTCATCCCGTGGGGCTAGTACTGCTGCAACTGGGTGTCTCCTCTCATAGGGCCGAAGAGTGGCTGGTCACCATGGACCCACATCTGCATTTGAAACTTTTACTATCAGTTTTGGACGATATAAAAACAAAAAAAAATTAAAACTTAGAAAATGTTGAGAATGATTTACTTGAATCATCCCACTGCTCTCCTGGTGGAAGAGTCATGTCTGGATCTCCACGATAATCCATCCAAGCATAAGGAAAATCCTGAATAACGAAAAGTTGGTTTTCAAACCAACGAAAGTACTCAGGAAGAAATCGAACAACCTCTTATCCCTCCTCTGGATGATGGGCCATAACTGCAACCCAACGCATCATCTTAGGTGTTGGAAATAATACTGAGAGGGGGGGGGGGTGAATCATTATTATCTAGTTCTTTTTAATAAATCTTCCTTATTTATACTTTGAATTATTCTTGTATGTCAGTACCATAAAACAATGAGCATGAACAAGAAAAATAGAAAATCACACCAAAGAACACCAGATGTAAGGTGGAAACCCAATGTGGGTGAAAACCACCTGCTGCAATATGTCTCTATCTTCTTTCAATTAGAAACTCCTTTTACAATGATTTTGTACTGGTGCAGTCCTTTACCAGTACGCAGGCTGCAACCTGCAGAGAGCTACAACTCTCTCTTGTTTTCCAGTCTCTCCTGGAAGGGAGCTACAACCCCCTACTTCTTTTCTTTCAAGGACCACTTTTCATAAATTTTCAAACTGGATCCATGAACATCAAATGATCATCAAGTACAAGTAAATCACCCAGTCAACTGCAGTAACCAGATCAATAGTAACAGTAAACTAAACCCAGAACACCTTATCAACAGAGAAAAGTCAGTCAAATAAATGCCTTAAGACAGATACGCAATTTTTCTTTATCTGGCATGCGTTGCTACGCACTTCACCTTCTGCACCTCTGCGTATCGCCGCAGAGAGCCTTGAGCTTCACTGTGTATCCACGCACTATTCCTTAAAACGCGCCGCGTACCTTCACTGTGCCCACGCACCCACTGCTTCTATCGCGCCGCGTACTACTACTGTGGCCACGCACTCTCAGATGCTATTGCGCCGCGTATCTACGCACCTACGGCTTCTGTAGCACCGCGTACTTTCACTGTGCCTCTGCACCTGAACCTCTGTCGCGCTGCGTACCCACGCACCGCGCCTTCTTCTGCTCTGCGTACCCACGCACTGCGCCTTCTTCTGCTTTGCGTACCCACACACTTGCACAGTTAATCACCTGCGTACCTCTGATTAGGGCCGAATTGGCAGTCCCCCAGTGTGCCACAGATAGTCAGATGCCCAGATCTGATCATGCGCCCGAGAGATCACCCTTCATAGATTCACTTTCAACTTCACTTTTATATAGATCAAGCTTTTAAACCGATAACCCAATATTTCAGATCTTAAGATATTCAATTTGCAAAAGATACCTTAGCCAAGTGATCTCCTTCCCTATTTATAGTCAAGCCCTTATTCACACCATGGGACAAAAACATCAATCACAAATACAAGGGATCCAAACTGGGGCTAAAATAGATCCTATACCACGGGCCAAAACCATAGGATCAAGAATGGCGGGCTAAATACCACGGGCCAAACATAAGAAACCCCACGTGAGCGCGCTTCTCTGCCTTGAAGTGAGTGAACTAGGGGTACGCACCTCATGAACGGGTAACCTGTGGGTATGAACGCACTTCCTGGCTGGCGTACCTGCGGGTACGCACCTTTTGAACCATTCACCTGCGTACCTCTTAGTTTCCAACATTTTGAGAGCTTGATCAGAGTATTGCCACTTGAGGGTGCTGCCATCAAGTACAACATCTGTAACATAGAGCCATACCAGAATCATAATGCCAACAATCTCCCCCTTTGGACTTGATGGCAACCTCAAGATCCTCAACGTCATTCTCCCCCTTTGACATCAAGGGCAAAGGGTTATGCTCCCCCTAAGAACATTCTCCCCCTGACAATAAACCAGATCTGCAAAGAAGAACCATAATCCACCAAACACCATAAATGACCATGAAAGAGATAGAGTCATATTGCAGCAATATTCAGACCATCATCCATGATCTCCTTCTGTACATCCTCCATAATGCCAACAATGCATTAAATGCTCCCCTTGAACCTGTGCCATTCGATCTTCGACCAATCCGCAACCCAGCACATGTACGCATATGCCCTAGATGAGCCTTGCGTACAACCAACCATCGGAAGAGATTCAACAACAGGATGATGCATCAACAACCCCCAGCTTTTGCCTGAGGTATTCAAAGGTCTCCCTGGGCAATGGTTTGGTGAGTATATCAGCAACTTGTTCCTTAGAAGGAACATATTCCAACTTGACCTTTTGTTCAAGTACTTGTTCCCGGAGAAAATGATACTTGATCGGTATGTGCTTGGTCTTTGAATGCATGACTGGGTTCTTTGAAATGCTGATTGCACTTGTATTATCACATAAGATGGAGATGGGTGGTATACAAGTGATTTGAAAATCCTGCAAGGTCTGCATCATCCAAAGGAGTTGAGTGCAGCAAGATGCAGCAACAACATATTCCGCTTCAGCTGTAGACAAGGCAATCGAACTCTGTTTCTTGCTGAACCAAGATACTAATCTGGAACCCATAAAGAATGCACCACCACTTGTGCTCTTCCTGTCATCCACGCTTCCGGCCCAATCTGCATCTGTATAAGCATGAAGTGTGAGATATGTATCTCTAGGATACCATAAGCCATAGTTTTGAGTTCCTTGAAGATATTTGAAGATTCTCTTTACTGCCTGAAGATGAGTTTCCTTTGGATTTGCCTGAAATCTTCCAACTATTCCTACTGCATGCATTATGTCTGGTCAGGTACCTGTCAAATAAAGTAGACTTCCAATCATAGATCTGTAGGTTGGTTGATGCACTGCTGCTGATTCATCATTTGCACTAAGGTTACATCCTGTGACCATGGGTGTACATACTAGTTTTGCATCTTCCATGCCATATTTCTTCAAAATCTGCTTGAGATACTTGGTTTGAGACAAAAAGATCCCTCCTTCTTTTTGTTGGATTTGCAAACCAAGAAAATATGTCAGTTCTCCCAGCAAGGACATTTCGAATTCTTTCTGCATTACCAAGGCAAAGCTTTGACTCATAGCTTCTTCATTGCTGCCAAAGATAATGTCATCTACATACACAACAAGTATTAGCAATTTGTCGTTTTCAACTTTTATATAAAGATTGCTATCTGCTGATCCTTTTGAAAAACCTTGTTGATGAAGATATTTGTCCAAACGATAGTACCAAGCCCTTGGAGCTTGTTTGAGACCATAGAGAGCCTTTTTCAATCTGCATACAAGATTTGGATCATTTCCAAGAATGAAACCATCTGGCTGCTCAATGTATACTTCTTCTTCCAAGTCTCCATTCAGAAAGGCTGATTTCACGTCCATTTGAAATACTTTGAAGTTTTGAAAGCTTGAGAGAGCAAGGAACATTCGGATGGCCTCAAGTCTTGCAACAGGAGCAAAAGTTTCTTCAAAATCTATTCCTTCTTGCTGCGCATACCCTTTACAAACAAGTCTAGCCTTGTTTCTAATTACTTCTCCATTTTCATTCAATTTATTTTTGAAGACCCATTTTGTCCCTATAACATTCTTATCCTTTGGTCTAGGAACCAACTCCCAAGTGTTGTTCTTTTCGATCTGCTCAAGTTCTTTATCCATTGCTATGACCCAACATTCATCTTTGCATGCCTCTTTCACATTTTGTGGTTCAGTGGAAGAGAGTAATGCCAAATAGCTTGAAGCTTCTGCAATTGTTCTTCTTGTTTGTACACCTGCTTCTTTCTGCCCCAAAATCTGAGATTCTGGATGATTCTTCTGAACATATCTGGATGGAGTCTTCTCTTCTATCCTTATCTCCTCCTCTGGTTCTTCTTGAGGTTCTTCTTCTTCATCATTCTGTCTTTGAGGGTAGTCTTCATCTTCTTCGATATCTTCATGATTTACTTGCCTATGAATGTATCCCTTCTCATCAACCACTACATCAATGCTGTCAACAATTCTTCCAAGTCTTTTATTGTAGCACTTGTATGCTTTGCTGTGTGGAGAATAACCTAGAAGAATGCCTTCATCTGCTCTAGGTTCAAGTTTGCCAAGTTGCTCATCAGTATTCTTAATATAGCATTTGCTCCCAAAGATTTTGAAGTGCTTTACCGAAGGAGTCTCACCATACCAGAGCTCATGAGGGGTTTGAGTGCTATTCACCCGGACATTTGTTTTGTTGAGAATAACAACCACAGCATATGCAGCTTCACCCCAGAAAGTTGCGGGAGTTCCAGACTCATCAAGCATAACACGAGCCATTTGTTGGACTGTTCTGTTCATTCTTTCAACTACTCCATTTTGCTGAGGAGTTCTAGCTATAGAGAGTTCTCTTCTTATCCCATGTTCTTCACAGAAATCAAAAAATTCATTGGAGGTAAACTCCCCACCTCTGTCGGATCTGAGGCACTTAATTTTGTATCCTGATTCATTTTCAACCAAGGCTTTAAAGGATTTGAATTTTTCGAATGCTTCATCTTTGTGCTTCATAAGTCCTAACCAGAAAAACCTGGAGAAATCGTCAATGAATAATATCAAGTATTCTTCTCCTTGAGGTGTCCTTTTCCTGAATGGTCCACATACATCTGTATGTACAAGCTCAAGAGGCATGCTAGATGATCCTTCCTTCTCTGGAAAGTTAGTTCTGGTTTGCTTTCCAAACTGACATGATTTGCATATGGTGTTGTCTGGAATTTTGATATCTGGAAGACCGCGAACTGCCTGATATTTGCATGCTTTCCTTATTTGTGAAAAGCTTACATGCCCCAACCTCTGGTGCCATAACCAGTGTTCATCATCCTTGCTTAGATAACATTGTTGTTGTCCTTCTTCAAATATGTATAGATTATTTGGAGTTCTTTCACCTTTGATCACCGTTTTACTTGTATCAAGATCACGAACAAGACATCCATTTGATCTAAATATCACCTCGGTTCCTTGATCACACATCTGGCTGACACTCAGAAGATTATGCTTCAATCCATCAACATACAAAACATTTCCAGCTTTGACCTTTTCTTTTAACTGAGCAGTGCCTTTTCCTTTTATAGCTACAGGAGTATCATTTCCAAAAGAAACTTTCTTTCCCTTTTCTAAAGAAGAATATGATTCAAGTTTTTCTTTATCACCTATCATATGCTTCGAACATCCACTGTCAATGTACCATAGATTTTCCTGTCCCTCTGCATAAAATGCTATCCCACATCTTTCTGTTTGTGGTTCCTTTATTCTCCATGTTTTGGTGCTTGAGGCTTGTTCCTTTGTCTGCTGAAACCTACTCCTGCATTCAGAATCTTCATGACCAAAGTTATTGCAAATAGAACATTCAACTTCATTTTCAAGAGCTGAAAAGTTGTTATAGGTCCTTTTTGTAATCCCGGTCATACTTCTTTATTTTTGAGCTTCTCTAGTCATGATTGTTTTATATGCAACACATTGAGCTGCTTTGTGACCAAAGTTATGGCAAGAGAAGCATTGTCCATTGAAGAAACTTCTGCGGTTATTAAATCTTCCGGCCAAATGATTGTAATTTCTATTGTCATCCATTCTTGAAGCAAATTGAGAGGATTTTACCTATGGCTGGGTGTAGCTTTTGTTCATCCTTAGGCCGGATTGCCCCTGGTTTACCTGATAGTCTTTGTTTGATGTAATTCGTCCCTTCTTTACCTGGTGATCTTCATTGTGCTTTTTCTCATTCCTTCTTGCTGCATCAAGATAACTCTTTGAGGTGGATGGTTGAGAAGTTTATCCATTATAGCCCAGACCTGTCTTGTTTAGAGGAGAACGCTGTACATTGATGATCTCATCCAGAGTTTCAAATCCTTTGACAAACTTAATATTAATAGCCTTTGTTTTCTCAATCTCTTTTCTAAGACCAACAATTTCACCTTCTAAATTTTCAAGATATTTTTCTTTTTCATCAATTTGAGATTGTAGGGTATCAATGATCATATTCTTTTCTTCTATACATGTCTTGAGTCTAGAAATTTCTTCATAAAAGCTATCCACATCTATAGTATCCATGTAATCATCATCTTCAAATGCCATTAAAAGTTTATAGTCATTACCTCGTTCATCTTCATCACTATTTGATAGACCATCACTATCTTCATGAGTGTAGTAGCTTTTCTTATTTGCATTCTGTTTCTTGTTCCATCTAGCAGGTTCCTTTCCTTTCTCATTCTTATCCTTATGCGGACATTTCGCAGCATAATGACCTACTCTTCCACAAGCAAAACATTTAAAAGGTAACTTACCTCTGAACCTTCCAGTACCCCGTTGAAGATTTTTGACAAAATTTGATTCTTCTTCTTCTTCTGGTACGTGACTTGCTTCATAGTAGTCTCCTTTGCCTGAAGCCTTGAAAGCAGCTTCTCTCCTGTTTGATGGACCTCCCTTTCTCATTTCATAAGCAGTTAGAATTCCGTGTAGCTGAGACATAGTAAGAGTTCGTAGATTTCCCTTTTCTTCTATTGCAGACACTTTAGTTTCAAACTTGGGGGACAATGATCTTAAAACTTTTTCAACCACAATAGCCTCTTTTATTTCTTCACCCAAGTTTTTCATCCAATTAACAATCTCGTCTACCCGAACAAAATAGTTAGCCACACTTTCATCATTATACATTCTGAGATTCTCATACTGAATCCTGAGGGTTTGAAGTTTAGCACGCTTTACCTGTTCATCTCCTTTGTAGCTCAAGACAATCTTGTCCCATATTTCCTTTGCGGATTTATATTGCATAACCTTTACGAATTCTGTTTGAGATAAGCATCCCAACAGAGTATTGACTGCTTTAGCATTTGTTTCATATTTCTTCTTCTCGGCCGAATCTGTAGGAGTAGCTAAAGGAAAAGTGTAGCCTGTATCTATGATATCCCAAACTTCTGTACCAAGAGATTGAAGATAGGCAGTAACTCTTACCTTCCAATAATTGAAGTTTGTCCCATCAAAAATTGGTGGCCTGACTGATGCTTCCCTCTCGTAATTGCTCATGATGAATGATCTTCCTTCAAGCGATCAAGCTTCTCTGAAGGACCTGCTCTGATACCAATTGTTGGAAATAATACTGAGAGGGGGGGGGGGGGGGTGAATCAGTATTATCTAGTTCTTTTTAATAAATCTTCCTTATTTATACTTTGAATTATTCTTGTATGTCAGTACCATAAAACAATGAGCATGAACAAGAAAAATAGACAGTCACACCAAAGAACACCAGATGTAAGGTGGAAACCCAATGTGGGTGAAAACCACCTGCTGCAATATGTCTCTATCTTCTTTCAATTAGAAACTCCTTTTACAATGATTTTGTACTGGTGCAGTCCTTTACCAGTACGCAGGCTGCAACCTGCAGAGAGCTACAACTCTCTCTTGTTTTCTAGTCTCTCCTGGAAGGGAGCTACAACCCCCTACTTCTTTTCTTTCAAGGACCACTTTTCATAAATTTTCAAACTGGATCCATGAACATCAAATGATCATCAAGTACAAGTAAATGACCCAGTCAACTGCAGTAACCAGATCAATAGTAATAGTAAACTAAACCCAGAACACCTTATCAACAGAGAAAAGTCAGTCAAATAAATGCCTTAAGACAGATACGCAATTTTTCTTTATCTGGCATGTGTTGCTACGCACTTCACCTTCTGCACCTCTGCGTATCCACGCAGAGAGCCTTGAGCTTCACTGCGTATCCACGCACTGTTCCTTAAAACGCGCCGCGTACCTTCACTGTGCCCACGCACCCACTGCTTCTATCGTGCCGTGTACTACTACTGTGGCCACGCACTCTCAGATGCTATCGCGCCGCGTATCTACACACCTGCGGCTTCTGTAGCGCCGCGTACTTTCACTGTGCCTCCGCACCTGAACCTCTATCACGCTGCGTACCCACGCACTGTGCCTTCTTCTGCTCTGCGTACCCATGCACTGCACCTTCTTCTGCTTTGCGTACCCACGCACTTGCACAGTTAATCACCTGCGTACCTCTGATTAGGGCCAAATTGGCAGTCCCCCAGTGTGCCACAGATAATCAGATGCCCAGATCTGATCATGCGCCCGAGAGATCACCCTTCATAGATTCACTTTCAACTTCACTTTTATATAGATCAAGCTTTTAAACCGATAACCCAATATTTCAGATCTTAAGATATTCAATTTGCAAAAGATACCTTAGCCAAGTGATCTCCTTCCCTATTTATAGTCAAGCCCTTATTCACACCATGGGACAAAACCATCAATCACAAATACAAGGGATCCAAACTGGGGCTAAAATAGATCCTATACCATGGGCCAAAACCATAGGATCAAGAATGGCGGGCTAAATACCACGGGCCAAACATAAGAAACCCCACGTGAGCGCGCTTCTCTGCCTTGAAGTGAGTGAACTGGGGGTACGCACCTCATGAACGGTTAACCTGCGGGTATGAATGCACTTCCTGGCCGGCGTACCTGCGGGTACACACCTTTTGAACCATTCACCTGCGTACCTCTTAGTTTCCAACATTTTGAGAGCTTGATCAGAGCATTGCCACTTGAGGGTGTTGCCATCAAGTACAACATCTGTAACATAGAGCCATACCAGAATCATAATGCCAACATTAGGCTCTCGAGGAAGTCCAACATCAACGGAAAGGTGTTGTGGGACCAACATCGGGACCCTCTCTAGACCAAAGCTCACAACTAGGAAACTATATCCAAAGTTTTTTAGTTGTCCGTTCTTTTCTCTAGTTAGTTTACCTTTTACATTTTCCAACATAGCTTCACACCAGTTGAAGATGGTGCCTCGATAACAGTCTACTACCATTTGCATTTGGGATCTAGTAGCAACATGCAGTGCTACACTTCCGTAGAGTCTGGCGACAGTAAATTTCACTTTGAGTTCAGGACAGGAGATAGTTTTGATATCAATCCCTTTGTCCTTTGTTTGGTCATTACAAAACTCTAGTCGGAGACTATCGACAGACTGGCCACCTGGCCTAGTCCTGAATAGAGATAATCGTTCACCTCTCTTGGGAAAACCAGTCAAGAAGTAAATGTCCTCTAGCTCCATTTCGAGCTGGTGGCCACCAATAATGAAACATTAGTCCTGTATATTCCATCTGTCCACCAGCCACTGCAAAATGTGTACTTTGGCCCTTATGCCAAGTATGGCCCAAAATTTATATAGCCCGCATGATTTTAATGCCTGTATTGAAGGGGGATGAACTAATGCGGCTGGGTCCACATCTTCGTGCTCCTATTCCCGCCAAATGAGCATTGTGTATATCCTACGTTGCAAAAACAACAGATTAGAACATTTTAGCTCAAATTTTTTTTGGGTAGAAATAGAAAAAATTGAAGTTTTAAAACCTATTTCGCGGGGTCTGCACCCACTAGTTAGGGATAGTGCATAGGTCCGCACTCTGTCCAAGCAGCAGGTGCGGACCCCTGGCTCTCTCCTTTGTTGGAAAAAGTCGGGGTCCACAGGTTTCACATGTTGCGCCTGCAGACCCCTGCGAGCGGTCTTTTAAACTATTTTTTCTCTAAAAAATCAAAATGGAAGCCTAAAAATAAAATTCAAATGGTTGAAATGCAAGATTAAAGTGATGTGGATTGTCTGCAACTGATGGTTTCGATTCCAACGGACGAATTTTTCGCAATCTTCACAGGACGTTTCTTACCCAAAAGCTCTCTTTTTCTTGCTCTGAAGTCAAACGGTAAAAATGAATTTACAAAAGCCCTTTTTATAAGTTTTTTTGAATAAATGAATTTTTAATTTGTTTATTTTTCACTTTAAAAAGGTAACTTTTTGATGCATTTTTATTTATTTTAAACATGTATGAGTAATGTTTGAGTTTTTGTGCAGAAAATTGGATTTTTCAGGGAAAATTGATCATTTTCAACAAAGAACATTGGAGTCCTCTTTAAGCTCTTTTTTGATCGTAAAATATGAAAAGATTGCCCAGTTTTTCTTTTTAAGATCGTTAAAATGGAATTAAAAGGACGGTCCACTTACAACTCTTTTCTGACCGTATAAACATGAAAAGATTGCTGGGCTTTTGTCGTTTCAAGTTCGATATTGGTTATAAAAAGACATGTCCTTGATCGCTTTTTTACTTTTTCAGATCAGAGACACTAATTATGAAAATTACTCCTTGATCGTAATGGTCAAGCAGTTCTCTCAAGTATTATTTTATACTTTTTCGGGCTTGGGAGACACAAATTTACGAAAAAGGACAACCATGGAGTTTTCTTAAGTTTTTCTTCTAACTCCCTAAAATTGAAAAACGCCGAGTTTCTCCTATACTAGACTTGATAAAATTTAACAGTAAAGGACCTGCTCAATTACAAACATGAATGAACTACTCCTTCTTAGGGTTCGAATTTTAAACTAAGTTGGACTCATTCGAAGGATGAGCTTATAACCAAGCAAATGTTATCCTCCTCAAGCTTGTCAAAAATAAAGAGGTACTTGCCAGAAATGGTGGGGGAAAAGAGAGAAAAATGAACCTGTTTGTTAGACTTTGTGTCTCAGAAAAGCATTTAACCACTCTTGAACATGACACTTTTTGTCCACCTGGGTTGGGAAATCCTTTGCCTAATAGTTAATCAAACCATATTGAAAGTCTTCAGCCGGTTTCTGGGTATTAGCTTTGGGTCAATTGTCACCAAACCATCTACAGTGTCATTATGTGTTCAAGAGGTCAGTTCAAATAAACCATTCATCTAAAAAATATCTGTCATCCATCTTGACCATCCCTGAGTTAGTCCTTGCAAATACATTTCTTCAAACTTGATCTATGATTTCGTGTTGTGGGCTTGCCTACGACATATCACTTTCTATTGACTTCAGCTCATTATCTAGAAAGATGATCTAGAAATCATCAATACCTTGGAATCTGCATGCCTCAATGGCAGGTTTCTCACCTTCAACGACAGGTTGCATCATTTACCTTCGATCAAAGGATTTTGTGATATGTTCAACATCAGCTCATCTATTCACATTTCATGGATTGTATTGAGTACTTTGAGAGCCATTGACATTATTGGTGGTTTCTCTCACACTTGTTAACAGTTCACATCATTGACTGGTAATCAAGTGGTTTCTACAATGTTCGACTTCGACACATTTATTCACATGGATAGAATCGTACTATTTTAGGAAGCAGAAATCAAGACCCTGGATCTAGTTTCCACCATCCAGGTTGCGAGGAATTTTGTTATTCATTATATGGTGGACTATTCATAAACAGATGGTTGTGCCCATACTGTGTCTACATATGTCTATACTTGTGATGTATTACAAGATCATTCCTATATCAGAACAGTTTAGTTAGTTCTCTAGTCAGTTTTGATCTGAGTATGGGAATGCCTACCTCAGCGATGATATGTTCACATATATATATTTTGTATTGAATGTTTTTACAGGTTCCAACCAGGCTGTCCACAGGATGATCCTTGAAATGATAAAGTACTTCACTCTTCTTAGATGACAAATACTATCCTCATCTATTATAGACTTCGCACTTTAGGGGGCAATCTGTTGCACAAAATATTGTCACCATGACATTCTGTAATCAGTGTGAGTCTATCACCACTCATACTTTCCTCCTTTGCAAGTCTTAAACCTCAGCTCTTCATGTCAAGCCTTGAAAAATAAGAGAAAGCCTTTAAAAATCTCTAAAACTCTGGTTCCGCACTTTCTATTAGCATTACCTGCGGTCCCACACCCGCTGGTCATGTCTCCTGCGTACCTGACCGCTCTATCTCTATGTAATGGGTGCGGACCCCTGTAAAAGTCAAAAAGGCGCAAGTACATTCTTAAAAACTCACTTTGGGTTATTTCTGGAATCTTCTAGAGAGAATCTTGAGGTGGCAAGTTCGCTCCTTTAGGGTTCATGCATCCCATACCTTAAGGATCTAACCCCTTGATGTGAGGAGCTTATCCCTTTGAAGGAGGAATATATCCCTTCATAGGTGGACCTGTAACTTCCTTCCTCTGCACTATAAAATGAGGCATTGAGTTGGTTAAAAGTTGAATATTTTAAAGGGTAAATGTTGTTGGAATTTAGAATTCCTAATTGAGCTTGAGAGGAGAGATTACATACCCTTTTTGATCTCATTGGGAAGAGTGTGAGGGTTGTCAAGGTAGAGGAGATTCTTGCTTGGACCTTGGGAGGAGCTTGTACAACATCAAGGCACCAAGGTTGTAAAGTTCTTCTTTGTTCAAAGTTAATATAATCAAGTTTATTTTTCTGAATGACTTACTTAACGCAGTTGAATCCCAAAAATGATATCTAATAAGTTTATTTTTCTCAATAAGCTGTCTTTTATGGTTTATTTCATGGATTCCTTGATCACCATGATGAATATGATTTATTATATTGGCTATACAGATGTTATTTGATGTGTGCTTGTTTGTGTTTGCAGGTTCTTAAAAGGAAACTCATTCGGACGGTCGAAGTGTGGCTGCCACAAACTAGCGTTGGACTTAAGGTAGGGTCTAAAACACCTCTTGGTTTTTATTTATAAATCGCAATATTTAGAGAAAGGTAGATTTTCTTGTTCTGCTTGTCGCTAGATATCAGTTGATACTAGGGAGATCAGTATTGTCCGCAAGAATCTCGCCTCATGAAATTATGTATAATAGTTTCAAGTTTAATTTAGTAACTAAGATAAGTTAGTAGTCATAATTATTAACAAAGGAAACATTTATAAAAAGTAGATATAATAACAACCATGATAACAATTAAGTACCATCAAAAGGATCAACATGCCAATTACATATCATAATAATGGAGTGATTCGAATATTTGAGAAGTTTTCTTAGCAAAATATCACATAAAAACTTAGGAGAATTTTGATGACTACAATAGTATGACAAGAGAAAATACCACTGATAAAGGTTTCGACAACATTTCAGGAAACAAGGTGAATTCGACTAGAATAGAAGCAGAGATGAGTGACCACAAATTGAATTCAAGGATCAAAATGATGAAAGGACCCTACCCAAATTATATGTCAAAACCAATGAAGATACTACACCTGACTCAAAGTGCTTCTATGATGACTTAGTGTATTAAAAAAGCACACAAACCACCAAAAATGTCAAGGCATCCTAGCAATGCATGTTGCACAAGCCAAAGTAATGGGAAGGAAGAACATAAATTTTATGGGAAAAACATAATTGGATCCCTTAGATAAAATTAATGACGAAATACTAATACCAAGCCCACAAACAAAATCAAGGAGATTACCAAATTTACCCATTCTTGTGCCTACGTTATAGCCTATTGCATCTACAAAGTTCTTTGAAATACCTGATATTCTAAGTCCATTTAACTCATACTCCAATCTCCTTGACCATTTGAGAGGCCAATAATTCAAAGCATATTTTAGAATGACAAAGAAGCATGTGCATTTTCAAGATGAGGAAGATCTAGTCAACCTAACAACAAAAGATCAGTTCAATAAAAATACTACAATAAATTTGAAGGTTTGGTTGCATAAAATTAAATAGGCCAAGGTGGATGAAACCTCCTGGGAAATAATATATCTATCCTTAAAGAAATGGGGCGTGGCCATTAAGAAATGGTTTGTAGATGTTCAATTTCTATATGCAATGGGAATCAAAGACTACCTAGGTGCACCCTTGGTTTCAAAATTCCAAGGACTTAAGGAAGAAGCTGCCAAATTCATAGTCAGTATATTTCATGATGATTTTTTTATGGTTGGAGAGACCATTACCAATTATGTTTGTGTCAATTTATAAAGTCACTAGCTTGCCACATGGAGGCAACAAAATACCCAAAATAATCGACTCCAACACATGGCTCAAAGAATTCACTCGGGGAACAACAAACAAAAATTATAAGGGGTTCATTATAAGTCAAGTATAATAAACTCAAGTCAAATGTTCATGCATAATAGTTTCACTATGCCTCACTCCAGTAGGTCAGGTATTAGATGTAAAATTGAATACACTGGAAGCTATTAGATAGATAACTCGGTCAAGGAAGCAATATAATTAGGTGGATCATTTGGTAGATATGGTGAAGACCAATTGGGAAGAATGCCATAATTTAGGTAAGGACATCTGTTTCCCTTCATTATTAATTTAGCTTTCTGTGTTGCAAGTGACCCCAGTTAGAGAGGTTTCATTTACCAAGAAGTCAGTTCCTTTGATGAGAATTTTTAAGTGTTTTGGTTAGGTATACTCGAGTCAGAATCCCCCTAACAAAATCTTCAAAAAGTGAATATTTAGTTTAAATATTTTATCAAATAGATGGATGGTTTCACAATATATCCATGAGGCCCTACCTAGCAAATCTCATATTCAACTGGGTCTTGATTCAACCAATGTATGGTATGTCGATTCAACTGATGCACAATGAACTTCCATACCAACCATCAACCCAACAAATATTTTCAGAATTAAGTCCACAAACAAACACTATTTTTTCCTATTCCAAAGGGTGTTTTATAGGATTAGGTCAAAGTCATCCTCCCATATATATATGGTGGGAAGGAAGAAGAAAGGGAGGAAAAAAATATAACATTCCATTTAAAGTCAACCTATTGGCCCCTTTACTAAATATTTCTAAAAATTTGATGGGCAAGGTAGTGAATACAATAGTTGAGGAGGAACAAGAAATTAGCATCAATTGGCATGAAGTGTTGAAGGATATTATCCTAGATGACCCTAAACTCCATAAATGTCTGGATATGATATCCAAACAAGTACTAGAAGACATGGTATCTAGGGGTAAGTTTACAATGAATCAAAGCAAAATAAAAGAATTTTTAGGATAACTAGTTTGGTTCAAAATTTTATTAATGTTAAGGGAGACAAAAAAATCATTGAGACTATCAAGAAAAAAATGTTGGTAGAACAAGAGAGAGAAGAAAAGTAAAAAATAATAAATATCGCGGTTGAAATCATATATTGAGACTTCACCAAATAAAGAAAAAGATAAATAGTCAAGTAAAGTCAAGAAACACAAAATAAAGAAGTATGAGATTGACCTCATAGTTGAATCCCCACCATCTATTCCAAAACCTATCCAACAAGAAGCTAGTAAGCAACATACAAAGAAGGAAATGTAGGCTGATACCTAGGACATCTCATTGGAGCATACTGCAACAAAATACCTAGGAAAACAAACTATGGTTAAAGAGGAATGTGATTTGGAAAACCCAAACGACCTACTACAACAACAAAAACAACAATTAGAACTACACAATAGGGTGATAAACTTGGTCATTCTACCCCGACAAACAAGTTAGATCGAACATCAGGAGTGGGATCGACTAAATAATCTGGTGAGTAGAAAAATGCGAATAATTTGAAGGAATTAAAAGGAGATGGGAAATAAAACTCTACCATATGACTTAACCTACACATTAGATACATAGGTATTTTCTTTTTTAGCCCTTACAACTAAGGAAGAAAGATGAAGATGGAAGAAGGAAATTGCTAATGTTACATTACACCATAAGAAGTATAAAGAAGAGGACTTATGGCCCCATTGTATGAACATAGTAGCACAAAACTTCAAATTTCTAGTCTAGCCCATATTGATGATCCACTCAATGCTATTCACCATTTCATCCACCAGCTGTTAGATAATAATATATAGATGAAAGAGAAATTTGAACACTTGCAGTAGAAGACTAAAGCATAAGGAAATAAAGAATTATCGACTATGATACAATAGGGATTCAAAGCTTTTAAACAAGTAAAGACCAAGTCGGAGGAAACTATGACAAAAGTAGCTACACTAAATGTTATTCTTAACAATTTTCCAACATAATTCACAAATACCTGCAATCAAATAAGTCTACAAAAACTATTGATTAGGTATTTGTCAACAAGGTAGACTAATTACTTTGAACCATTATCCATAGAAACATTAGAAAATGAAATTGTATATGAGAATAAGATATAGAGAAATCTCATATAGGAGGAGATGCAGTGTCTAAGAGAAGGAAAGAAAGCCTAGATTAAGGCCACTAATGCTGTTGAGTGCCTATAAACCATAAATGAGAAGATCCATAATTTAGAGAAACAAGGTACTCTCAACCTACCTTCCTTCCAAGAGAGCTCCCTATTTGAAGAAACCAAGTACTTGGCAGAAATGAAAGGCATTGAGGTGCAAGCACACCATTCAGTGAGAGATTAGTCAACATTTGACCAAGACCTTCAAACAATTGCACCTATGATTCACTAGAAAACATTCAACGAAAGTCTAAATTAAACATATTTAGTATATACAACTCCACCATGGCCCAAATTTCAATTCTTTAAATTGGTTACGTCAGAATGTGGGCCATAAGTTCAACTAACATAGTTAGCTACTTCAGAGGTTGAGGTTGAAGGCTCCAACTAGTCGCTAGGGGAAAGAGAAAGAAGAGGTATCCACATATTGAGCCCTCATGTTGAAATACCCAAAATGATGGAGGTCCAACCTACAAAATTAATCGACTAGTCAGATCAAAAGGACACTTAAGCACAATCGTCTCTATCACTAGTCACTACGAAATGAACATCCAACAAAGATCCAACCAACACTCTCTCATTCTATTTCTTTTGAAATTTATGTTCTCTCAAATTTTGTATATCTCCAAGTCTACCCCCTTCTTTAGGATGAACAAAACATTGAGGGTGGGGGAGATGTTGGAGGGGCTAGTTGACTAATTCAACTATCCTAGTCAAGTTGATATACTAAAAATGTAATGTAAGTTGGTTGACCAAGTCGATCAAGATAAGTTAGTTGAGATAGTTAAATTGTTGTAACTTTCTATGAGGATATAAATATGTATGTACTCAACTCCATGAAGTTAGCTAGTTATCTATTGAGATATATATCTAATACAAGTATGCTTTAGATGGTTATCTACTACCTTTGTGTCTCTTTGTCTCTTCCATGTGATGCATATCACTCTTAAAGTTTAGTTGATGTTCCAATCTACTAGTAACTATTGCATACTTTCCACTATATTACAACAATCCATATCCATGATGAACTGGAGTGACGGGCGAATGAAAAGGAGAGAGAGAAATGGTAAAAAATCCATAAAAAATATATCAAAGCATAACCTTGCACTAGGAAACTAGACCAAAATCTGACCACCAGAACTCCATCATCAACCACAGAGATCCATCATCAATTAATTTGTTTGATTTGTTAATATATGTGTGAAAAATGTAATCCCAAACATTACGATAATTAGTTGAACTATGTATATGACTATATATACATTGAGAAAAAGTTACAAAATAATTATCAAGAAAGGAAGAGGGTTAAATCAATGGAGAATGGAAGTCCTATAAAATATTATACACCTTGTATGGTCTATGTTTATGTTGTTTATTTTATTTCCAAGGTTGTGTTTGAATGGAATAATGCTAAGTGGGATGGTACAAGTATGTTAGGTACCTTGTATAAAAGTTTTATGCATTGCTGTTGATAAATGGTTGAAAGAATATTTTGCTGTAAAAATGGATCGACATAGATAGTCCTATGAATAAGTAGATAAACATGTAAATCCATTTGGATATGCTTTTTTAGTATTATTATTGAGTAGACTTTTATCCATATCCCTTTGAATATGTTTTGTTTCTAAGCACAATACATTTTAATTTTAACCATTTTTAATTTATTATTTTTGAATTTTTTTTAATATTCCAATGATATAATTATAATTATATTTTGTACATCTTATCTTCATGTTCATTTATATATAGATATATATTTTTGTATAAGATAGGTAGGTGTTTTATTATATGAGACCAAAATATATTACATACTGAAAGTCTTTGTGTGACTAGTCTATTGCTAGGGAAACTAGACCAGTCACACATCAAAATTGACATGGTCCATTGAAATTGTTTGAATTTGGAATACAAACTATAACATTATTGAATAATATATGTACTATAACTAGATTTTCCAACTATTAACCATATATCATTTATTGATGGACACAAGAAGAAACTAAACCTAGCAACAAATTTTAACAACATGACTAGTAAATCAAAGGGGGTATCCACGTGAGTGACTACAAGTTGCAAGTTGACTAGTATCTTCTTTGAGTGAGTAAACTTCAGATTCTATGAAGCCTAATACATCTTCATCATGTTATGATCCAACTTCCTCATCTGTTGTTGAGTCTCATTTATATAGAGAATACTTTCTTGTTTCTCCCTGGATTTTTCCACTAGGAATCTTCCCATTATAGTTTTAACCTACCAATAAATACATACTACCTTAATATGTTTTGTGTTCATCATCCTTGTAGTCCCTATGTTGGAATCCAATTTACCACCTATGAAATCAGTTGTATGTTCAATATGAACTTATGTTTTATTCAAGCTTCTTTCTTTTCTCTTTTGATTTCTTGTTGGACAATCAAGTGTTATTGGTGTGATAGATTCTAATAGAACTTTGAAAAACCCTCTGGTATCTAGATGAGGAGGGCCTTAAGCCATCCCTATGTTATATACAATGCTAGTATCCTCTTCCCCTCATCATTAGAGTGATTTGAAGGAAACAAGGTGGAATACAAATCCACGGGGACAAATAATTCTTGAATAAGAAATGAAATAAACCAAAAGACAATATAGTAGGATTATTGAGAGAGAACTTTGGGAATGACCACTGGTGGTGACCCCCTAGACTAGTAATTGAGCTAAAAATGATAGTCTACCATTGACAAGGAGAACAAGAGAGACAAGACTTAAGGGGCTAAAAATGAACTCAATCACTTGTAAGAGATTATGAGAAGTACAATGTTGACTGAAGGAACTAGGAAGCCCGCCTAACCAATTAAGACCAAAGAGAGTATGGCGAGTCTCTTTGCTCAGGAAAATTCCAAATGATAAGGGACCAGAAGGCAGACTAAGATAAAATAAAATTGAGCTAAGAAAGCCAAACAAAACACAAGGGATTCAAACCTTTATCAAGCCTAAAAACTAGAGTTAAACCATATGCCATCCCACCCATGTTTGGAATAAGACCATAAAAGACTAAATAGGAGTAGAAAAAAATATCAAAGTAGAGACATTAGAAAAATTAGGACATGAAAAGGGAAAATGAAATAGCAATGGAGATTGTGAGAACGCCTAGGATATAAGCTAAGTAATCAGTAATGGCTCATCATCTTGGAGGAGTCCTTTCCTCTCATTCCATTGCATTATTCATCATTATTGCTTAGGCTAATAATTTTCTAGGTGAATGGTACTGTCCCCTCAATCTAAATTTCTTATTAATATCGAGTTGAAACACCCACCATGGGGGATTTAATTTCTTGTCAAGATAACTTTAGGAAATAAGATATGAGTGGTTCCTAGTGAAATTTAAATCATGAAGAGTCCAAACATCTATTCCTAATGGAGTTTCTTTCATTAGCTAATATATCTACTATTTTGGTTACCTTTCCTTCTTACATGAGAGGTTGTTACCATTGGAATTTGTTGGAGAAGATTCTACACTCTCACCTATCCTCCTAGTTGTCGATTGCTTGTAGATTTGGGTATTGAAGTCCCATTTATAATTTTCTTGATTATGCTGATTATAAGAGAAGAATATCCCTCTATTATTTAATCATTGAAGCCTCTCCTTAGTGCAATGTTGGGACATTTTTTCTAGGATTTTTTTTTTTGCAGAGTTGTTTGTGTATTGACCCATATATCTAGCATAGATGTGGATAATTACTCGATTTTCTCAAAATATACCTCCATAGTTGGATGGACTTGGGTCTAACAACCCCCTCCCACATTTACCCAATTTCAATGACCTACAAGGGTAAACATGAGACAAAGAGTTAATATGA
Source organism: Pinus tabuliformis (assembly GCA_031772625.1). Lineage (NCBI taxonomy): Eukaryota > Viridiplantae > Streptophyta > Pinopsida > Pinales > Pinaceae > Pinus > Pinus tabuliformis. The sequence goes on along the minus strand of CM062814.1, from coordinate 683,665,034 downwards.
CATGACCCACATCCAAGCTCCGATTACGCTTAGCAGGGCCTAAAAACTGACTGCAATATGGCAAATCACTACATCCCCCAGGGCTACAAGACACTTAGGGGCCAAAGGACCACCCCAGGAAACCAAACCCTGAGTTGAGGTTTGGAGTAGTTCAAGGCCTCAACCACATGCACAACACTCTCTATGTGCGGTTGTTACCCAACTTTCCAGTTCAGAGGGTGCGGTCTGAAGATCTAAGCCATAATTCAAGGTCAACCTCCAAAACACTGTTTGGGACCTCTTGAGACTTTCCATAATCATAATAGACATAATTATAGGTCTAAACATACAAACTTGAGTTGAAAATTTGACCTAGACTGGCCAGAACAGACTAGACATTTCGTCAAACATATGACTAACATGTAAGCTACAGGTCATGAATGCATATATGATAATAATAGTCTGAGACTCATCTAAGAATCACCAAGAAGGCTATATTCCCTCTGCGCATAACTGCAACAACACTTATTAGTCCATACATTCATCAACCAACTAATAACTAAACAATTCATGACAAGAGCCATAGATAACATACATTATGTAACCAACAAATAACCAATAAATAACCAACATAGGAACCATGGAAAATCAACCATAATATCACCAACATAATCAATAAAAGTATACATGAATCATGGTAAAATAATAACTCTTATTTATATATGAAAATACCAACCAAGTCAGGGACTTCCATGTACCACCCAACCATAGATTGGGCTGAACCAAATATCTCTATCAGCTAATCACCCCCATGTCATATTCTAGGCATGAATGTGGAATCTAATGGAATAAACCAAGACAAAACCAATCAGGCCTTCCAGAGGCCAAACCATCTCAACCGTCATCCACTATGATTCCACCTCCATGATCATACATTACTAACACCAACCAAGTCTATCTCTACCCAAGTTTTCCAGGGATCTAGGCACTGATAACTCAACCCATAAATTTCTCGGGCTCCAAAGATTTTGTCCAACTTGACTTCAGGGACTAGTAATTCAACCCACCAAGGGCTCTAAAGAATTGTCCTAACCTACTCTCCAGGACTAGTAACTCAACCCAAGCTATTCTAGGGCTTCAAGAGAAATTGTTCCAACCCATAACCATAAGGAATTATGAGCACCAATAGGAAAATAATCAAGTGGAAAAACCCACAACACCATGGCTATCTCGGAAATGGAAAGGCAAGGCTAAAACCACAAACATTCCAGGAAAATATCCACACTAATGACAACTAATAACTGGAAAATCACATGCATATACCATGCATCCATAAATCAGCAAGGAAATCACACATGCAACCTATTACCTACAAAGAAATCTGACTGTAGATGTTGATTCACATGTTCCCTTGTGCTTTCCTACTTTCCTTTGACTTCTTTCTCCAAATCCAATGTATGCCAAAGTGCTCCAAGAATGCTCCAAGAATACTATAAGTGTGCAAGAGTATGAGAGAATGAGATAATAGAAGAGAGATCCAAAGCTAAAATGTAAAAAGGCTAGCAACTGATCCTTAAAAGCATTTTTATCATTGAGGCCTCTATTTTCTTTATTTACCTTCAGTGTTCCTTCAATTTCCCTCTCATGCACATCTATGTCTCTTCACCTTCGTTTTCTACTATTTTCCTTTATTTCATAAATAAAATGCCAATTAATGCCACTTTTCCTTTCCCAATTTTCATAGCCATTAATTAATCACCAACGATACCCATCACTCTGTTTTTCCCAACATTCACCTTGCAATACATGTCCCATGATCTTGGTCTTAATTTATTTACATAGAAAATCAATGAGGGGATATTACATTGGGTTTCCATTAGATGCCACATCAAAGTTCAATTTGAGAGAACCTGATGATGGGGGACTCCATTTCTCTGGGCTTCCACTTTTTGACTCTAAAGGTTGAATAATTGTAATGGTATCTTATTGAAAATTGCCTACATCTATGAGAATTTCACTTTTCTTCCCATCAATATTCTAATCTTGTGAGGAAAATTTATTGGATAAGATTGTTGTCACACGGAATGAGTCGATCTTGCGGACAAGATAGACCTTCCTAGAATCTAACGATATCTAGTGACAAGCAAGCCAATCAAAAACTATCTTTCTCTAAATATGCATTTATAAACAAAGGCGAACAAGTGTTTAGGCCTACCTTGGGTCCAATGCAAGTTTGTGGAAGCCTCGCTCCTTTGATCCAAATGAGCTCCCTTAGTGCGAATCTGCAAACACAAACAAGCAAACAATTAAATAGCACCTGAAAAGCCAATATCATAAAGCATACTTAACATGATGATCAAGGAATTCATGAAACAAATGACATAAGACAATTTGTTGAGAAAAATGAATCTGATTGTATTAATTCAAATCAAAGAAGAACTTTACAACCTGTGCCTTGATGCTGTACAATCTCCTCCCAGGGTCCAACAAGAAGTCTCCTCTACTTTGACAAGTTTCACTCCCTTCCCAATGAAGCCAAAAAGGTATGTGATCTCTCCTCTCAAGCTTAACTAGGAAGTCTCATTTCCACCAGCATTTACCCTCAAAAAGTTCAGCTTCTAACCTCCCTAGCAACTAGCCCAATGCCTTAATTTATAGTGCCATGGAGGGAAGTTACTAGGTCCTCCTTCAAAGGGATAAAGCCCTCCTTCAAAGGGATAGCTCCTCTCATCAAGGGATAAGCTCCTTCTCTTTTGGGATGCATGAACCACCTAAGAGCGACCAATCCACGTCAAAATTCCTTCTAGAATCATTTAGAATTAACCCAAAGTGAGTTTTTTAGAATAAACTTGCGCCTTTTTGACTTTCACAGTGGTCCGCACCCACTCCTTTAGGGACAAAGCAGACAGGTCCGGAGTTTTTGTGAACAGGGGGTGCAGGACCGCAGGCAACAGTGAGAGAAAGTGCAGAACCAGAGCTTTGTTGATTTTCAATGTCTCCCTCTCATTTTCAAAGCTTGACTTGGAGAGCTGAGGTCTGAGACTTGCTTAGGAGGACAGTACAAGTGATGATAGACCCATACTGACTGCAAATAATCATGGTGATGATATTTTTGTGTAACAGATTGCCTCCTAAAGTGCGAAGTCTGTAGTAGATGAGGATTTCATTTATCATTTAGGAAGAGTGAAGTACTTTATCATTTCGAGGATCATCTTGTGGAGAGCTCGGTCGGAACCTGTAAAAGACATTCAATGCAATATATATATATATATATATATATATATGAGATCATATCATTGCTGAGGTAGGCATTCCCATTCTCAAATCAAAACTAACTTAGAAAACTAACTACTACTCTGATATAGGAACGATCTTGTAATACATCAAAATTATAGACTCATGTAGACACAGTATGGACGCAACCATCTATTTATGAAAAGTCCACAATATAATGAATACAAAATTCCTCGCAACCTGGATTGCAGAAACTAGATCCAGGGTCTTCATTTCTACTTCCCAAAACAGTACGATTCTATCCATGTGAATGAATGTGTTGAAGTCGAACATGGTAGAAACCACTTGATTACCAGTCAATGATGTAAACTGTTAACAAGTGTGAGAGAAACCACCAGTGATGTCAATGGATCTCAAAGCACCCAGTACAATCCATGAGATGTGAATAGATGTGTTGATTTCGAACATGTCACGGAATCCTTTGATCAAAGGTCAATGATGCAACCTGTCACCAAAGGCGAGAAACCTGCCATTGAGGCATGCAGATCCCAAGGTACTGACGATTTCTAGATCATCTTTCTAGATAATGAGCTGAAGTCGATAGAAAGCGATCCGTCGCAGGCAAGCCCACAACACGAAATCATAGATCAAGTTGAAGAAATTTAGTTGCAAGGACTGACTCAGGGATGGTCAAGATGGATGATAGATATTTTGCAGATGAATGGCTTATTGGCAGTGACCTCTTGAACACATAACAACACAACAGATGGTTTGATGACAATTGACCCAAAGTTAATACCCAGAAACTGGCTAAAGACTTTCAATGTGGTTTGATCAACTGTTAGGCAAAGGATTTCCCAACCCAGGTGAATAAAAGTGTTGTGTTCAAGAGTGGTTACAAAGTATGACAAACAGGCTCATTTTTCTCTCTTTTCCCCCACCATTTCTGGCAAGTACCTCTTTATTTTTGACAAGCTTGAGGAGGATAACATTTGCTTGATTATAATCTCATCCTTCGGATGAGTCCAACTTAGTTTAAATTCGAACCCTAAGAAGGAGTGGTTCGTTCCTGTTTGTAATTGAACAGGTCCTTTACTGTTAAATTTTAACGAGTCCAGTATAGGAGAAACTCGGCGTTTTTCAATTTTAGAGAGTTTGAAAAAACTTAAGAAGACTCCAGGGTTGACCTTTTTCGTAAATTTCTATCTCCCAAGCCCGAAAAAGTATAAAATAATACTTGAGAGAACCGCTTGATCTTTACGACCAAGGAGTACTTTTCATAATTAGTGCCCCTGATCCAAAAAAGTAAAAGAGCGATCAATGACACGTTGTTTTATAACCAATATTGAATTTGAAACGACAAAAATCCAGCAATCTTTTCATGTTTTTACGGTCTAAAAAGAGCTATAAGTGGACCGTCTTTTTAGTTCCGTTTTAACGAGTTTAAAAAGAAAAACTCGGCGATCTTTTCATGTTTTAGGAGTCAGAAAAGAGCTTAAAGGTGACTCTAAATGTTTTTTCGTCGAAAATGATCGATTTCGCCTGAACAATCCGTTATCTTGAACAAAAATTGAAAACATTACTCATACCTGTTTGAGATGGATAAAAATGCTGCAAAAGTTACCTTTCTAAAGTGAAACATAAACAAATTTACAATTCATTTATTCAAAAAACTTATAAAAAGGGTTTTCGTCAATTCATTTTTACCGTTTAAGATTTGGGTGAGAAAATAGTGCTTTTGTTCAGAAACTTCCCGTGAAGATTGCGAAAAATCCATCCATCGGAACCAAACGCTGTCTCCTCCTGCTAATCCACATCATCCTACTCTTCAATTTCAACCGTTTCAATTTGTGTTTTAGGGTTTTATTTCATTTTTTAGAGGGTTTTTAGGCTAGAAACCCGCGCGCAGGGGCCCGCAGGCATAACACTAGCAGCCCTGCGGACCCCGACTTTTTCTCAATGGGGAAAAAGTCAGGGGTCCGCACCTTCTATGAAGGCAAGGTGCGGACCCAGGCACTGTCTCTAATAGAGAGGGTGGTCCTCGCAGCAAGGGTTTTTAACCCAAAAATTCTCAAAATTGACCCAAACAATTTAATTTCTTGCATTCTAATTTGCCTTTTTGTTGGATGCAGAGTGTACATCATGCTTGATTGGCGAGAACAGGAGCATGAGGACGTAGATCTTGCCGCATTAAATCACCAACCTTCGATCGATGCATTGAAGGCATGCGACTTGTACAAATTTTGGGCCATACCTGGCATGAGGGCCCAGGTGGACTTCTTGCAGTGGCTGGTAGACAAGTGGAGCATACAGGACCAATGCTTCTTCATTGGTGGCCACCAGCTCAAAATTGAGCCGACAGATATATACTTTTTGATTGGTTTGCCGAAGAGAGGCAAAGACTTGACTCTATTCGGGACTAGGCCAGGTGGTCAGTCTGTCGATAGCCTCCAGCTAGAGTTCTGCAACAACCAGGCTAGAGACAAAGGGTTAGACATTAAAACCATATCCCGTCCTGAACTCATGGTAATCGCGTTTACTGTTACCACGATTTACGGGAGTGCCGCACTACATATTTCCACCGGATCCCAGATGCGGATGGCAGTTGACTGCTTTCGAGGCACCATCTTCAACTGGTGCGATGCTGTGTTGGCTAATGTAAAATGCCAACTGACCAGAGCCAAGAACGGACAACTGAAGACCTTTGGTTATGGGGCTTTGGTTGTGAGCTTTGGTCTGGAGAGGGTCCCAATGTTGGTCCCGCAGCACCTTACTGTTGGAGCTGGGCTTCCTCGAGAGCCCAAACTGATGCGATGGGTTGTAGTTATGGCCCGTCATCCTGACAAGGGGACAAAGGTCGTTCGATTCAAACCTGAGTATTTCCATTGGTTGGAAAACTAGGTTTTTGCTATTCAGGACTTCCCTTACGCTGGGGTAGATTTTCGCGGTGACCCAGACATGGCTCTTCCACCAGGAGAGCAATGGGATGACTCAGGTAAAATCATTTTCAACATTTTCCTATTTAAATATTTATTTATTTATTTATTTTTATGTCGTCCCAAAATTGATAGTAAAAGTTTCAATGCAGATGTGGGTCCACAGCGACCAGCCGCTCTCCGGCCTTACGAGAGGAAACAACTAGCTGCAGCGGCACCAGCCCCACAGGATGAATCAGTAGAGACCTTGGCCGAGTTGGAGAGTCATCTAGAGCGCTTGACAGGGGACATTCCAGAGACCGGCATAGATGACATTCCTCGTCGACTACAGCGCTATGTGATTGGGGTCCCAGGACCTTTTAGGAGGTTCCTTTGTAAGGTGGCCCGTACAGTGGTTTCTTATCGAGATCATCACCAGTGATAGGATGATCGCCTATTGTAGACACATATGACATTTTTGCTTTTTGTACTTATCATTTTTGCCGATCATAAGGTGTTTTTCAACCTATGATCGAGGACGATGTATATTTTGACACACTCCTATATATATCACTATTACCGGCTTATCTTGTAAATCATGTTATGGAATGCTTTTAAATTTACATGTATGATTATTGCAAATGTCTACTTAACATTCGAGAAGCAATTGCATCTGCTAATGTATTTAAAGATCTTGGAATATGCTGATATTCAATATAATCAAATTCACATTCCAAGAGACGCACTCTCAAAAATAATCTCAATAACACTGGATTTCTAATGGCATACACTCTATTAAGCTGTAATACAATGAGTTCAGAATCTAACCTCACTATCAAACTCCGAATCCCAAATGAAATAGATTCAGATAATAACTCAGTCACTGCACTATACTCGGTAATGTTGTTCGTTGTTTGACCGAGGCTTACCCCATGCATAGATACCAACTCGTCAGAGGGCGAATAGATAACCCAAGATGCGGAAGAAATGTTTCATGTATTAAGACAAGCACCATCAGCGAAACCAATGTATGTTTGGAGAGGCATCGACATCTGCAATATCAAGCGTAAAACCAAGATAAGTAGGAATAATGATGAAAAACACTCTCTAAGCTAAGCACACTTTTAAAACTAAAACACACCAGCTAGAAAGAAAACTATCCTACCTAAAAATCTCTATACCCATTCTTTAAGCATAATACCTCTTCAGGTAAAGACCATTTCTGGGTTTACCTAAAGAGTCCCCGTCAAAGTCTACCAATTCATAGGCCCCTTTTGCTAGCTTTCGCTTGACAACATAGGGACCATGCCACATAGGAACGAATTTTCTAGCGCCTAATTTATCATTAGCTTGATCGTACAATAAGACTAGGTCTCCTTCCGAAAAATTTCGAGGGGTCACATTTCGATCATACTGAGCTTTAATACGTTTTGCGTGAGTTTCAATCGCCAATGCAGCATCACGTTGATTCTCATCTAATTGAGCCAAGTATAACAAACATTTTTCGTCTTCGGAAGTGGTTGGAAGTAACTCGATGGCCATTTGCAATGACGGGATTTTGCATTCAATGGGTAACACAGCTTCCAAACCATAAACTAGTTGGAAAGGAGTGAACCCTGTTGACATTTTTACGGAGGTTCGATACGCCCAAAGCACTGAAAATAACATGTTATGCCAATTCAACCGATGAATCCCAATGATTTTTCGGATCATGATGACTAAAACTTTGTTGATGGATTCAACCAGACCATTAGCTTGTGGATAATAAGGATTTGAACTATCGTGATGCAAGCCAAGCTGGCCTGTAAGTTTGGTCATCATAACGTTTCGAAAATGATGCCCATGATCAGTGATAATCGTTTGTGGAACACCAAACCTAGAAATTATATGATTGAACACGAAAATTGCAGTTGTTTTACCGTCTGCCTCAAATGTAGGCATCACCACAGCCCACTTGGTAAAATAATCTACCGCAAGGATGATATACGCATGCCCCCGGCCGAGTGAGGGTTACATGTAATAAAATCGATACCCCATTTGGCAAAAGGACCAACGACAATTATAGGGTGGAGAGGAGCAGGTGGAGCGTGCATCTTTCGATCAAAAATTTGGCAGTTGTGGCATTTTCGGACTGCGTTAATACAATATTTAAACAAAGATGACCAGAAGTAGCCAGCACGCAATATATTTTGGGTTGTGGCATACCCAGACATATGACCGCCACACGCTCCAGAGTGACAGTCATTTAGAACCCTTTCATCTTCCTCGTGAGTTAAACAATGTCGAAAAACAGAGTCCAACCCACGGCGATAAAGAGTATCTCCAATAATTCTGAATTGTTGGGACTGGAATCGTATCTTTCAACGTTCTGACCTTGAAATTTCTGGCCGAAAGGATTGGGTCTAGAGATAAACGATGATATCCCCATACCATGGATCTAAAGTGCCGATTAGAAACAAGGATTCGTCCGCAATGGGCTCCTCCGCCACAGTTTCCGTGTCAGCACACGAGAAATCACACATTAACTCTGCAAAAACTAAAGATTTCTTAGACTTAGATTTTTCAAATTCCAAGTAGAACTCCTGCAGGATCACAATCCATTTGGAGTACTTGCCCCCTAGCAATTGCTTGGTCAAAATGTAGATCATAGGGTTGCAATCAGAAATTACTGTAGTTTTACGTAGTAAAATGTAGTGACGAAAACGTTGGAGAGCTTGAACAGCTGCCAATGCCAATTTCTCCACATGTGAGTATTTTAGCTCAGTTGGATTTAAAGTTCGACTAAGGTAATATATCACATGTTCAGTACCGAATTAATCTTCCTGAACTAAGACCATTCCAATGGTGGAATGAGAGGCGGCGAGATACAAGAAGTAGTCCTGGTTGTAGTTGGGAGGATGCAATAACGGTGCATGGGTCAACACGTGCTTTAGTGCATCAAAAGATTTCTGAGCTATCTCATCCCAATAGAATGGAGTATTCTGTTTCAACAACCGGGTAAAACCCTTTGTAACCTCGGCATAGTTAGGAATGAATCGTCGTAAAAAGTTTGCTTTCCCCTGCAAACTTTGGAGTTGGCGAAGACTCGAAGGGGGAGGCAATTTGATAATAGCTTCAACCTTCGAGGGATCAACGTGAATGCCGGCTTTCGAAACAACAAACCCCAGCAACCGACCCATTTTTATACAGAAAACACACTTGTGTGGATTCAACCTAATCTGATAATGCCTACACCTCATAAAGATTGCTCGTAAATGGATGAGATGATCATCTCGATGTAATGAATGAGCATGCAAATCATCGAGATAGGGTTGCACAATGTGCTTGATGTCATGAAACGCATAAGACATAGCCCTTTGAAAAGTTGCCCCAGCATTCTTGAGCCCAAAAGGTAATTTGCAATAAGCAAATGTCCCCCATGGACAAATGAAAGTCGTTTTTGGTTGATCGACAGGTAGAATATTAATTTGATTGTATCCGGAAAAACCATCCATGAAGGAGAATATTTCACTGTCGGCACAATCATCAATGATTTGATCGATATAGGGAGTTGGGTAATTTTCCTTTGGACAGGCTCGATTAATGTCCCTATAATCGATACATATTCTTATTGTCCTTTGCTTTTTGTTAACCGGAATAATATTCGATACCCAATCCATTAATGGAATCGGACAAATGAAACCTACTTTGAGTAATTTTTCAACTTCTGGTTTAATGGCAGCAACTTTTCTTGGGTGAATCTGACGCAAACGTTGCCGGACAGGTTTAGCGTCCGGGTAAGTTTTGATTTCATGAACAACAATTATGGGGTCAATTCTTGGCATTTCCTCATACAACCAGGCAAACACATCACAAAATTCTTGAAATAGGGCCTTATATATTTGAATTTCATCTTCTGTACACGAGGCACTTATATGAATGTTTTCAACAATTCCAGGCTTAACCAAAATGTCAATAGGAATAGTTCAAGAAATGTTTCCCAAATTTAACTCTGAATTAGGATTTTTCATTGGATTCTGAGGTTCCTTGACATATTCAGTCGTAAAAATTGATGAAAAATAATTTTCAAAATGATCATTCTTGGGTAAGAACGAAGATCTGTGATGGAGATCTTCCCATGGTAAATCATCTACACATAGGATTTCACAAATTTTCTCATCAGAGTGAACAAGTTCGGAAAATGTTGTTGGATCCGAGTTTGATGTGAAAAGTGATTCCTCATGGACCACATTCATTAAGTCAATTTTGGTTGAAGATGGGTCGGAAAACGACTGCATGGCCTGATACGCAATTTCATATGGACTCAAAGGCATAACATCACCAAATGAGTCTCTCTTAGCTTCAGAAGGTACGATCCAAGGATAATCATAAACAATGGTGTCTGACAAAATCATATGAGTGGTTGCAAAAGAAGACGATGCGTTGATCGGAGGAAAAGGAAAAGTTCCTAGTAAACCGGCATCTTTAACTAGTCCTACTCCAACATCCTTATACGGGATAGTCGTTTTACCAACATGCTGAATGCTTTCAGAAGAGGCTGGGTCGGATGAAAAGTAAGCCAGCTGGTCTATTGTTACGATCTTTCCATTATGAGGAAACTTTATAACCCGAAAAACCCGATGAAATGACAGCTGTCATAGCATAAGACCAACTACGACCCAGGAGAATGTTGTAATCTAGAGGGGCATCAACCACCTCCACATCTAGATTAACAGTTTTTCCTTGAACCCCTATAGGTAAATCCTGTAGAATGCCAAAAGGACGAAACCCATCGCCATCAAAGTCCTTTAGAATCGTCGGGGATTGATTTAACGAAGGAGAACCAAGTGATCTCCAACACTGTATCGACATAATACACGTTGAGGCTCCCTCATCAATCACAGTCCTATGAATAGGTCTGTTTTTGACTATCACTGGGATCTGCAAAGCCATTTGATTAGGTAAGCGCGGTGTACTATTTTCTAGATCGAAAATTATTAGGTTCAAGTCCTGAACGTCAACAGCTCCTATAGCTGACAAAAGTAATTTACGTTGTGCTGGACATGATTGCAGCACTTCCAAAGCCGACATTGTTGAAGGTGAAATAGTTAAATCTTCAACAATGTTATAGTTCTGAGCCGCTCTCACATGTGGATTGAAAGTTGACTTTCGAAGTATACCCTTGGCGGGTGGTTTGATTACTAAGTCTGGATTAGGTTTTTCGATCTATAGCGGATCGGAACCGGGAGCTGAGGTTGATGGGTTAGAATGAGAAGATTCTGCTTCTTTACCATCAACAGGACTTTTACTGCCATAATCATGCAATTGAGTCGCAATCCTAACATGGGACATCATCAGTATGGGTTCTTCATTGGCATTTGAGGAAGAACCTATCATCTTACTGTCATGACTTGGAAAAGGATCCTTCAAAACAACAGGCGTTTGGGAACCTTTGACAATCTTCGCAACCTCTGCACGATGAGGGCAGTCTCTTGTAAAATGCTCTTTGTCACAAATGAGACAAGGATAACGAGGTTTGCATTTCTCATCATTTGATTCCACTTTTTCTGGTTTCTCTTTTGAATTTTTCTCTGTTTTATTTTTCTTCTTCCCTTTCTTTTTACCACCGGATTTTGATTTGGCTGTAGATGACTCTACAACATGAATATTGGCGGAAATTTCCGCGGAAGAATCTCCTGTCGGGGAATCTGGAAAGGTTATGATAGGAGAAGAATTCTTGGAAGACTTCTTCTTACTTTTGGTATTAACCGTACCAATCATACCGTTAGCAGCATGAGACCCTGAAGGAGCTGCAACAATTTGATTTTGCTTAGGAAGATCGGGGATTTTCTTGTGTAATGTACCTGACTGAGTATAAACTAAGTCAAGGTACTACGCTTGAGCAATTACTTGCTCCTCAGTAACGACTCCGGCCTTAGCTACATCCTCAGTGATCTTTGGCAATAAAGATTTTACAAACCATTCAGCTAAGATCTGATCTGGAATAAAAACCTTCACTAATCGCCGTCGACGTCTCCATTCATGAATATGATCCGAAATGTAAGTGGACGTCGACTACTTTAATGAAGTTAGTAATTCTGTGCCATTGTGATATCTGACTGGCAACTGAAAATGAGTTGAAAACGAGGTATCTAACTGACTAAAGTTATAGAAAGTGGATCGCGGTAATTCAATGTACCACTTGGCCACAAGACCAATTAGAGTGCGCTGGAAAAGCCTTAAATGGATTGAATCATCTGAAATGGAGTTAGACGCACACCAGAGGTGATAAGTCATCACATGGTTTGACGGGTCCTCTCCTGATTTGCCTTCAAACTTAGGAATATCACTAGGCAACTTATTCGGCATTGGCGTCCAAAACGAAAGATAATTAATGGGATCGTTTGTTAGGCACGACAAGTCAGGCAAGTCCAAAGTTGCGATAAACGGTAACTGACGATTAGGGTCCCTAAAACTCTGGGTCATGAGACCAGCCCCAAGAGGAGGATATCCAGGATAACTAGGAATTGGAATTGCATTTGGGATATTGTATCCTCCCAGAAAACCAGGATTAACCAGACCGTACTGGGGTTGTTGAGGTTGTTGATATGTATACCCAGGGTACGATTGATACTGATAGACTAGCTACTGCACAGCAGGACTGAATTGGTACTGTCCTTGGTATGGTTGATAAGTAAATTGTGGTTGACTTGTGACAACCATACTTGAACCAGGTTGTCCTACAGGCATCTGAACTGAAGTTTGAATTGTGGATCCAGACTGAGATAAAGATGTCTGAGGAGTAGATATAGGAACAGTAGAAACCGGAGCTGTCGATACTCTAGAAGTAGGTGGGGTAGATTGAACAGATGTTGCAACAGTTGCAGCAGCCATTTGAGGTGGAGTGCAAGGCGTACTAGGCCCAGCCTGAGAAACTACCGAAGGTACAGAAGTTTGAATAGTAGACTGGACAGGTTGTTGGGGTGAACCAAAAACTAAGGGTTGTCCAGTTTGAGATGACAACTGTACATTCAGTTACAAGACCTGTTGAGTTTGCGATGGATCCCACACTAAATTCATTCCGGGGTACGGATCCATAACAGGTTGAGTCTAGCCGACGTCTGCTCCAGGTACAGTGGGATCTTCCCACCACTATCACCTTAGGAAGAATCCTATAGAATATGGTCACTAAGGTTACCAATGGAAACAAATATACCTAGGAGAACAGTCTACGATCCGATACGCATGCAAGGGCAGAGTAACAAGCTCAATCCCCTTGAAGGCTCCTTGACATAATCCAAGGTTTACCAACAAGTGACCCCAGGCTCCTCGACAATGGTTAATCCAAGGTTTACCATTTTGAATACGTGAATATCTAGCATTGTTCCCAATGAGGAAGGATTGATTCCCACACTGGTTTGGACACGATCTCATGCTTATCCTTTAAGAGGAGCTTTCCCAGAGCATAAATGCAACAATTGGATTTCTCTCCTACCGCAAGATACAGCTACTTGTTTGTTTCACTGTCTTGGAGAGTTAATTACTCCCTACTCCAAGACACTAGCCTAAGCTATATTGGTGTATCAGAGCCCTAAAAACAAAAAGATTACTAGATAGATTTTACTTTAAGCATTATTTTTATTGGTTTTTGTTTAAGTCAAGAGGTGCGGAGATGAAACTCGTGGTGTGAAGACTCAACTCGAAATCACTAAAAAATGCACTTAAGATGATTAAGCAATCTTTTCCCTTCAATGAACTTCTAGCTAGGAAAGAGTTTGAGAATGCAAATACTTGTAAACACAAATCTTTCTTAACAAACAAATTAAAAGAAGAGCTTTTTGTCTTTTCCAATGCACTCAAAACGAGACAACTAGTTATTTTCACAAAAATTTCCCTTTTCTTTCAAAACACTCAAACACTACAAAAACAAACTTTTTCCAAAAGAGATTTTTATTTTTTTTAAAAACACTCAAAACTATGGAAATGACTAATCTTGAGATCTATAAACTATAAAAACCTATTTGAAGTCAAAGCTTACAAGATGTCTTTTTCAAGGATGTTTTACTTAGCTACAAGCAAACTAAGGAATGATTTGTCCAGAATCACAAATCAGTCAAAAAACAACCAATTTTTGTTTTCTTTTCTAAAAATGAAATCCAAACTTTTAACACAAGCTTTTTCGAAGTTTCATAAAGAGAAAACACAAGTTGGATTCCTCAACAAAGGTAGATTTTGCAAATGGTCAGACTCATAAGAAGGCTAGTAAAAACCAAGGTGATCTGAGGTTTCTACAGCTTCTAAGCTCAGAGCTACTACAAGACCAAAATGAAAACCAAACCCAAAAATCAAAACTTCTAGGAATTTCACCTAAAACCCTAACACCAATGGAATTAACCTAAGAAAATCTTATGACAAGTTATATGCAGGTCTGGACAGGGGATAATAACATTTAAACAAAAACTAAGCTGACTAACAGAGAAAATCTTAGGTTTTCCAAAATTTTGATAGGGTCCGCAGGCCCACAGTTAACACAGGTGCGGTACCGCTCTGTGCTAAAAGCAAAAGTGCGGATAGGTCCGCACTGTGTCCCAAGCCGAGGGTGCGGTCCTCTCCCAAAGTTATGAAAAACAAAAAATAATCCTAGATCTACTAAATCTACCCAATTCCACACACAACAAGACAAGAACAGAAACAAAAACACAGTTTCTCAGGTCAAAGTAAAAACAAGGAAAAAATCAAGTCCCCAGTGGAGTCACCATTTTGTCACACGGAATGAGTTGATCTTGCGGATAAGATAGACCTTCCTAGAATCTAACGATATCTAGTGACAAGCAAGCCAATCAAAAACTATCTTTCTCTAAATATGCATTTATAAACAAAGGCAAACAAGTGTTTAGGCCTACCTTGGGTCCAATGCAAGTTTGTGGAAGCCTCGCTCCTTTGATCCACATGAGCTCCCTTAGTGCGAATCTGCAAACACAAACAAGCAAACAAATTAAATAGCACCTGAAAAGCCAATATCATAAAGCATACTTAACATGATGATCAAGGAATTCATGAAACAAATGACATAAGACAATTTGTTGAGAAAAATGAATCTGATTGTATTAATTCAAATCAAAGAAGAACTTTACAACCTGTGCCTTGATGCTATACAAGCTCCTCCCAGGGTCCAATAAGAAGTCTCCTCTACTTTGACAAGTTTCACTCCCTTCCCAATGAAGCCAAAAAGGTATGTGATCTCTCCTCTCAAGCTTAACCAGGAAGTCTCAATTCCACCAGCATTTACCCTAAAAAATGTTCAGCTTCTAACCTCCCTAGCAACCAGCCCAATGCCTTAATTTATAGTGCAATGGAGGGAAGTTACTAGGTCCTCCTTCAAAGGGATAAAGCCCTCCTTCAAAGGGATAGCTCCTCTCATCAATGGATTAGCTCCTTCTCTTTTGAAATGCATGAACCACCTAAGAGCGACCAATCCACGTCAAAATTCCTTCTAGAATCATCTAGAATTAACCCAAAGTGTGTTTTTTAGAATAAACTTGCGCCTTTTTGACTTTCACAGGGGTTCGCACCCACTCCTTTAGGGACAGAGCGGGCAGGTCCGCAGTTTTTGTGAACAGGGGATGCGGGACCGCAGGCAAAAGTGAGAGAAAGTGCAGAACCAAAGCTTTGTTGATTTTCAATGTCTCTCTCTCATTTTCAAAGCTTGACTTGGAGAGCTGAGGTCTGAGACTTGGTTAGGAGTACAATACAAGTGATGATAGACCCATACTGACTGCAAATAATCATGGCGATGATATTTTTGTGTAACAATTGTGTCTCAGATAATTTGGAGAATTTTATGACAAACTTAATTCATTATTAATTTACTATTTTTGAATATTCTAATATTTCTTTCCTTCCATGTTTCCCATAATATGAAGTCCAACAACAATTTCCATGCCATGTTGATGATTGCTTGATTAAATGACAAGTCTCTCCAATTAGTCATTGTTTCTAAGATGGTATGTTGGATTTTATCAGATTTCCTAAAAATGGTTACTCTTTTATCCCAAAAGGTAGAAACAAATGGACAAGAGTCAAGAAGATGATCTACTGATTCCTCTACTTGGTTACAAATATGGAAAAATGAGAGGCTAAGAAATCCTATTGTTTAAATCCTATCCTCAATTAGAATTTCCCATAATTTTATTGGCTAGTGATATAACCCATAGCTTGGAAAGAAAGTTGCCTCCATTTTCATTTTCTTGACTAACAATGATTTGGAGATAAGAAATGTATCCAATGATGAGCCTACTTGTGCTTTACCCATTCTTTGATCATTCCAAGTGTAATTTCCATTGGGAGTTTCCATGTATACCAATTTTAAATATTCTATTAGCTCTTTGAATTGATATTATTCCTCCTTTAATCAACTAATTCCCCCTTTCTTTCTCTACAATGATTTTACTATATTAAAGTCTCCTCCTAGAATCCATTTTTCAAATTTTAGTTGAGAATGAATAATTTTTTATGCTTTCTAGGAAGGCTGATTTGTCCCCTAAAATAGTTGGGCCATGCGTTAAATGTATTATTGTTGCTAATCATAAATTTTGAAACTTGGATGAGGTTGATCCAGTGGTTGCTACAAAGTCTTTAAGAGGATGATGTCTTTCAGATTCCACCAGATTGCTAATCCTCTTGATGTTCCCTTGGCATCGAAGTCTATGCGTTGGAATCCTTTCCATATTTTTTAGTTTATTTGTATAATTTGGTTCTCTCCTGTTTTAGTTTCTTGCAACATGAGTATGCCTAGATTTTTTGATCTAAACATGAGTCTATGTTTTGCTTTTCCCTTCAAACTACTTACATTCCATGATATGATATTCATGTTCTATTTTATGAAGAGAGTTGGTATGCATAATGATATTTATCCTAACATAGTTTACAAATTTCCCCCCATCTTCTTAATTAGTTTCTTGAATTGCATCCTTTTTCTTCTCCTCTTTACTTTTTTTTATGTTCTCTTTAGTGCTAATTTTATGGAATCCTAAAGTATAAGATTTAGAACTGATCTCACATTTTAATTAAATATATTGTGGAATTTTGGGCTTATATGTAAGCTTTCAATATCATCTCCACTTCTTTCTCAGGGAGTTGAAGTGAACACTTATATCCATATTTTCTAGTTCTGCATCTTTGGGATCCTCTAATTCTGGTATCCATTCATACTTCTCCCACATCAATATATGTTATGTATTTATTAGGATGACCTATTTCCCATTTTTGATACCCCTTTGTGGGTATCTAGATGTTACTATTGGGAGGTCTTCATCTAATTACTTGCCTAATTTTTCCACTTCTCCATGTGGCTTATTTCATTCATGTATGCTTAGAACTTCATACTAATTTCTTACCTTTGTGGTTTCTTTGGATGTTTTACTTGTACTTTTTAATTTGTTTCTTCTTGGAGGGGACTCTCTTGAAGTATTCCAAATATTTCTCTTATGGTTTTGTAGTCTACTAAGAGGAATTGAGTGGAAATTATTGAAATGTATGCTCACACTTATGGAATTTTCCACGTTGAAATGAGATATTCTTGTAATCCACTAGATGGTACCACACACTATCCTAATAGTCAATGCATATATTGGCCAAAAATGGCTACAATACATTAATATGTACACAAATTCGCACATATAATGTGTATTAGTATTGTTGTGTGGCTTCTAAACAGATGACGTATGATCCTAGGGAATTACCAATGCCTTTTAGGATTTCACTGTCTGAAAACTCTTAAAGGAGGAAATATATCTCAACCCATACCATGACTATTGAGAAATATTTATTATATTGGAAAAAACACTCCTTCTAGAATCATAGGTATAGAGTTGCAAAATTAAAGAAATATGTCCCATTTTGAAAAATTCTAATATGATCCTCGAAGTTATTGAATATTTTCATAAAGAAACATTTGGATCCCAAATTGAGTTCTACATCCCCTCTAGGGCACCAAATTTTCTGGATCTAGCTTATTAGATATTTTTTTGATGGCCATAACCCTAGAAACTTCCCTATAAGAGCACGATCTTGCATATGTTGATTTTTTTTCCACGATTTTGGATGATGTAACCTCATATTTGGGGATTTTCTCTACTTGAGGAATACATGAACTCTTTTTTACTTTCTTACCTCTAGTGACATCTTTGGTTTGATTTTATAGCCTTGAATATCTCCCCTAGAGATTTCATTTCCTATTCGGGTGGATCTTGCATGCAACTAGTTAATCCACATGTATTAATGCGTATGAGTGTATCTTTTGCATTCCGAGCTATGGTGCATATGGCAGCTAGGATGTTGCAGTAGGTGGGGTTTGGTTCCCCTTGTATAAAAAAAGGCATGCTCTTGAATCTAGTTATTGACATACTTACATCATCGTTGGTTTGTCTAAGATTTATGCAGAGCTCCAAGTCCAATTATATTTATACGTTCATTTGCATTTTTATTTTATATAAAATTTTTGAATTTTAATATAATGGTAAATGCATAAACTTAAACATGTGCAGTGCATATGAGTTTCAAGAATTAAAAAATAAAATTCTATATGTGTTACATATCATGATGTATTTAAGAGTGAATTTTTTTTTATCTTCTATGTATTATAGTTAGAAATTGGAACTGCATGATATAATTGTGGGATTTTCCATTGATAGTGATAATCATGATAATATATATCTATTCTAGAGGATGAAATCAATAGGTGAACTCTCTTAGTATTACCATTTTGATAGTAATTATAGGTTTACTTAAAAAGATAAACATGTGCATATCCATTGTAAGAAGAACTTCGGCGTAAATCACATGAGGAAAGACCTTTGTCGACACGTTTCGAACCAACTAGTGTGGTTCATCGTCAGGACAAGTTGAAGAAACAGATCCAGCTATGCATGTTAAATAGTCTGAGCAGAGCCCCCAACGGCTATCTTGACCAACGGCTAATTTTGACTTTGGGACCAGAGTCAAAAAGTCATTTTTATAATATAGTTATATTCGGTGACCATTCCTTTAAAATATATAAAAACATTTATATAAATAAAATAATTTAATAGGTGCTAATGTTAATAGTTAGTTAAAAGGTTTAATAATTAAAATTATAAGTTATAAGAAATATTATAATAACAATATACATAGGGTATTTTTTTAGGATAATAGTTAGTTAGAATTAGAACGAGAAAATAAGTTAAAAAAATAAATAAATAAATATAAATTAAAAAATAGGAAAAAATAAAATAAATGAACGTAGCTAGTAAAGGTAAAAGTTAGTTGAAAAGCCAAAATTAATAAAAAATAAATAAAAATAAAAGAGGAAAAACAAATAAATAAATAAATAAAATAAAATAAAATAAAATAAAAATATATAAAACTATAATAAAGAACATAGCTAATAAAGGTAAAAGTTAGTTTACAAAATTAAATAAAAATAAAAGTAAAAATAAAGTAAATGAATAATTAGATAAAAAAATAAAATAAAATAAAATTAATAAATTAAAATAAAAATAAGAAAAAATAAATAAATAATAAAAATATAAAACTAAAACTAGGTAAATATAGGTGCATATCCCCTGCTGATTACCATGATTTACTAAAAAAACCATTGACTGAAGAAAAATAATTAAACTAAGATATTTGATAATATTAACATGTTATTAAAAAGTGATTGTGAATATATATATATATATTTTCCACTGGAAAAATCCGTAAACTTTTCATTAAAGATGAAAGGTTACATATGTAGATGCATGCCGCATATGCCATTTGTTCACTGGTATCTCTGTACATTTTACAAAATAAATACATATATCTGCTGTTGCATTTTATTACTGTATGGTCGGTATAGTTCATAGAGTTGTTGCCTTATGGCATCCATCTGTTTACAAAAAATTAACAAAAAAAGCACAGTTCTGTGTACTGCTACTGTCATACTGCTGTTTGAGATTAAGTCTCATGCAGACCCACAGTAGGATATTGTGGGTCTATGTATGGGCAATGATAAAACTTTTGTTCCTGTTGATCCAAAAACTCGGTTATCTCCCAGTGTCCTTTCTCCATCAATGCGGCCCCTTTGGAAAGTTTGTCAGCATCCTGGTTATGTTCCCTGTAGATATGAGAAACGGAGATGTGATTAAAAGCTTCCTTGAACTGTAGTACTTCATCAAGTATGTTATTGAGTGAGTGAATATGACATGTAGAGATATTGTTGAACCAATTTATAATGATCTGTGAATCCCCGAAGATGTTTATGCTGTTGCATTGATGACTTAAAGCAAAATGAAGCAGATGACGAAGAGAAATAAGTTCAGCGAAGTTGTTGGTCCCGGCCCCCAAACCAGCCTTGATGAAGTAGGAGTGATTTTCAGATTTGTGCAAAATGAACCCACCCCCGCTGCTTTGGACATTGGCAGCCCCGTCGAAATAAGCCCAAGGAGTTCCCCGATCAATGGAGGGGGGAGGATTTGGTCTGCGGGATTTTGGTGGAGGCGGATCAGGTAATTCATTGTAAGCACATATGATACGGGCTTCAATAAGTGGCCATTGTAAGGCCTTCTCTTCGAAAATCAGTTGGTTCCTTGCTTTCCAGATGGACCAATTTATGATAATGGGCAGGTTTACAAATTTTGTGCCTTTGTGACTGTTGCCCCATTCAATCCATGCATTGATAAGGTCGATTCCTCTCCATTCTCCCGTGTATTTTATAACCTGTTTTATGTTGTTCCATACTTGCAGTACAACGTTACAACGCAGAAAGAGGTGCTCTGTGGATTCACTAGCATCTTTGCACAGAGCGCATCTCGACGGTCCAAATTGTGCTCTTCGCATGAGATGCTCACCCGTGGGTACCCTGTTTCTGAGAACGCACCAAGTGAACAATTTCGAGCGAGGGGAGGCAGATAGCTTCCATATGCTATGCCACCATCGCTCAAGAACTTCGGGTTTTCTCTGCCATATGATATGAATGTATCCCTCTTTTGGTGTATATCACCCACTGTCCACCAGGTGCCAAATGATTTCGTCCGATCCCTCAGATATTCTGACATGTGATTCCATCAGGGCCGCACAGTATTCACTCCATGCATCGTGCCATCTCTGCGGGAGGTTGAGATGAGCGGCATTCTTCCAAGCCTGATGGAAAATGTCAGTTTACTCTTGGTCCGCGATTTGTGAGATGACTCTAATACCTTGGGCAGATAGATGTTGCATCAGATCTTGTGGGAGCATGTGTCTCCCCCCACAACCGCTCCAAGGATCTAAACCAATGCAGACGCTGCTTCCGTTTCTTATTCTCCATACTATATTGTTCCTGATCAGCGGGAGAGAATGTAGAAGGGCTTTCCATATTGAGGATATGCCAGTCTTGTTCCAAGATGGGAGCCTAGCCCAATCCAAGATGTTGAGAGGCCAAATGTACTTGTGAAATGTAATGTTTGCCCATAGACTTTGAGAGGAGAGCAGTGCCCAACCCATCTTGGCCGCCAGAGCACTAGCAAAGGAAGGAAGATCCTTCAAACCCCAGCCCCCCCATTTCTTGGGCAGGGCAATCTTTTTCCATCCGATCCAGGCAAAAGTGCGCTTCTCTTTGTTGCCAGCCCAAAAGTATCTGGAGCAGAGCTGCTGGAGTTTTGAAAGGATGTTCTGGGGAATCCAGGCGAGAGCCATCCAGAAAACTGGTGTGGCTTCAAGAACAGATTTGATCAGGGTAAGTCTTCCCGCTCTGGATAGATATCTGAAGCTCCAACATGTAATCCTTTTTTCCACTTTGGTAATCAGCCAGGCCCAATCTGCCACCTTCTGTGTGGTGGGCTTTAGCCAGTAACCCAGGTATTTTAATCCCCTGTCCAAGGGCTGTGTGGTGAAAGGGAAAGCTTGGCAGGCAGAATATGATTCATTTACCGAGGTGTTTACCAAAGTGATAGAAGATTTGGTTCGATTAACCTCCATTCCAGTGGCATGTGCAAATAGCTTTAGAATCCTGTTGAATGTCGAGGTGTCTTGTATACTGCCATCGAGCAAGATGAGTACATCATCTACAAACAGCAGATGAGTAATGAAGCAGTCCTCTGATATTTTAAGGCCCCTGATAGTACCATCCCTTTTGGCAGAGATAATCAGTCGACTCAAGGCTTCCATTACCAGGAGAAAAAGAAGTGGGGATAAAGGATAGCCTTGTCGAAGGCCTCGCTCAGAATGGAAGAAGTGGGAAGCTGCACCATTTATCAGGATACTGTAAGTGGGGGATGTTATGCAAGCCATGATCCAATTGATGAGGGGATGAGGAAAACCCAAGTGGATGAGAATCATCTTGATATAGAGCCAGCTGACTCTGTCAAAAGCCTTGGAGAGGTCGATCTTAAGGAGAATGCTTTTCAGACGTTTAGTCCAGATGGAATGAATGGCTTCCTGGGCAGATCCAATGGCTTCATGGATTTGTCTGTCTTCTAAGAAAGCAAATTGCTGGGGGGCAATATGCTTGGACAGGATTGGCCTGATCCTGTTGGCAATAATCTTAGATATAATTTTGTATAGGACATTACACAGGGAGATGGGGCGGAAGTCGTCAAATGAAGAGGGGGAGTCAGATTTGGGGATGAGGGCGATGAAAGTGGAGTTGATCGCATGGTAGATTTGTCCCGAAATTCTGCTTTCCTCTACCACCTTCAGGATATCACCTCCTAAGATGTCAAAGAAGGCAATGTAAAACTCAATAGTCCATCCGTCAGGTCCCGGGCTCTTTTCCTTCTGAAACCATTTGATCGTACTTTCGAGCTCTTCCATGGAAACAGGGTCTGTAAGAGCTTCAGAATCATCGTTGTTTACAAACCTGGGAAAGTGCGATGCCACATTGATAATCTCAGCAAGATTGGTACCAGCAGGGCTCTTGAAAATCCCTCTGAAGTGTGTTGTTCCAAGCTGAGATAATTTATTGAAGGTATCTGCCACTCCCCCATCAGGAAGAGGAAGGTCCCAAATGGTATTGGACACCTTCCTTCCTTTGGCAAAATTATGGAAGAATCTAGAGTTTTCATCCCCCGCTTTCAGCCATAGTGCCCTGCTCCTCAGTCTGAGCGATTCCTCCCGGAGTTTTAGAATATTTTGCTTTTGCTTCTCCAATTCAATAAGTCGAGTCTTGCTATCCTCGGAGATGAACCCTAGACTTCTCTCATCCAGAAGGGAGTTTAAGTCTTCTTCAATCTTGATGAGCTGCTCCTCTTCTTTGGCCTTTTTTGCCTTGGCCCACTCAATCACTATGTGCTTGAGCTCAGTCAGGTTTTTTACAAATCCCCTGGCCATCGATGCTTCTCTATCGATAGGATGTGAATGCCAAAAGTCCGAGACCAGTTTTGAGAAGCTAGGATCCTGTAGCCAAAGGTGATTGAACTTGTAAGGAGATTTTGGCTTAGGTAGGGGTCCCTTGATTTCCATTAGAATTGGAGAGTGATCAGAGATGCCCCCAGATCCCACCCATTGCTTGAAGTGGTGAAGTTGGTAAATCAGCGGACCTTTTATCAGAAATCGATCCAATCTGCGGGCCAAGGCCGCTGCCCCAACCCTCCTATTCCTCCAAGTTGGTAGGGGGTTCTGCATGGGAATGTCAACAAGGTCATGCAGTTCCAGCATATTCCTCATGAAAGCAGTGATAGTATCTACTTGCGCTCGAGATCCCCATGTTTCACGAAACCCCAAGGAGAAGTTCAGATCCCCCCCCAGAATGATACGGTCTAGATTCATCAGGTTCCTGCTGAGAAGCATCCGCCAGAAACTTTCTCTCTGTTGGCAAGGGCCATAAATGTTGATGATGCGGAGGGAGAGGCCTAAGTCCAATGAGAATATGTCAGCCCCCATGAAACCCTGACCCCCCCAAGAAGAGTCCAGTCTTATGGATTTTGGATTGTATCCAATCGCCAAGCCGCCTGATCTACCATTGGCATCCATAGCAATGTACTTCCATCTGGACGAGATATTTTGCAGGGAGAGGGAGATGGATTCCGCAGGACCTAGGGTTTCTTGAAGGAGGATGATATCAGGGGATTCGACCTCAAAAAGTCGTTTGAGGGCTAGCTTTTTGGGGGAGCTAGCCAAACCCTTGCAATTGAAAGAGAGGCACTTCATGGAGGACCCCTTTTCGGGGGATTTGCTCTAAGGGCCCCAACAATGGTGGATTGTCGACCTGATGCGACTTATGCGCCAGCTCTTTTGATGGCTTTGTTTAAATCTGATTTCCTTCCTCTAGTAGAAGCGGAGCTCACGCCCGAGGGAACAATGCCCAAACCCATATGGTTCTCAGAGGATTCCGGGAGGGAGGTCCGGGGGCGGAGGGAGTATGGGTGAGGGGGAATCTTATTAACAGGGGTCTCAATGGACGGAGACGGGGGCGGAGACATGATGAATGGCAGAGTGGGTGGAGCGATAGAAGGACTAGAAGGGGGCGAGGGAATATTGCAGTATGCCATGGAACATGATACAGAGGAAACATAATCAGAAGATTGTGCATTAGAGATAATGGGAGAGATAGAACATGTATCCGAAGCTTGTGCGTCTACGGCAGCTGCCCAAGCCCGAGTCAACGGAGGCGATGGCGCCTCGAGGGAGTTCATCTCTGTATACTCCTGAGCTCCAATGGGAACGGAGAATCCTTATGATGGCTGAGGAACGATCGGGGAAGTCCACCTAGATGCAATGGGGGATTGTTTTGGAGTGCTGTCCGGTCGCTTGTTCAAAGGGCAATCCTTGTAGAGATGACCCACTTGGTGGCATCGATTGCACCGAAAGGGTACTCCTTCGTAATCCAGCATCTGAGATCGCCTGAGCTTACCCCATTGCAATGTAATTCTTTCCTCCAATCCTTCTCTGGTGTCCAGATGCACCAGAATGCGAGCTACAGTCTTCTTCCGGGTATCGAGGTAGCCACGATCATGATCCAGATATTTCCCTAGTGCATTGCCGATCCTTTTAAAAGATTCTTCACTCCAATATTGTATGGGAAGCCCTGGTAATCGGACCCATAAAGGCCCTGCAGCAATTTTCTCACGCTCAGGATCGAGTAACGGACTCCATCTCTTCAGAAGCACAGGAGCAGTTTCTATATGCCAGTATCTTTCGAGGACCGCATTTGTGTGTTCTTCGTTTGCGAATTGAAGGGAGAACCACCCACGAGGTAGAACCTCAACCTCCAGCACCTGTGTGAGGAGTACTCCCCAAATTTCTTTCACCCAGCGCATCAATCTGTCCACCGTGTAGGAACGCCCCCGCACGTGCCCTACCAACATTGTGCGTGCTAGAGCCATGGTTGCTTCAAAATCCGGAGAGTCACCGTAGATAACCGTGGTATCTTTCGAAATTTCCCTAACGCATTTCGGCCTCTGCTTCTTGGATCGGGGGGCCGTCGGATGCTCAGATAGCAGGTTTGTGACCCCGAGCGGAGGTGGTCCAGAGGGTTTAGGGTTAACAACCGGGGTACTGAAAGCGCCTGAGGGTTTTGCCCCAAAATCCGGGGAGGGATTTGTCACATTTGTCCGAGGAACCTCTGGTGCAGGCTGTGGATCAGGAGGCGGGGATGGGATCTGATCCAGATCAGCGGGATCAAGCAAATGAGAAGCAAGGAAAGAAGCTGTGCCTGGAGAGGGAGGCGGGGCTACCAGTCCAGATGAAAAGGGATCCGGCAAGGAGATAACCGGAAGGATATTCTGGGCACCTGAGATATCAGAAAGCGGAGGAACGAAACCCGGGGGGGCAGAGTTAGGGTAAGTGAATAAGACCTGACCCTCCAACAGATCCTCGGAGTAATCCACGAGGTCCGTTTCCAGTAAACCTTCCATGCCAGACAGCGGTTGTAGCCTCCCTTCGCTGGTGCTGATCTGTCGATTGCTCGCAACCCTAGCTGCCGAAAACTGCTCCATCCTGAGGTCCTGTAGCTGCGGTCTGCGACTAACCTTCCCTTTGCGGTTATTTTTGTCGCACGCCGTCAGAGCCTAGTTCCATCTCCGGAATTTCTTCCTTTTATCTATATATATATATAGATATATTTTGAATGAAATTGCCGTGGTTCTATTGATATAATGATTTTATTAATACAAATTAAAATTTATATGCGTATTCTATAAAAAGGTCATAAGGATAGTCACCACTAACACAGACAATTTAAGGAAATAAGTATTAGTTTAGAAAATAATCTCAACATAAGGATGTATTATTGTAGAAAGATAACTTATAACATCATATAGATAAAAGAATGGATCATGAGGAGGAGGAAGTCAGTTATCCAATGAATCCTTTGGATCCTTTGGAAGGAGTACCCATTTTTGTTAATTGTAATAGGAGTGGAAGAAAGTATAGGTAATAAGGGTTCTCTTAGAGGATAATTGTTAATGCCTCAGGGAAAACACACACACTATACAAATGAATGGTTTTATGAATAGAGTTTTTTATTTGTCATAGTTTGATGTTAAGCTTGACATTTCTAGGCTTCCATAAGGATATGATTTAAGGATCTAGTTAATTATTGTAAATGAACTATTTATGGGAATATATCCATGATCACCCTATAAAATTTGGAGTATTTAGATGCTTTTACTATCAACAAGGCTCAGAACTTGAAATTTGAAGGAGTTATTCTAGGTAATGTTGAGTGACTCAAGAAGGGTGAAAACAAGATCCAAATATGTAGACAAGAATATGGTAAATTCATCTATTGGAAATCTTGATCCAAGTTTTGAACAATAGTTTGTAGGAAGCAATCGATAGATAGGGGAACTATTGGGGATTTTGCTAATATCCATGTTGTAGTCTCCACAAAGAATCCATTGAAAATTAGGAATAATAAGAAGTGTATAAAGGTAAATATTTCCAACATAAATTTGGTTCTTGGAGAAGATATCATGTTGGATCAAGCTTTAGAGATGGTAGGGAAGTCTTAGAGGAGTAGATTCAATGGGTGGGAAAATGCATAGAGCAATCCCTTGGAAAATGGGGAGCATGTATGAGGTTTTGTCTATGGATACACCTCAACCCTAAAATAAATGTTTATATGTTGGCTAGGGTTTTCATTTAAAACAAAAGGAGATGCAAAATTGATTGTAAAAAATAGATGTTATTAGTAGTAA
Source organism: Pinus tabuliformis (assembly GCA_031772625.1). Classification (NCBI taxonomy): domain Eukaryota; kingdom Viridiplantae; phylum Streptophyta; class Pinopsida; order Pinales; family Pinaceae; genus Pinus; species Pinus tabuliformis. The sequence continues at coordinate 683,637,793 of CM062814.1, read as the reverse complement.
GCATTGTGTTCATTGAGGAAATGGGAGTCAAGAAGCGATTTTTACTCAAACCAATTGGGTCAAACTACCTATCGTACCCTTAGAATTATGGTATTTATATCTTTTTAGATGAGATAAGGGATGTTTTGGGTTCCTTCATAGATTTTTATGACAAATTTTCAAGAAGTTCTAGTAGGACAATAAGTAAGATCATTGTATAATTTGATAGGATAAAAGGATCACCATAGGTAATTGACATCAAAATTAGAAAGTGGAACTATTATCACTTACTTGACTAATAAAAGTGTCCTTTGATTGCGCTTGATGTCATGCACGTGGAAATATCACAAATGATTGTTTATTAAAATATTCCAAGAGGTTTTGGAGGAAAAATACCTAATTTATTAAAGAGAGATGCCTCTAAATATCACTAAAGGACATAAATATCTAAGAGGAATGGTTATTTTGAAAGGAAAGTGAGAGATTTGAGAGAAGAAATAAGTCTCAGAGGGGAAATACTTTGATTCCTTGGAAGGAAATTTTGTAGAATAAATGGGGAAGTTAACTCATTAAGGAAGGAAAAACTAAAATTTTAAGTTGATAAAATTGCAAATGAAGAAAATACAAAGGTTTAGAACTAGAAGAACAATGAAGTAATATGTGAGTGGAAGTGATCCAAATCAAAATTTTTGAGGAAGACCTAAGAATACCTTGCTAGAATTAGTCATAATTTCAAATCTAAGACTCCTTAACTATAGTAAGTATGCCATTCCCCCTTTTCTGAAATACTTATGGAATCTTTCACTCCATTAAATCCCTCTCTAGTGTTCAAAATATATTAGCAGCATAGTTACTAACTTTACAAGCACTATTATTTCAAAATCAACACTTTAGCATAAAAACCTATATGTTAGGGTCATAAAAACTAAAATTAACCTATGAATTGAAAAGTAATGGCCCAACATCACCATTTTTCTCAAGGTTAAAATTAGAACTTATTTGAAAATGAAGCCTTAACAACTCATGTTGTTATAAAAAAAATATTAAAATCTCTCCCCAAATCCAAAAGTGATACTCAGAAATCACCCCCATTTTTTCTAGGGTTAAAATTAGAACCTACTTAAAACTTGTCTATAACAACTAGCATCTGTAGATAGAGAATTAGGATTTTCCATAGTGATATTTGAAATTTGTCGAGGTTTCAAATCCATAATCGAATCCATCTTCATGACAATAGTCGAAAGAAAGATGAGACAAAGCAAAGGTATAAGTATAAAGAAACAAAAATGGCGAACGGGAAGAATGATCAACAAAGAAAACCCTAAACCTAAAATGGTCAACTGAGAACCCGAGACCTAAAGGAAAATATATTTAATTAATATAATTTATTGAAGATAATCCTAAGATAATAAAATTATCTACAATCTATATATAATAATAGTTATTATTATTATCACTAATCTAATTATTACTAACAATATTTAATAAAATGATATTACTAAACAATACCTATACATTATTAGTATTAGTATTATTATTATTATTAATGCCTATAATATAAACATCTAACATCAATTATCTAATACACACACCGAGTACTAATATTCATAATATCTAAAATTAATCTAAATAAACCTATATCTATATATCTATATATATATATATATATATATATATATATATATATATATATATATATATATAGATATATATATATTAATTATTGAAATTATAGATATTTAGATTATATGTATTATTAACATTAATAATATAAAATAGTAATGATAACAAGGGTAATACCTGCAAGGCAACATAGTACCTACCTCTACCACTAATTAATCGATTAATTCCATGCTTCTTTTTGTGGACCCCACATTTTCTCATTATTTGAAAATTCCCCATTTTTGTTATTTCTTGTTATTTACACGTTTTTAGAAGTACGGGAAGTGCAGACTACAGAGGGGTAGTAAATGTTTTAACCGTTGATTGTGCAAATGGGTAGTGAATGTTTTCATAATGTCGAGGGAAAAAATGGAGTCAAAACTTTTATTTCATGAAGCGCTTCTTTGCATTCATTTATCTCTGCACATAGGTCTTGTTTGCACCTCTGCACTTCGCACATGTGGCCTCCCAAAAATATGTCTTAGAATTATAATGGAATATGAAGATTTTTTGATACATTGTATAAAATGTGGAGGTGTAGATTCATACATTGTACTAAAAATAGTTAGTATTTACAGATTAAAAGAATACTTCATCTAATATAGATACTAAGTTTCTATTTAAAGTTAAAATAATTTCGTGTCTACAAAATAAAGTTTCACAAATCTATGCGAAGGAAGGAAAAATCATAAGTACATAATGAGTGTGGTAGGGTAGTCAATGTTTTCATTTTGTGGAGTGTAGAGTCAGAGTTGAAGGTTTTAAATTTGTGGGTGGTGCGTAGGGGCAGTGAACATTTTCATTGTGCAAAATGTAAAGGTGGATTCAAAGGTATTATTGAGCACTAACACTAGCGATAGTCACAATGTCAACGTTAGTGCTCTGGAATATTTTTCTATACCTTCACACTCATAATTACCCATTCTCCGCACATCCACACATGTGGCCACCTAACATGTGCCTTAGGATTTCATTGTGTGAAGTATAGAAACTGATATTAAGCAAATAATGACCAATATTATATATGAGTGAATTTGTCTAGAGTTTGTATATTATGTGGATTTGTATATTGTGTGCTTATCCCTTTGTACAGGTGCAGAATAACCTTTCATTATGTGGAATATGAAGATAGGGGAGAGGTGCAATGCAAAGGAAGGAGAAAGGGTGTGCAGAAAGTGCGGAGGGGCAATGAACATTTTCATTGTGTGGATTGCAGAGGGATAGTGAATGTTTTCACTAAGCAAAATTTTGAGGGGCAGTGAATGTTTACATTGTGCGGAGAGGAAGTGAATGTTTTAATGTGCATGGTTCCTTATCTTCACACATACCCATTTAGCTTTGGTCATGAGTATAGGGCATAGAAAAGTGTATCTTATTGCAATTATCATTTGTATTCAATTTTACAATTGACTTATGTTCAAGAAAAGAAATCCACTTCAAATGGTGAGTCCACAATAATTAGAAAATTGCTCTGTTTAAACAATCACTACCCAAAATATCTCTGGTGCACATATATATGGATTATTTAATTAAAATAAACATAAATACTCATAACATATGGGGGGGGTTAGCTAAAAAAATATGCAGAGGAAGGAGCAAGGATGTGCGGAAAGTGTAGAGTGTGCAATGACATTTAGCATTTTCGTTGTGTAGAGGGGCAGTGAACAATGAATGCATTTCCCACACTTTCACATTATACATAGATTAAAAAGATAAAAAAAATTCCTACATTTTTTGGAATGCGTGAACAAATGCATAAATAGTTTATTTTGTTATCTTAAATCAATTTAAATAATAGAAATGAGACAAAAACTAAGAAATATAGAAATATATATATATATATATATATATATATATATATATATATATATATATATATCTATAGAGAGAGAGAGAGAGAGAATAATAATGCTTCATTTACGAGAAGTTCTCATTCTACTTAAGATTAAAACATTTTATATCAAGCAAATGTATATCCAAAAATTCAATTTGCACAAAATAAATATATCAATTTGATTTCGAAATGAGGAAAAACATTTTATTATTTGGAATAAGGAGATACATGGGAAGCACAATGAAATCCTTTCCCATACCGCTGCACTCTGCACAAATTTAAAATGTTAAAACATTTAACATTATTCATATTTCATAGATAGTAAAAGTACTAAAATTAAAAAACTCTTAACTAAATTTCTATTATGTATTTTTTCCAGATGTATGTATGATAGAATATAGGATCTCATAGCATAAGTCTCAAACATTAAGAAACACAATTATAGTAACAAGAACTGTATCAAGATTAAAATTCCTATCATCATAGCTATGATTAAAATAAGTACTATACACTGAACATATATCTGCAATTTAAAACTATTATCTACTATTTGTTTTCATTTTGATCAGTAACAGAAGATTAGATATAATATAAAAGTTAAAAGCGCATCCTCAAAATTATGTTCTATTAAAGTTTTTGAGCATTGTCACAAAATTCAGATCCATACAATATCTTATGCAAAACATTAATGAATATGATCTTCAATGGAAGTTGCTTATATCAGTAATGAAAATGCTTAGCAGCTCATCTCATCAACTCATTCACTATGCTATTATAGAATATTCTCTTTAATTGTCTGCTCCTACATTCTAGGGAAAATGAGTAAACAAAATAAATTATAATTTATCTTTGAAACAAAGATATCTAGTAAAAGGAAAGCATGTGTAGATGGAAGAGATTATGTAATTGAACCTACATTTATGTTTGATGTATAAAGAAGTTATCAAAATCCTACTACCTAATCGTAAAATTAAATGTGTTTGTCCGAGTGGGTACTCGGATTGGGCTCCCATGAACTGTAATATGGAAAAAGGAAACTGCAAAATAAAACAAGGAACTACATTAAGCAATTAGTTTAGGTGACATTAACACAATTAACAAATCTCAATAATTAAATACTAGTAAACAGAAAAATGAATGTGTCAAGATTTAAGGACACTTACAATATGTGAAAGCATATATGGTGATTGTTTGACTATCAACTGCCTTTCGGATCCATGATATCTCAAAATAATCTCTCTAACATAGTTTTAATGAAATATTTCATTGGACTGGTTATAATTTCTCAGCATAGCTTGTTGATTGAATATTTGCTTCTCGATCTCCATAGCCTATTTTTGTAATTGAGAAGCTAAGATAGGCTTCTTTTCATTAATACTAACAAAATTAATTAGTCATTTGCTAATTTCTTCTATAGAAAAATTAGTTATGTCATCGAACTTTATTGTTAGTGACGCTTTTAGCCTTTTCAATTCAGCTATTAGCATATCTTTTATGATTAATTTAGAGTCGTGTATGATGCATGGAACGTTCAAATATTGAACAATTTGCAATGCCTTTAGAAACACATCACTTCTTCTATTCTTTATGCTTTCACATTCAGAAATAATGTTTTCTAGTGTGCTAATATTTTAGACCATCCAATTTGGATTTGCTTCATTCTATTAACATTTGGGAGTTATCTATTTTTTTAATCTAGATCAGAAAACAAACCAAGTCTTTGAATAAAAGTAAGTAAGTCATTGTTAGCAAAATGCTTGTCTTTATTAACATTAATTTTAACCGAATTGGAAAATGAGTTAATTCCCTGTGCTAAACATAGTAGAATAGAAGTTCTTTGCCATGCATGTTCAACAATTTCTAATATTTGGCATATATTAGTGATAATATGAGATTTAACAATATTAAGAAGTTTTAGAGCTCTATTAGGTCCATGGTATGTGCTGGGAGTAGTAATTGCATATGGTAGTGCCCGTATTTCCAATGGAGCCATTAACAAAGGACTCAGATTTAGAGCATCCTCTAGCCCTTTTATTCTTTCTTTCAGTACTAGGTTCTCTACTTCTTGTTGACCAATAGACACTGCAAGTGTGTTACCAGTAGCTTGATGCAATCTCATGAGTCTACTGGCTTCTATTCCATACACATCAAACATTCATTTCTACTTTATCAATAATTTTTTTTATTATGGACGTTTACTTATTCAATTTTTAATTTTTTATTGTCCTTGTCATTGTTTTCATCTAGGAAACTGACAGGGAAATCATCAAAAGTAGTATATTCTTTAGAAAGTTTCTCCATTATTTTCTAATTTTCCGCTAAACAAGTATTGTCCCAATCAGGTAGCATATCACTTTCAATTTCCACGTTCATAGCTTGTTCAATGCTTCCTATTTTTAGGGGACTTTTAGATTTGGCTGATTCAATGATGTGAGTTTTATCTTGAATGAATTTCTAAGGAGGCTCTTTGTCATCTCTGGTAGCTTATAGGTAACCATGAATCAGTTTTACACTTGTAGTATCATTTCTCTTGCTTTTCCTGGAAGATAAAGTTGGACCAGTACCAAATGTGAAAGGTGAAGATTACTACGAAGGGTTTGTACCTCTTTTCTTATACTTTATTTTTGTGCTCTTGCTCTCTTCTTCAACAATTTCTCTAGTACTCTTTATTGGTTCTTGATTATTGCTTGGAGAACTGTGAATCTCTTTGATTTGCTCTGCAACTCTAGTAAAAAAGTTCATGTATTTAACAACACCTAGGTGTGTAGTAAATAGGTCTTCTGGATCAAAGCCTTGATAAGCTTCAACTTCTTTTAAATTAAAAATATGCAAATACTTTGCAAGATCTACAATGTGAGCCACATTCTAAATAGTGACTTTTCTAATAGTAAATGGAAAAGAAATAAATAGTAATTTTTTTTTCTATTCAAATATAATTAGGAAATCATAGTATTGTCTACAACCTTCTGCAACAAAATACCCATATATAACAATTCTTGGAAGCAACAATGGTTTACCTTTAAACCCATAAATTCAAATAATCGTATTATTTTCTCTTTCTTCGTGTACCCCTTTCCCATAGGAAAACTTGGGCTTCGATAGATATTCGATGGGGCTCTTGTCCAGTCATCATGTAAATGATTTCCTTTACAAATACATCTTGGATAGAAAAAGATTTAAGCAAATTCCCGGTTCCACAATATGGGATACCAAAATCACGTCGTTTTTTCATTAGAATTAAATTTAGGTTTATGGGGTAAGTCATGAAAGGCATGAGTCGAGACGAGGGTTGTTATCAGGTATGCCATCATGAAGAATCTATTGCTTTTGGACAAGAGTCACTAACTGAAAATATAATTCTTTTGAAATAAGATCAAGTCAATTGAATAAACAATTTCTTTTACATGAATAATAGAGAAGATGGAGAATGGATTTGGGGAAATTGGCTATATTTTCTTGGCACATCAAATGCTCACAGAGCCAATAGAAATCTTTAAACAAGTTTATAAACAAAGAAATATCTACAATGGAAAGATCAGAAGGAAGTTGATAAGTTGGCGAATTGAATTCTTGAATAATGTCCATGCCCCCTACTTATGACTCCAGAAAACTATTTTCTTTCAAAAAATTTAAGCATATATTTAGTTTTGGTAGCTAGAATATGCATCTGAATGCTTCTGGAGTCAAAGAAATAGGAGCCTTCTACACTGCTAGCATAATTTTTCTCGTGTTTGAATCAAAATTCCTTGTGCACAAATAAATCATTTTTCTGAAATTAAACACTTTTGGAACACATGTAGCATTTTCTAATCTGCTAGAACAAATATTATCACTATTTTTCTCTTCCATTAATAGATTCACATATCGTTGATACACATCAAACCACCTAAAGCTATCATCGATAAGTACAAGTGAGTTAATCGTATCAAAGTAAATATCTTCTTTCCTTCCTCTGCTAGCTATTTTCGGTTTGTACTTTTAAAATATTCTCTCAATCAGTAATGTTATTAATGCCCTTTAAGTATATGTTTCTTGATATGATAAATAATTACCATCCGTTAATTTTTGTTTGTGAAATATATTTTATAGGACATTCTTAATAAATATAAATTCAAGATAACAAAGATGACTTTTACGGGAAGTAGTGGAAATAAATCTTGAAATTCCGAAACCATCTACTCCATTTACTTGACACTTTGTTGTTGCCTTAATATCATAGATATACATATCCTAAGTGTTAGAATTTTATGAGCCAAATTAAATGTGAATTCTTTGTGATAATGAAAGTTAGCCTACAGGTTGTCAATAATAACCCTAAGTTGAAAGGTGTGCATAGACAGCTGTAAAGAAATATTGTGCGAAAAGCTAGCCAATTTTCTCTATTATGAAATGAGTTCATATTTTGGTTGGAACCCACTACTATGTTGATTTCAGTTGGCTCTATTTTATATAAATAACTTTTTGTATTTGGAAACACTTACCATTCCCGATTAAGTGTTGATTCTTTGATTCACCGAAAGAATGCCGAAACGTCTTAGTATTGAGTTAATGTCATTATACAGAAGAGGACAGTTTAGAAAAGACACTCTGCATCATAATATATTTTTCAGTTGTACATGATGCTAATTTCTAATTTTGTGTTTTTTCTATTTTCATTGTGCTTCTTCTGCACTCATTACAAGGACTTTTCTTTTTCCATTGTGCATTGTGATTAGTATTCCCTTCTACACAAATAAATCAATATATAATAGTGCTTAGTATTTGATCAATATGAATTTTTGGACTCCCCATATTGCATGATTATGCACCTCCATACTTCAAGAAATGTATAAGAAATTCCAAGACATATCGTTGATCAACCACATGTGCAGAATGCAAAGGTGTGGAGAAAACTACACAAAGTTGCATTTCATTATACATAGTGCGAAAGTGCAGATGCAACAATAACAACAGATAGCCAAAACGATTACCAAAATGAAGAATTATCGAATAACTACAACATGCATATTAGTGCATTAAATACTTATTACTATCATGCAATATTGAATTAGGTGTCTTTTTAATATGTGTGAATAAATAATGTTATGTGGGAGAATGAGTGTGCGAAGCGAGGAACATAGACTTCCTTTCGCATTTTTTGGTCCTCGTTCCACACATGTATTTACCACATGGCAATATATATTATTAATCAATTAATAACATGGGACGGTGTTGCAAAGGGAACTTTATTTTGTATACATGAAATTATTAAAACTTTAAGAAAAAACTTAGTATCCATTAGTAAATGAAGTGTCTTTTTAATGCAAGTGAGTAACGAGTATTTTCTGAGAGAATTAATGTGTGGAGCAAGGAACATAAACTTTAATTCATAATGTGACAAAAAATTTCATTCGCAATGTTACCATCCTCTGCATAAATTTCCTATCGACAAATTTCTTCCACACACTCATCTTGCCAAATTCTTTCAAATTCTATATGCATTTGTGATACTAACTTTGTGAACTAAATAATTATTATTGGATATTCAATTAAGTGTATTTTTAATGTGTGTATGAAAGAACTATTGTGTAGGAGAAGTGGGTGAGCGGAGCAAGGAACAAAGACTTTTTCTGTGAAATGTTTTGTATTTTTGTATGCATTCAATATTATTGAATTTCATAGCAAGTGGATGTTGTTACATGTTAATATTGGAAAACTAGAAACATTAAGTTTTTTTAACAAATCTATAAAAATTTTATACAATGAATTTGGCATTTAAATTCCAAGTGTTATCATGACTATGCATAAAATATAAAGAGAAATTCAAAGCAATGTTGATTTAATTAATGAAATTTCCAAATGGTAAGATTTATTTCAAATAAAATTGAATGATTGAAAAAGCTTGTGGTATTTTATAAAAATAAGGATGCATATGCATGTGAAACACATATAAAGAGCAATGATGATAATGATCACTATGATGAAGACCCAATTACAAAAACACTATAACATGGATTTAACGATTCGTATAGTATTTATGATCTTCATTAATTTGTGATTTTCATTGGAGAACAAGTGTGCAGAGTAAAAAACACAATATTTCTGCCGCAAAGTTCCACACTTCCACATGCATTCTCCCTCCACACAGTTCTCTCGCATACCTTCCTTCCACACAATACTAGTTTTTAAATGATCAAAGCCACTTAATATTAATCACGCAACACAATGTATTAACGGACACTTACCATGCAGAGTGCAAATAAGTGAAGGAAGTTGTGTAGAAAAATATTCCATTGCGCTTCTTTCATATCTTTGCACAACCACACACGTTCCTACTAAATTGTAGTAATAAAAGGATTCATTTGACTTGTGCCTTAGTCAAATGGATAAATCCAATTTCCCACATCAGTAGGAGTTACATGGCAAAATCACTCAGTTAAATCAATCAATTCAAGCTTGTAGGCTAGAAATAAAGTTGTGCATGAGTTAATTGCTAAAATCTAGCAATCTAGTGGCGTTATAGTTATTTAAACTTAGTTATCTGAGCTCTAGTCTAGAATAGAGTCATTAGGAGTTCAATATAGTAGTATAACCATTGTTAAATCACTGATCTCTTAGTTAACTAATCAATTTACTAAAAATAACCCTAGTATACATGGAATTCGAATTGCCTAGTTGAAGTGGAGGAAAAGGCACATTGTAATTGTCAATTGTATACTAGTTAACTGTACAAGTTTTGTAATGGAGTAGGTGATTAATTCCACCAGTATTTGCACAAGGAACTAGGGAATAGTTCTATTTTTTAGGGGCTAATTTCCTCAAGGATTTTGTTATCACAAAATCAGGTACTAAGGGCTGCCAATTAGCAAGATTTTGTATAACTATTTCAAACCAGGCTTTAGACTAAGGTTTAGCCTCCTTAGTCAGAGAGGGCTCTCTCACAGATTATGAATATGGACTAATGACAAGGAAAGATGGCTAACTCTTTAAAAAACACATGAAAATAAGCTGGCTGGACAAATATCAAATTGTTTCCCATTGGGCTTATGGAGTCTCACACATCTCAGCAAACAAAAAACACTATCCTTTCATAGAAATCAGGGCACTTTACATCTAATGTTCAAACATAACTTACATAAAACACAGTTTGCCACGGCATACAGGAAGTCAGAGCATGACACATGAGTTCTGAGTGATTATGCAGTAACAAAACTGTAAAAGAACACTAAAGAGAATAAACCATCATACATTTGAACCATTAGATCTATTGTGAATCCTGAGAAGAAACAACAGTCATTTGCATTACTGAAATATGCTATACATAAACCAAAATAGTCTTGTCTTTTATCAAAACATCCAACCCCAATTACATCCAAGTCTGATCCATATATAGGAATACACTATTAACCACCTAGAGCGAGCTCGAAGGCTGCTATTAACTACTCCTATCTGCTGTTTAACTAATTCATTAATTACATAAGTGCTGAACTGTAATTACAAAAGATCCTAATTAATTCAAAACTCAAATCTGTCCTCCTCGTAGCATGATGACTTTCTGATCCTTGACACCTGTATATTTTCTGTTTTGGCCGAGATATGTTGGAGGAGAATACACTGAACGAGCTGGCTTTGGATACTGGCTGCGTAGATGGCTCATTAATCAATTAAGATAAGTGCCCTGTTTCCACGGTCCTTGTCTCCCATCATTCTTCACTACTTAAAGAACATGTTCCCAGCTCTTTAATTCTTCAAAAACAACGCATATCACCATATTCCCCATGAGCTGGAAGCCTCGCGGTCTGAACAGGTGTACAAACCAAAAACTCCGGTAACCCTACCAGAACCCTAACAATTCGGTCATAAAGTACCTTTAACAAAGCTTTAGCTAAAAACAAAATATTTCACCTTTTCTCCAAAATGCACACCTGTCATTCTCTGAATAGCCAGGATAGTCTTGTATGGTCTCCCTCATGTTCTTGAGGCATTTCCTTCAAAAATTTGCTGACCTCATCATTAAACTCTTTGTTTTTCTTATAAAACAGCACCTACAGCAGTTTCGTAGCGCGCTACGAAACTGCTGTTTTTGCTAAAACAGAGTATATTTGAACTAAAGCATCTTGTGCTTGAACTTGTGACTCTTCAAACTTATTCTACATGTGTCAAAGACTTAGGTGACTTTCAAAATAGGGGAGCTTAAACAAAATTGAGCAAAACTAAGAATATCACCTTTTCCTCAAATCAGTGAGCTAGTTGACCTAGCCTTGTCTTCAAATTTGCAATCTCCTTCTTCAAAGCTTTGTTTTTAGCTCTCAGGGTCATGTTTATCTTTCTGACATGTTTAGCTTGTTTGAGGGCTGGAACCGTCCATGTATATACATCAGCCACTGAATCTACCTGGCTCACTAGGCTTTTGCTACCCTTTAACACAGCTCTTCGATAGTTGGCATACCTAACTGCACGTTCCTTAGTAACATTCTCTGCTGGGGCAACTTCTTCTTTTGTTGTTCCTGCTTGATTCTTTATAGCTATGACATTTCCTCCTTGGGTAATGATAACTTTTCTGTTCTTATCTTTATGCTTGACTGCCTCCACTGTTTTGGTCAGCACTTCAATTACCTCTGTTGTGGGCATCTTTATGGCTTTCTCTCCTTTATGCACTTTCTCAGCTTCTTTAACTTGCCTCCTTGTAACCGGCCTTCGTGATTTGAACATAAACTCCTCACTAGGCTCATCAAACCTTAATCTCTTCGAAGCTTTTGATTTCTTAGTGCTCTCAGGAGATGATTGAGTCAAGTCAATATGCATAGGTTCAAGATGCACTGGTTCTTCCTTTCTCCTTGCTTAATTGACCCCTTGTTTTAACTCTTGATGCTCTTTCGGACACAACTAATCCATGTACATCTTTCTTGTGCTTGACCTTTTCCTTTGATGATGACTGAGGTGGCTGAGGTGGCTCTTTAATAACCAAGGGCTTGACTGGTTTGTCCAACTGAGATTTAACTTTCTTTTTCTCCCAAGCCTCCTTCCTAAGATCAGCTATTGTAGGTTCTTCCATTGATTCTTCTCTTTCCCTAACAGGCTGTGGGGTGAGGCCTATCTTATTCTGGAAACCGCCCATATAGATGAAAGAATTCCAATCCCTACCAATTTTTTGCAGAGCATCCAGCACTAACAATTTGACTAGACCATGATGAAATAGTGAGGTCTCACAATCATCCTTTCTCAATTGAACCTTGTCACACATCTTGCTGAGGCTTCGAAACAGGTAAAATGGGATGTCTATAGATGTTTTACCCGTAAAATGCAGCAACAACTTAAAATGATAGGAATAAACTTTGTTATATCTGCCTTCACAAGTCAAATACTTTTGAATACAGGTAAGAAGCATAGCATAGTGTTCTTTAACATAACTTCTAGGCACAGCCTTGGTTAAATCTTCATTCGCATAGGCTTCCTTCAAGAATTCTTTACAGGGGCTCATATCAAATTTGAAATTTTTAAACCACTCCTGCCCCCTCTGGGAATCTCAGTCACACTAGCAATAGCCTCTGGAGATACTGGGAATTCTAACATAGATACCTTGGAATTTAAGCCTGTAAAATTCAAGGCAAACTCTTTTGTTACCTGAGTGTGTCCTCCCTTCAGCTTTTCACAGAAACTCCAGCAACCAGCGTCCTTGAAGGCCCTTTTAACACCTTCATCCCTCAATGCAAGGTCCAATCCTTCAGGTTCTGCCCTTTGACACCTTCCAGACCGATGCTCCTTCTTTTCCATTATGCTTTGAAATCTTTCGCACAACAAAACACCACCAGCCTCAACTCGAAAAGAAAATTCAAATTTTAGAACGCAGGCTCGCTTGCAATCAGGCTTTCTTGAAGAAGAAACTCGGGTTCATTTTCAATTCAAATGTCTTAACATATAAGCTGGCCACTCCATGCAATATTAACAAACATCATGACACAACCATATATGACAAAACCGTTTAAATGAACTTAATGTGCATGACTTATGAACCTATTGGTGGAATGATGCCTCGTAAGTGCTTCGAAGGTACACCAACTGACAACAACCGAACGGACACAATGACTCATCCCTGGACATGACATTTTACGAATCTGCGCTGCGAAAAGCCCCGAATCCGCGATTTCGTAGCGCAGACAGTTATAATTTAGCGACATGCGCTGCAAAATGGCTGACGCTACGAAAAGGCTAAAACATCATTGCGCTGCAAAATCAACCAATCAAACTGCGCTGCGAAAATGCGAAAAGGACACATGACATATACGAGATAAGAGATGTCTTATTCAATCACGATGAAGGATGACTAACGGTTTTGAAAATGATTCTCATTAATATCATTGAAAAACATGACCCCTAAGTGGTAAACATAGGATAACAACCATTTGACACCCATTTTTGACAATGAAACTTTGGACAAAACTTATATACATGTGACTGCAGTTCTAGGTGATAACAGTGGCTCCACTTGGGATAGTGTGCTCCTGTAGTACACTAAGAACTCGTAGAACCAGTGCCTTGTCCATTTAAAAACATACACACAACTGGCAAGCATCCCTTTCAAGCTTTGTGGGCCTTCTCCTCGGGCTAAAGCTTTTCTGTTCAGCTTGTCATTTATTTTCAACAAGAAAAACCAGAAAACGGATATATACAATGCTTATGAGATACTTGGCAGACTTTTACTGATTGTAATGCTTTAAGAACCTGCCATTAACAGGTCCTCCAGCATATGGTGTTCCATCAACTTCCTGCAGAATGTAAGTGTTGTTTCCATGGAAAGCAGAAATCTGATATGGCCCTTTCCACAAATTTTCAAATTTGCCATGTTTACCTTTCTCTTCAATTCTGGCTTCCCACTTTAGGACTTTATCATTAATTTGAAATGTGACCTCTTTGATCTTTTTGTCAAATGCTCTCTTGACTCTATTCTGACTTTGTTGATGATCTTCGAACACCTCATTCCTTTTCTCCTGCAAAGCTATCAACTGATTAATTCTTCGCTGTATGGCATTTGGCTCCTCTTCTAATCCCTGAATTAGCTTCATAACTGGTACCCCAAGAGATGTTGGGAAAATTGCTTCTGCTCCATACACAAGTTCATATGGTGATGTTCCAATGGACCTCTTTGTGCAAATTCGGTCAGCCCACAAGGCATACTTCAGTTTCAAATGCCAAGCCTTCTTATTATCCTGCAGCAGCTTCTTAATAATCCTCACAAGACTCTTGTTTGAACTTTCAGCCAAGCCATTTCCCTGTGGGTAATAAGCAGTGGAATGACCAAGGGAAATGTGATATTGATGACAAAAATTTATCAGCCTTTTAGACTTGAAAGCCTGAGCATTATCTGTGATAATCTTGATTGGACAACCAAACCTTGATAAAATATTATTTTCTAGGAAAGATATTATCACTGAGTCATTGGCCTGCCTGGTAGGTATCGCCTCTATCCACTTTGTAAAATAATCAGTGGCTGTGAGGATCCAGCGATGCTGTCCTGATGAAGGAGGATGGATTTCCCCTATAAAATCTAATCCCCACTGTTGGAAGGGTGCTTCAACATAGATAGGAACCAACGGTAATGGCATGAGCTTTCTCCTTCCTTCAAATACTTGGCATTCATGACATGCTGCTATCTTCTTGTAAATGTCTCTGAACATAGTTGGCCAAAAATATCCAGCTCTCAAAACTTTATTTGCAGTGGCTTTCCAATAATGATGGCCTCCACAATCTCCCTTATGAAATTCATCAATTACCTTATCAGCCTCTTCTTCAATGAGACAATTTAATAAGATCCCTCCTGCATCCTTCCAAAATAAATTCTGCTCATACACAAAATATCTAAGAGATTTTAGCTTGGTGAAGCGAGCTTTAGATTTGGAAAGGTTATCCGGGGCTCTATTGTGCTGCAATACAAATGCCACATCCTTATACCATTCTGATGTCAAAAATTTTTCATTGATTTGGACCAACTCCTCTTCATTCTCAGAAATTTCTGATATTTCTGTGCTAAAATTGATACCAATGCAGTCCAGATTTGACTGAGTTAGCAACTTTGCCAAGCCTTGGCCCTTCACCAACTTGGTGGGCCTGATCTCTATGTCATATTCTAACAGCTTGGCTATCCATTTTCCTCTTTTTCCATCCGGGTCTGCTTGTGTAAGAATATCTTTTATAACAGCACTTGGCACGTATGCAACAATATGAGAATGCAACACATAAATTCTGAAATCCTTAATTGCC
The DNA here is from genome assembly GCA_031772625.1 of Pinus tabuliformis. Classification (NCBI taxonomy): domain Eukaryota; kingdom Viridiplantae; phylum Streptophyta; class Pinopsida; order Pinales; family Pinaceae; genus Pinus; species Pinus tabuliformis. The sequence continues at coordinate 683,622,081 of CM062814.1, read as the reverse complement.
TTTACCAATGCATATGCTTGCTTCTCTAAAATATTGTATTTTAACTCAGCATTAGCCAATGTCTTGCTAAAGAAAGAAATGGGTTGTTCAGTACCTTGACTTCCTTTCTGCAGTAAAACTCCAGCAATTGTATCTTCAGAAGCAAACGTGAAAATCATGAACTCCTTGGTAAAATCCGGGCTGATGAGAACTGGTGCTTGAGTGAGGGCCTTTTTAATTTCTTCAAATGACTTCTTTGCTTCAGCTGTCCACTTGAAATCTGATCCTTTCCTTAACATCTTGGTTATATGTTTGACCACTTCAGCAAAGTTAGGAATGAATCTTCTAACAAAATTAACCTTTCCAAGAAAAGATTGAACTTCTTTCTTGCTCCTTGGCAAATCCAGCCTTTGAATAGCACTAACTCTATTAGGATCAATCCTAATACCCTCTTCAGAAATAATATGCCCAAGTAACTTACCAGAGGTTAAAGCAAAGATACTTTTGGTTGGGTTTAAGGAAATACCAAATCTCCTACACTTTAACAATATCCTTTCTAGGTGCTTTAGATGATCTTCTTCCCTCTTTGAAAACACTGTGATATCATCAAGATATACCACCACTGATTTATCCTTTTCTTCCGCAAAAGCAATGTCCATAGCCCTCTGGAAGGTCGCCCCTGCATTCATGAGACCAAAGGGCATCTTTGCATACATAAATGTGCCCCATGGTGTAGTGAAAGTTGTCTTCTCCTGATCCTCTGGATGAACAAGGATCTGATTATACCCTGAGAAACCATCCAGCATAGACATTCTTTGGGAACCAACAATATTTTGCAGAATAAGATCCATTTTAGGAAGAGGGTAATTATCTTTCAGTGAAGCCTTGTTTAAGTTCCTGAAATCTATGCAAATTCTAATCTCCCCATTCTTTTTCCTAACTGGTACCAGATTAGCAAGCCAATTTGAGAATCTAATTGGAACAATAATTTTTGCATCAAAAAGCTTTTTCACCTCCTTTTCAATCAATGGCATCAGAAGGGGATTAATTCTCCTTAATTTCTGCTTAAAAGGCTTCTCATTTGGCTTAATTGGGATGGTGTGTTGTATGATTGAAGAATCATACTGCTTCAAATCAGCATAGCTCCATGCAAAAACATCAATAAACTTCTTCATCATTTCAACATATTTGACCCTCATATCTGCTGATAAGAATTTTGAAATTTTAACTAATTTAGGCATAACTGAGTCACCTAAATTACAGCTCTCTATTTCTTCTTCATTAGCTTGCAACCTTGGTGCTTTAAACACATCATTCTGATCAAATAACTTTTCAAGAGGAATGAGGCCTTTAGGGATTAAGTTATTCTGCAACTGCAACACTTCAGACTTCTCCTTTGTCTCAGCTAACATATTCTGCTGATCAATTTGATTATTCTCAAACTCCTCTTTCAACTCAAGAAAATTTCTTACCTGCTGATCATCTTCAAATACTTGCCAATTTATGATATTATCTGGGATGACTGGTCTATGGCGAACTTGCACTTCATAGCTATCAGAAGAATGTTTGGGAATAACAAAAAGACTGGCTGCTACAGCAAGAGAATCTGCAATAGAATTTTGATCTCTGTTTTTAATGATGAAGGAATAGGATTGAAACTTTTCCAACAGCTCCAACACTAAGTTTCTATAGGCTCTCATCCTGACATCTTTTGTTTGATATGTACCCTGTACTTGCTTAACAATTAATTCAGAGTCTCCACAAACAAGAATGTTCTTTGCCTTCAACTCTATCAAGGTTTCTAAGCCTAACACCAGAGACTCGTACTCAGCCATGTTATTGGTACAATCAAAGTTAAGTTTATATGATAGAAACTTACTTTCTTCTGTTGGGCTAATAATCCAAATTCCAGCTCCTGCGCCATCTTTTCCTGCTGCTCCATCAAAATATAAGGTCCAACAACCATTGATATTTCTTTCATTTCCTTGCTGCTCCTCCTGACACTGATTTTCTGCCTGCTCATTTTGTGATTCTTTACCAGCTGACTCATGAAACAAGATAGCTGACCCCAGACCTGTATCACATGAGTAAATAGGAAAATTTTGAGGCTTGTCCTTGCTGCTTACCATGTATGCCATCCTTGTTTCACGATATAACCTTCTTTGTTCGCCAAACACTGGGATAGTAGCATATGTCAAATCCATCTGCATGGTACCCTTGATCTTTGCAGCCCATGACCTTGAAAGGAGCATCCCAAACTTAGGTGGAATGTCTGCAACAACAATGTCCATGACAGTTGTTTTTGCTGGGATTTGTGTTAGAGCCACAACAACATCCTTAATCAACCCAATGCAATGAACTCTTTTTGAATCAAAAGAAAATAAATCCTTGTATGGTCTAGTTACTTCTAATCCCATCCTTTCCATAATTACCTTGGGCATGAGATTATGTGACGCCCCTGAATCCAGCATAGCATTATGCAGAGTCATATCATGGATATTGATGCTTATATAAAAAGGAGGAAACTCATCACTTTGCTCATCTTCAAGTCTTGGTCCTAAACAGATGATTGGATTATCCTCTTGCACACTTAAAATGTCAGCCCCTCCTGGTGGAGAATTAAGCATTTCCACAATCTTGCTTCTATATTTGTCAACCTTCAGAATTTCATTAAATGGGACTGATATTTTAATCTTGGCAATCTCATTTTCTATGTTAAAAACAGAAGTAGACTTTTCAAGTTCCTTAGGAGGTGCAGGGTTTTGAATATCCTTCTTCTCACCAGAGGAATCACCTTTACCCTCAGTCTGCTTTGTCTTTTCCTTCTTATCTTCAACTGCCTTTGAAACATTCTTCTTGGGCTGTGCTTTATTTGCTGTGATAGGGACATCTCGGTTTCTGAGGTTGTACTGTTTCTGAATTTCAAATATGGCATGCTGATAACCCTTCAAGAAATCTGAAGGCTCCTCTCCTGCCTTTACCAAACTAGACTCATCATGCTCTTCTTTTGTTAAGAAAATTTCTGAGTCTTCTTCACCCAAGCAATGAATAGACTCCTCAGGTACCTCAGGTTCTTCTTCTTCATCCACCATGTTTTGCTGGAAAGGAGGTCTCACTGGAGGATCTGCTTGCTGATTTCTATTGTCCCTTGGTCTTTGCTGATTTTGAGGCCTTCTAAATTGAGGATTCCTGAACCTAGGTTCTTGTTGTGCTTGGGGAGCAGCAGTATTCCCAAGTGCTAATTGATCCATCAATTTCTCCATGGTTTTCATCATGGTTTCGAACTTTTCTTCTTGAGCAGATGTAGAAGGTTTCTCCTCTTCCTTTATCTTAGCCTTTGCCATCTTTGACTTCTTAGCAGCTAGCATATTTACCTCAACCTTAACTGCATCATTCTGCATATCAGCAAGAGTAGCAGACTCTCTTTCTCTGAGTAAAAGAGAGAAATCTGAATCAAATGACTCAGCATACCTTAACTGTGCCAAAGCTCCAGGAGGCTTCAAATGTGCTGGAATGGAATTATATACTTTATTAAACCTCTTAGAAAAATTTTGGACCGTTTCATCTGGAGCTCTCCTTAAACTATTATATTCAGTAAGGGCTTGAACAGGATTGGTCCTATTTCCCCATTTCCTCAGAAAAAGATCTTCAAACTCAAGCCAACTATGAATGCTACCAGCTCCAAGGGATTTAAACCATTTCCGGACTTCCCCAATAAAGGTTTGAGCAAACAGTCTTAACTTTACATCTTCATCATCCACTTCTTCCCTATCAACAAAGTCATTAAATCTATCCACATGTTCCTCAGCTGTAATGTCCTCATCTCCTCCCCATGTTGGAATCCTAGCAGCATATTTACTAGGGAGATCATGCAAAACAGCAGGGAGAGCTAGGGGAGCATACCTAGCAGGTACAACCATAATAAAAGGAGGAGCAGAGATAACAGGTACTGTGTGACTAGGAGGACCAGAACTAGTATGAGATGTTGACTGAGGAGTATTTGGACTAGCAGAGGCAGAAGATAAAGTATGAGTACGGAAAGGACTATTGGGACTTTGTAAGCCACTGACAAAAGAACTCCAATTTGGGAGAGGTAAACCAGTTTTTGATTTAAGCAAAACTTCAAAAGGGTCAAGCTCCTTGAGCTGTTTCAAATCCTCTTCCTCTAATAACAATTCAGAAGTAACAATTTCCCAAAACTCTTCTTTATCTTTTTGTGACACTAAAGATGAAGTATCAATGCCTTTCTTTTGTAAATCTAATATGATACCAATAAGCTCTTCTTCATTTTCAGACCTCAACAACACTTCTTGGATTTTATCATCAACAATTTTATCCTCAGGACTTCTAGCAAACTCAGGAAACAAGGATTTGGAAATATCTGAAGTACCTGGTATATCAGAGAATCTTTGTTTACTCCTTGAGATGATATTAGGATTTTCCACAGGACTAGGTGGGTTTGGGTCAGGATTACTCCTCGTATACCTTCCTCTCGAAGCCACCTTTTAAACTTTAAGAATTCATGGAGTCACCAAGGTAGAATGCAGCCTCGAAAACCTTTTTGAACTCCTGCTACCTTCAGAAATTCAATTTTATAACTACGGGAATGAGTAATCTTCAGACTCCTGGCAGACGCACCAAAATGTTATCACAAAATTAGGTACTAAGGGCTGCCAATTAGCAAGATTTTGTATAACTATTTCAAACCAGGCTTTAGACTAAGGTTTAGCCTCCTTAGTCAGAGAGGGCTCTCTCACAGATTATGAATATGGACTAATGACAAGGAAAGATGGCTAACTCTTTAAAAAACACATGAAAATAAGCTGGCTGGACAAATATCAAATTGTTTCCCATTGGGCTTATGGAGTCTCACACATCTCAGCAAACAAAAAACACTATCCTTTCATAGAAATCAGGGCACTTTACATCTAATGTTCAAACATAACTTACATAAAACACAGTTTGCCACGGCATACAGGAAGTCATAGCATGACACATGAGTTCTGAGTGATTATGCAGTAACAAAACTGTAAAAGAACACTAAAGAGAATAAACCATCATACATTTGAACCATTAGATCTATTGTGAATCCTGAGAAGAAACAACAGTCATTTGCATTACTGAAATATGCTATACATAAACCAAAATAGTCTTGTCTTTTCTCAAAACATCCAACCCCAATTACATCCAAGTCTGATCCATATATAGGAATACACTATTAACCACCTAGAGCGAGCTCGAAGGCTGCTATTAACTACTCCTATCTGTTGTTTAACTAATTCATTAATTACATAAGTGCTGAACTATAATTACAAAAGATCCTAATTAATTCAAAACTCAAATCTTTCCTCCTCGTAGCATGATGACTTTCTGATCCTTGACACCTATATATTTTCTGTTTTGGCTGAGATATGTTGGAGGAGAATACACTGAACGAGCTGGCTTTGGATACTGGCTGCGTAGATGGCTCATTAATCAATTAAGATAAGTGCCCTGTTTCCACGGTCCTTGTCTCCCATCATTCTTCACTACTTAAAGAACATGTTCCCAGCTCTTTAATTCTTCAAAAACAACGCATATCACCATATTCCCCATGAGCTGGAAGCCTCGCGGTCTGAACAGGTGTACAAACCAAAAACTCCGGTAACCCTACCAGAACCCTAACAATTCGGTCATAAAGTACCTTTAACAAAGCTTTAGCTAAAAACAAAATATTTCACCTTTTCTCCAAAACGCACACCTGTCATTCTCTGAATAGCCAGGATAGTCTTGTATGGTCTCCCTCATGTTCTTGAGGCATTTCCTTCAAAAATTTGCTGACCTCATCATTAAACTCTTTGTTTTTCTTATAAAACAGCACCTACAGCAGTTTCGTAGCGCGCTACGAAACTGCTGTTTTTGCTAAAACAGAGTATATTTGAACTAAAGCATCTTGTGCTTGAACTTGTGACTCTTCAAACTTCTTCTACAGGTGTCAAAGACTTAGGTGACTTTCAAAATAGGGGAGCTTAAACAAAATTGAGCAAAACTAAGAATATCACCTTTTCCTCAAATCAGTGAGCTAGTTGACCTAGCCTTGTCTTCAAATTTGCAATCTCCTTCTTCAAAGCTTTGTTTTTAGCTCTCAGGGTCATGTTTATCTTTCTGACATGTTTAGCTTGTTTGAGGGCTGGAACCGTCCATGTATATACATCAGCCACTGAATCTACCTGGCTCACTAGGCTTTTGCTACCCTTTAACACAGCTCTTCGATAGTTGGCATACCTAACTGCACATTCCTTAGTAACATTCTCTGCTGGGGCAACTTCTTCTTTTGTTGTTCCTGCTTGATTCTTTATAGCTATGACATTTCCTCCTTGGGTAATGATAACTTTTCTGTTCTTATCTTTATGCTTGACTGCCTCCACTGTTTTGGTCAGCACTTCAATTACCTCTGTTGTGGGCATCTTTATGGCTTTCTCTCCTTTATGCACTTTCTCAGCTTCTTTAACTTGCCTCCTTGTAACCGGCCTTCATGGTTTGAACATAAACTCCTCACTAGGCTCATCAAACCTTAATCTCTTCGAAGCTTTTGATTTCTTAGTGCTCTCAGGAGATGATTGAGTCAAGTCAATATGCATAGGTTCAAGATGCACTGGTTCTTCCTTTCTCCTTGCTTAATTGACCCCTTGTTTTAACTCTTGATGCTCTTTCGGACACAGCTGATCCATGTACATCTTTCTTGTGCTTGACCTTTTCCTTTGATGATGACTGAGGTGGCTGAGGTGGCTCTTTAATAACCAAGGGCTTGACTGGTTTGTCCAACTGAGATTTAACTTTCTTTTTCTCCCTAGCCTCCTTCCTAAGATCAGCTATTGTAGGTTCTTCCATTGATTCTTCTCTTTCCCTAACAGGCTGTGGGGTGAGGCCTGTCTTATTCTGGAAACCGCCCATATAGATGAAAGAATTCCAATCCCTACCAATTTTTTGCAGAGCATCCAGCACTAACAGTTTGACTAGACCATGATGAAATAGTGAGGTCTCACAATCATCCTTTCTCAATTGAACCTTGTCACACATCTTGCTGAGGCTTCGAAACAGGTAAAATGGGATGTCTATAGATGTTTTACCCGTAAAATGCAGCAACAACTTAAAATGATAGGAATAAACTTTGTTATATCTGCCTTCACAAGTCAAATACTTTTGAATACAGGTAAGAAGCATAGCATAGTGTTCTTTAACATAACTTCTAGGCACAGCCTTGGTTAAATCTTCATTCGCATAGGCTTCCTTCAAGAATTCTTTACAGGGGCTCATATCAAATTTGAAATTTTTAAACCCTCCTGCCCCCCTCTGGGAATCTTAGTCACACTAGCAATAGCCTCTGGAGATACTGGGAATTCTAACATAGATACCTTGGAATTTAAGCCTGTAAAATTCAAGGCAAACTCTTTTGTTACCTGAGTGTGTCCTCCCTTCAGCTTTTCATAGAAACTCCAGCAACCAGTGTCCTTGAAGGCCCTTTTAACACCTTCATCCCTCAATGCAAGGTCCAATCCTTCAGGTTCTGCCCTTTGACACCTTCCAGACCGATGCTCCTTCTTTTCCATTATGCTTTGAAATCTTTCGCACAGCAAAACACCACCAGCCTCAACTCGAAAAGCAAATTCAAATTTTAGAACGTAGGCTCGCTTGCAATCAGGCTTTCTTGAAGAAGAAACTCGGGTTCATTTTCAATTCAAATGTCTTAACATATAAGCTGGACACTCCATGCAATATTAACAAACATAATGACACAACCATATATGACAAAACCATTTAAATGAACTTAATGTGCATGACTTATGAACCTATTGGTGGAATGATGGCTCGTAAGTGCTTGGAAGGTACACCAACTGACAACAACCAAACGGACACAATGACTCATCCCTGGACATGACATTTTACGAATCTGCGCTGCGAAAAGCCCCGAATCTGCGATTTCGTAGCGCAGACAGTTATAATTTAGCGACATGCGCTGCGAAATGGCTGACGCTACGAAAAGGCTAAAACATCATTGCGCTGCAAAATCAACCAATCAAACTGCGCTGCGAAAATGCGAAAAGGAAACATGACATATACGAGATAAGAGATGTCTTATTCAATCACGATGAAGGATGACTAACGGTTTTGAAAATGATTCTCATTAATATCATTGAAAAACATGACCCCTAAGTGGTAAACATAGGATAACAACCATTTGACACCCATTTTTGACAATGAAACTTTGGACAAAACTTATATACATGTGACTGCAGTTCTAGGTGATAACAGATTTCACAAGGAAATAGGAGGAAGGACGAGGCCTATTTGGGATAATTGTTGGTCAAAGTAGGTCACAGAGCGAGAGATCAGTATTGTAGTGTAGTTGTAGCTTCAAGGATTGAAGTAGACATTGTAATAGATCCATATTCTCATTTAATTCAATACAAAATAAAGGAGGGGTTTTTCCTAGTTGGTTTCCCTAGGAAAAATATTGTGTTCATTGTGATTTAGTGGTTGCATGTTATTGCATGTGTTTCTATTGTGTGTTTTCCTTTCTACAAATTGTGTAGAAGAAATTTGTGTCTATTATTTTTAGTCTGAATTCATTAGCAGTTGCAAATTTCGAGTTATTTCTACATGGTATCAGAGCTATTGAAGATGACATAGAAACCAATTTCCATATCTTCTCTTAAAAAAATCTATTTACAAAGTTTTTGATGCAAATCTTCTTTAACACAAGAACAATGTATTTCAATGGATTGAGGCTTGAGTATGCATTGGAGGGAAGCTCAAATTTTTGTTCTTGGAAAGACATGATGAATGTTGACTTGGATGAAAATGGAGTATGTGAATATACACAAACTGATATTCCAAAACTAGTAGCATCAAACACACAAGCACTCCCTCAGTGGAAGAAAGACACAACAAAATCCATAAGGATTATTTGGGAGGGTGTCAGAGATCATGTGGTTTCGAACTTGCATGGAAAGGAGACTCCATTTTAAATGTGGAAAAATCTTATAGATCTATTCCAGAATAGCAATGATGTTAGGAAATTGGCATTAAGAGATAAGCTCTACAACATTCAAATGGGTAAAAATGAAACTGTTGTTCAATACCTATCCAGATTCACTAAGGTTCAACAAGAACCTAGAGGAGTAGGAGAAAATGTGGCATCATATGAACATGTGAGATTAGCACTCCTTAGCCTTTCAAAATCCCAGTACAACTATCAAATTTAGTTAATGGAAGACACAACCTACCATATTGGGAGAGACTTTGGTCTGATTTAGTGCAAGAGGATATTAGAAGAAACACGAGATGGTGTCACATCCAAATCCGAGGAGGAAGAAAATTTTCACTATCAAGCAAAGGAAAGAAGGCCGAAGGCAAGGTAGAATCCAACTAGTACCATGGAAAGAATAAAGAACTAAGTAAAATCAAATGTTTTCACTGCCATGAATATGGAAACTATGAAACCAAGTGTCTGCACAAGAAATCTGGGAAGAAGCCTGCATGAGCAATAGGAGGTGACACTCTCACATCACAATTTGAGTTGGATTGCACCCTCATTTCATGCATGGAAAGTACTGTATGAGGCAATGTATGGTGTATTTATTTTCTAGAGCTTCATTTGATATGATAGGATGTAGGGATTTCTTTAGTTTCCTAGAGGAGAAGGACTTACAATTACACATGGAACTTGGAGATGATGCAAAGTATAGTACCAAAGGGATTGGCACTTCCACCTTTAAGAGGGAGTTAGGTTCCCATGTTCCCCTAAAGAATGTAATGTATGTGCCTTGTTTGAAGAAAAAATTAGTTTATAGCTATACTTGAAGATTGTGGATATGACGTGGTGTTCGGCAAGGGGAAAGATTATCCGAAGCATTTTTCTACTATACAAGTAAAAAAAATAGGTGTTCGGGTTAAAAATATCTAAAAGATAGAGGTGGATGCATGCACTACATTGAGAAACAAGGAATAACATGTTCAAGGCCAATATGTTGGAGAGATATGGAATAGGTGCATGGGACACCTACACCATGGAGATTTGAAAAAAATGTATCAAATCACCATTCGACTTCCAAAATTCACCCTTGATCAATATGATATGTGCAAGGGATGCACTCTTGGAAAATATGTCAAATCCTCCTTCCAGGGCTGAGACAGTAGAGCTGGAGCCATCTTGGAGTGAGTTCACTCATATGTGTGTGGACCATTTTCTACAGTCTCAGTTGCAAATCACATGTATTATGTGATTTTTTAAGATAATTTTTCCCGCAAATGCTGGATCTATTTCATGAAGAAGAAAGATGAGGTTTATTCAAAGTTTGCTGAATTTAAAGCCTTAGTTGAAAACGAGAATGTACAGAAAATTAAATCCCTGAGAAGTGATAATGATGGAGAGTATGTGTTTATTTCCTTCAAATAATTATGTGCCAAGGAGGGTATTAGAAGGGAGTTGATTGCACGTCACAAACCACAACAAAATGTGGCAATAGAGAGGAAAAATAGAAGCATTTTAGGGGTTGCAAGAGTAATGTTGCATGATTTGTGGGCATAAGCATGTAATACAACTATTTATTTGTAAAACAGGAGCCCTCAGAAGATTCTTGGAATCATCACACATGAAGAGGCTTTCTCTACAAGGGATCCAAATAGTATCCCACTTTCACTTGTTTGGATCCATGATCTATTGTCATGTCTCTAAAGATAGCAGGAAAATTTGGAGGCCACTGTAGAAAGGGGGATATTTGTATGATACATAGAGACACCTCAGATTTAATGGGTGTAAATGCCTTCACTCTAGATGAATGTGATGAGGAGAGATGTTTGATTTGATGAGGAGAAGAACATGATATGCTCTCTAGAGCGAGAGTTGACCATTCCACCATAGGAGGAGCTTATGTCTCCAAAGGAGGAGCCTTAGTTAGATCCACAAGATGTTGTGGAGAAGCCACATGTGGAGGAGTAGAGAGGAGGTAGACTAGAGGCACCCACTCACACAAAGCCTTCCAAAGAAGGGAGGAAGAGAACTAGAGAGGCAAGCATATTAGTACAAGATGCTTAGGAGCATGTTAGAGCTCCTAGGTCCTTGTGCAAATAGAGGATATCACTAGAAAAATATACGATATATATGGCACTCATGAAAAAACTAATTGATTTCGAGTCTTCTTCATTTAAGGAAGCAATTTCCCAACATGTGTGGGTGGATGCAATGGTGGAGAAGTATGACCCCATAATGAAGAATGATGCATGGGAGTTTGTACCTAGACCTGAGGGAAAATATGTTATTGGCTCCAGGTGGGTGTATAAGGTCAAACTTGTAGTTGATGGCAATGATGAGAAGTACAAGGCCAAATTTGTGGTCAAATTATTCTCACAAGTAGAGGGAGTTGATGATGAGGAGACTTTTTCCCATGTGGTAAGATATTCTTCTATCAGGACCATACTAACATTGGCATCACAAATGGAGTGGAAGATCCACAAGATGGATGTTAAGAATGCCTTACTAAATATTGTAGTTGCGGAAGAGATCTACGTAGAGAATCCTGAGGGATTTGAGACATTTGATAGGGAGACACATATGTGTAGACTTAGGAGAGCCATTTATGGTCTCAAGCAGGCACCTTGTGCTTGGTACATTCACATTGGTTCCTATATCATTAGATTGGGCTTCACTAAGAGTGAAGAAGATGCCAATCTCTACTACTTTTTGGTATATGGCAGTCTTCTCATCTTAGTCTTATATGTAGATGATTTGATACTGACAACAGATGAGAGGTTGATCTAGTCTTATAAGGAGGACCTTGAAAGAGAGTTCGAGATGAGGGACATGTGTTTGATGTACTAATTCCTTGGTTTGGAGGTGTGGCAAGGAGATGGAGAGCTATTTGTTGGTCAGGAGAAGTAAACATCTGAAATCCTTTAGAGATTCCATATGTAGGACTGCAATCCCATGGAAACTCCTTTAGCTACTAACTGGAGGAAAGAGGATGCTTCTACAAGAGAGGCAATAGTTGAAACTATCTACAGATAATTGGTGGGGTCCTTGTTGTAATTGGTGAACACAAGTCTCAATATTTCTTTTGCAGTTAATCAACTTAGTCAGTTTATGATGGAGCCTACCAAGCTTCACTGAAAATCAACAAAACATGTTCTTAGATACCTCAGAGCCATAATAGATTTTGGATTATGGTACAAGATGACTGATGGAGTGAAGCTCCAAGGCTTCACAGATGCAAATTGGGTAGCGAGTCCATTAGACAGGAAGAGAACATCACTATCTATCTTTAGTGTTGGGTCAGCAACAATTTCTTGGTATAGCGAGAAGCAAATATATATAACACACAACTCAATAGAGGCCAAGTATATGGCTACTAGTCAAGAAACATGCAAGGCTATTTGGATGAGGAAGATCCTCATTGGTCTCTTCAGTCAGGGGATGGAGCCTACATTGATTCGCTATGATAATCAAAGTTGTATCAAACTCTCTGGAAATCCAAAGTTTCATGATAGGTCCAAGCATATAGACATCATGTACCATCACCTAAGAGATTGTGTGCATAGGACAACATCATGTTGCAGTACATTCCTATAGAGGAGAAGGATGCAAGCACCTTGACAAAGGATTTGTCAAGAGGTGAGTTTGAGTTCCACTGGAGCAGGATTGGGGTGGTTAAGAACCCTTTTCTTGCTAAGAGGGAGTGTTAAATTATAGAAATACAATGCTTCATTTGACTTATGCCTTAGTAAAATGGAGAAATTCAATTTTTCTCATCAGCAGGATGACTTGAGTTGTAGTAAGCAGGAGTGACATGGAGAAATCACTCAGTTAAATCAATCAATTTAAGTTTGTAGGCTAGAAGTAGAGTTGTGCATGAGTTGATTTCTAAAATCTAGCAATATAATGGAGTTATAGTTAGTTAAACTTAGTTATTTAATATCTAGTGTAGAATAGAGTCAGTAGGAGTTTAGTTGAGTAGTATAAATATTGGTAACTCAATGATCTCTTAGTTAACTGATAAATTTGATAAAAATATCCCTAGTCATGCATGGAATTCAAATTTCCTAGTTTAAGTGGAGGAAAAGGAACATTGTAATAATCAATCGTATACTTGTTGAGTGTAAAGGTTTTGTGTTGAGGTAGGTGATCAATTCCTTCCATATTTGCTTAAGGAAATAGGCAATTATCTTATTTTTTAGGAGCTAATTTCCTCAAGGATTACACAAGGAAATAGGAGGAAGGCTTAGTCCTATTTTGGCCAAGTGTTGGTTAGAGTAGGTCACTAAACAGGAGATCAGTATTGCAGTGTAGGTGTAGCTTCAAGAATTAAAGTAGACATTTTAATAGATCCATATTCTCATCTAAGTCAATACAAATCAAAGAAGGGGTTTTTACCATTTGGGTTCCCTACGAAAAATACTGTGTTCATTGTGATTTAATGGTTTCATGTTATTGCATGTGTTTCTATTGTGTGTTTTCCTTTCCATAGATTGTGTGGAAAAAAAATGTGTCTATTTTTTTCAGTCTAAATTAATTAGCAACTACATATTTCAAACTATTTCTACAGTTCCTTGCTTCACATACCCACTCTCCTACACCATCATAATGGGATTACCCTATTACCACAATTTAACATATCTCCAGTTTAATATTTTGTTTGCTTTCATTATGTGGATGTGGAAAAAAGAAAGTGCAGAGTGCGAAGCCACCTCCGTGCTCCAAAAAATCAAAGCCAAGGAGATTTCCATGCTAAGAAGAAAGAGGATGGCTTAATTAATACTTGATTTATGCTTCCCGATGGATCAGGATTCTATAAAATATATATTGCAAGAAATACAAAATATATTTCTTCAAAGTGTGAAGATGCAGAACAAGCTTTGTTTGTGTTTCTTCTACACATACGCATCTTCAAACCTCACATAACAAAAGTTTCTTTCATATGTCATAGTGAAATTGATGTATTATTTTTGTGGGGACTTAAATTTGTGAGCACAAGCTTTAACAATTTCAATAATCAAAAGTAGAAATGAAGCTCAAGAAATCAATAAGAATTGCAATTGGAGATTTTAGCACCAATGAACACTTTGTATTGTTCTATACTTTGTCTAACACTAAATACATATCACTATTCTTAATATCCATAGATTCAAAGGTCATTCAATCCTAGACCTATTTGGCTCTCTGCAAAGATTACTCACAATTCAATACCATAATTTCTTTACATCGATCTGAAATCGCTTTCACATAATGAAATTCATACTAAGCAACTGGATTAAATGGAATTGAGGTAATTTAGTATGTAGAATGAAAAGAGCTTTCATTGTATTCATTTTTCTTTGCACTTTCGCACTCTGCGCAACTACACAATTCTTTATATACATGGATTCATTTATCCTCTTTATCAAAATTATAATTCATAATTTTCATAATCCGAAAAAAATCATTCAATCCTCTTTCGTTCTATTCCCAAGTGCAAATATTCCATACAACCAAAAAATATTTTTCTTCAGCAATTCTCTTCTAAAAAATCGTGCTAGTCATTGTTAGTGATATTCATAAGTGGCTTGTCACTAAGTTATCATTTTGAAAAAATAAGATCAATATTATTTATCAACAAGATGAATATATTAACAAGAATATTTAAAAATCATATAAGAATTATCATAACAAAATATAGCCCCAGCTCCATTACATGCAATATCAATTATAACAATAAGTTATATGTCGATAGCTTGGTTGTGTCTTGAATCATGATCGACTTATAAAATGAGTGCGGATATGTGGAGGAAGAAAGCTTCTTCTGCACTCTACAGAATGTATCAACATTAACAAGATTCTTCATTTACATTCTGATCAGCTCCCCACCCCTTTGTTTCTTCCTCTACATTTATACACTCCACATAGTTATAAAGATTATATATGACCTTCTTTCACACTTTGGACAACAAAATATTTGTGCACAAAATGATTTTTGTTTTTTCATTTTTGGACACTACACAATGATAATTACATAAAGCATTAAGTAAAATGCTATTAAGCACTTGATCAATGTCTTGATTATGCCTCGATTAAACCTAAATTAATTTTAAAATAAATGATAGTTCCCACCAGAAAAGATTGATTAAGTGTATGTGACATTTTCACATATGGCTTCGAGGCATGCATATAAAAACAAAAAAGGAGCATGCTTAGATTGGATTTCGATGGATATAGGTGCTCCAAATGAAGAGAAAAAGGTATCTGGATATGCGGTAGTGAGTATGTACAGACATGTGACAAGCTAAAGTTTATGCAAAAATAAGAAATGTACATAGGTAAAGCATCTGCCGAATTAAAGGAATAAATATCATTTGATTCCTTACACAATTGTAGAAGCATATATTAATTTAGTCTTACACCTAATTGATGCATGCAACACAAACATAGATTGGAAACTAGTAAATTTAGATATAAAAATAACACTATATATCATATAAAAGCTCAAAGTATATCCTTGTAAACTTATCCAAAAACATTATCTTAGAATTCTACAGAAAAGTGGTAAATAGGCTCAGAACTAGAACAAAGTAATCAACCTTTGTGCTTGACAAGTCATCAATAGTAACCAACAAAGTTACAATAACAAAAATTGGATTCAGATTCAATTGCCAATCACCATAGCTATGATTAAAATAAATGATGCAGATGGAACAAATATCTAAGAATAAAAAATCATGCTAAACGTTCATTTTCATTGTAATCAATTACATGCCATTACATACAATATAAAATCTCAAAAGCATACACTCATAAACTTATATTCAATCAATGTTCTTGAAGAATGATATAGAATCCAGAGCTATACACGTTCATATGCAAAACATTATCTAAGAATTCTTGACAAAATTGGTAAACAGTCTTAGTATTAGAACAGAGTAATTAGAAATTCATTTTGATTATCATTAATTACAAAACATTAGCTAATATATAAAATCTCAAAGAAAATACTAGAGAACATATGTTCAATTAGTGTTTTTTCATAATGTCACATAATTCAAACATATACAACAACTTATGCAAAACATTATTTCATAATTCTTTACATTAGTAAATTGACTTAGGACTAGAACACAATAATTAGAATTGAAACGAGGATTGAATATAGAGTCATGATCTAGAGAATAATATTTGTTGCATAAAGAACTTATCAAAACCCTAATACTTAGATCAAAAAAGTAAATGCATTCGTCCCAATGGGGACTAGGATTGGGCTCCTGTGAACCTGTTGACGGTGTTGGACCCACCAACATTTAAGGGATCTCCCTAGTATGAAGTCCCAAATAGACCTCACACCATTTGGTATAGGAGTCCCATATGGTATGATGTCCCAGTTACCATTCTCTTAGAGATTTGCCTTAGCTCATGTTCTTCAGCACATGAGAGTGTTATGCTTATAACTTCAAGAAAGTGAGGTGAGTGTGCCTGGTGAGTGCATAATGTAACTCTGTGTATGGGTTTTCTTACTGTCAAAGGGGGAAGGTAAAGTGAGCCTCTTATGAGAGGGAATAGTCCCAACCTAGGAAGAAACACACGCGAACAACAAGACGAGTTTGTTTGGCATTCAACAGAATAGTCCACAACAGATGCGGTAGTTGTGAAAACCAAAGCTTAAGGGAAAAAACGTAGGTCGTCCAATGGAATAGTCCACATGGAGGTGACAATCATTAACACAAAGATGGCCTGCCTAATGTCCAATGGAGTAGTTCACACAAACGGGACAACAGTGATAACAATGCAACACATCTTCAAAAATATGAGTACTAAAATAACTGAAGTAGTTCAACTATCTTAGTAGAGGTTAAGTAAACATTCATTACAAACGTTTAAATAATAGTCTTACAAATGGATACAAAGCATGCATGAAAATGTGCTAGTCTGAGATAGGCTATTGAATTATGCAAAAGATCTAAGACACATATGTACACCATATGTCACTAGTCCTAGTAGTGGGACATTAGAGCCACTCCTCGCTCCCCAAAGAATAGATTACAGACTCTCAAGGCTATGTGGGAGGAGCCAAGGTGAAAAGTGCTTTGATCATAAAATGGGGGGGTATATATAGCTAAAGGAGTATAACTGACCCTTGCGACTCTTCGAATTCACTCATGACTATTTGACTTCTTATGACTTTTCGAATTTATATGAATCTTCACTTTCATATGTGGGTCTCTTGGACTTCCACTTTACATTACATTGATTACAATAAGTATGGCCCATAGTAGTGATGTGGCTGAGACAACTCATGACACAACTCTACATGACACTGCTTCCATGTACTAGCTGACTATGGTGTCCATATCGAGCTATTGTGTTACTGTGTGGTGATATGATCTTGGTGTAAAATTTCTTCACCTCCACATGGAAAAGTGTGTGATGTCTCTGATGGTCTTGGTATTTTCTTGATGTTGCATGTGAATGTGTCCCTTTCTCTCACTTGCTTAACATGCTTCATGTGTTCATTCGACCACGATAAAGTCTTCTACCATGTGCCTCTTTTCCATCTTGTTCATCGTCGCACCATTTCTCATAGATGTACCTGTTCCTATAATCACTCATGACGAGACAACATAAAATCCAAAAATATCTTAGTCTACCATGATGCATTGTTTTCCATTTTGATGCAGGTGACCAGGAGAGGGACAAGGCACTGAGGCTGCTGGAGCACAACATAGGCTGGGATGCGGGGCTTTGGAACACTATTGGGAGAAACTGTGTAGATTCCAATGGGAGACAATTTTTTTTTATTCAAGTCAGCAGTGACAGCTACAGGGAAAAACCCAGCAGGGAAGCAGAACTGCGCAGTTTCTGGGAGGAAGTTAGGGAGATGTTAGGCCAAACTGTGCAATTTTTCAAGGGAGCACTAGGCAGGTCATCCATCTGGGATCTACACAATTTCATCGAGGAAGATAGTGTGGGCAGTAGGAGGCACTGGAAGAAAAATATGTGCACTTTCCCAGAGGGGAACAAAGTCGAGTTGCAGGAGCTGCTGGTCAAAACTACTTAATATTGAGAGACAGTATGGGCCCGGATAGTTCTGCATAGTTTCTAAGTTGGTTGCAAAGTGGGGAAGAAACATTGGACAAGACATCTCTACGAAATTCCTGAGCTGGTTGTAGAACGAGCAAGAAGGGTTGGCAGGGTAGGACAACTCTATGCAATTCCTACTCTATTTACAGAGTGGGAAGGAAGAGCAGGACAAGACATCTCTGCGCAATTCCTAAGATGGTTTTAGAGTGGGGAAGAAGGGTTGGTAGGGTAGGATAGCTCTGTGTAGTTCTGGAGCTTAGTATAGGCTAGGATCACAACGCAAGTCCTTTCTTCAGTTGACTAGCAAGAGGCTTGATGGGAGATGTTGCAGGAAGCGCAAAATGGATCGGCTTTTGGGACAAATTTTTCACAGTTCTGGGAGTGAGTCAGCTGGTTCATTTCCATAATTTCACGAAGTAGGCTACCTAGAGGATAGCCTCAAGTTATGGGCAACAACGCAAGGTCACTAAGATCGGGTCTAGTTGACGGAGAGTTATCCGGTCGACAATTTTTTAGGAAAATTAGCTAAGTGTGAAAGAAAGTGTACTCATATGGACATGACAATGTGATCACACACTCAACATGACTCGATGACAAGACACCTAAAACCAACAAGAGAACATATGCTCAGTGAAACTGACATGAAGGTTGAGAGTGACAGTTGAAATATGCCTTCGAATGACCGTGACAACACTTGTGCAACAATGTTTACAACTTAGTGTGTGAGTACGACCAAATTCGACATAGCAAAAACAACTCATACACACAAAAACAGACCTTCAAAATGAAAAAACAAACATTCAAGCATGACATAATGATCAACATGCCAAAGGATGACTAGTGATCAATCAAGCAAAGAGGGTGTGAAAACTCAACAAGAGCTCATGGGATGAGCCCGAGTGTTTGCGACCATCAAGTTAAAAACCAAGGAAAACTCCAAAATTTGGATGCATGCCAAAATTTTGAAGGGGCGTTGCAGCCAATACAATAGAACCATAATGTCAAAAAGGCATCTGCAACAAAAACAACGAATTGCATCCAAGAATTAGATTAGTTCACGATAACGTAATCGAGAAACTCGAATAAATAAACACTATAAATAGAAAAATGAATGTTCCAATATTTTAAAACACTTACAATATGCAACAATGTAGGATGACATTATTTGACTGCTAACTATATTTTGAAATCATGATTTCGCTTAGGAATTCTGTTAAGAAACCAACTCAAGAAAAGATAGAAAAGATAGATCAACGCCTTAGAATTTAACCTCTTCGAGGGGGAAACCTCCTTTACATTACATAAATGAACAATTCTTGGATGATTCAAATGACAAAACCTCCTTTCTATATATAGGAGTCTAAGGAGTCACAATATAACCCAGCCGACCTAACAATAATAATATAAAGCCACAAAAATAATAATAGAGGGATTCTATGGGGCATAGTAATAACAATATGGGGATAATAGGGGCACAACAATATTAATAAGGGATGCAACTACAATAGTAATTGGGTAATTACTAGTATTATAGGGACCCAACATGCCCCTCTCCTTCAAAAAAAATGTTCTCCTCAACACTTGAGTAGTTCTGGATGCTTCTGTATAAAATTCTCATCCTTCCATGTGGAATCTTCAGAAGATAAGTTCTTCCACTTGATAAGATACTCTGAAATTGATCGATTTCGTAGCTGTCGAGTTCTTGTTTCTGTGACTGCTTCCGGTTCCAATATAATTTTTCCTTCCTCGTCAAGTTTTGGAAATATTTTTTGAACTGGGAGCTTGTTGCCTATAACCTTCTTTAAACATGAAACATGGAAAATTGGGTGCAATCGAGAAGCTACAGGAAGCTCCAATTTGTATGCCATAGTACCAATCTCTTGCAACACCTTGTATGGACCATAATACTTTGGTGATAATTTATTATCCTTCTTAGCTTGCTTGAGGGACATTTTCTTATATGGTTGTAGCCGTAGAAATACCCAATCACCTACATCAAAACTTCTTTCTCTGCGATGTTGATCTGCCTGTTGTTTCATTATATTCTGTGCCAACATGAGGTTATCCTTTAAGAGTTGGAGGACTTGTTGTTGATGTTCGATGTGATGTTCCACTGCTTGAACCTTAAAATTTTCTCTTAAATATGATGTGATGGATGGTGGTTGATATCCATAAAGTGCCATAAATGGGGTCATTTTTGTTGCTATATGGAAGGAAGTGTTATACCACCATTCAGCCAGAGGCAACCATTTGACCCATTGTGTCTGTTTATCAGATACAAAGCAACAAAGATATCCTTCCAAACATTTGTTTACTATCTCAGTTTGCCCATCAGATTGAGGATGATAAGATGAGCTATGAGATAACTGAGTACCAAGACAAGAAAATAATTTTGTCCAAAAATTTCTAGTGAAAATGGGATCTCTGTCACTTACAATAATCTTTGGGTTTCAATGTAGCTTTTGAATTGTTTCCATAAATGCAGTAGAAACTGTACTGGCTTTAAATGGATGTGATAATGCACAAAAGTGTGCATACTTGGTAAGTTTGTCAACTACCACCATGATGACACTCTTTCCCTTAGACTTGGGTAAACCTGTGATAAAATCCATTGAAACCTCCTCCCAACATTGGCTTGGAATGGATAAAGGTTGTAATAGACCCAGTGTCTTAATTGTTTCAACTTTATTTTGTTGGCAAACCAAACATTCTGCCACAAATTTTTGAATATCCAATTTAAGGCCATCCCAAAAAAATTCCTTCTTAACCTTGTGGTAAGTTTTTAAAAATCCTGAGTGCCCTCCTAAGGGAGAAGTGTGCAATTCCATAAGAATCTTTGTTTTAGTTGGGAATTCTTACAGAGGTATAAGCGATCTTTGTACCATAAAGTATCATTTTTCCAGCTAAATGTATCAGACGTACTGGAAACTTGTTGTAACTTTTGAATAAGTTCCCATACTTCTTCGTCATTCTTCCATTCCTCCCTTGCTTCGTTTATCCAATCTGGTTGGATAATAGAAATGGCGCACAACAATGCTTCCACATCCTCATCCTTTCTTGAGCGTGCATCTGCCACCACATTTTGCTTCCCTTTTTTGTAGATGATTTCAAAGTCATAACCCAACATCTTTGTTACCCACTTTTGTTGCTCTTCAGAGGATAATCTTTGTTCTAAAAAGTATTTAAGGCTATCATGATCCGTTTTTACCTTGAAGTGTCTTCCCATTAGGTAGGGTAGCCATTTCTTAAGTGCATGGAGTATTGCCAACATTTCCTTCTCATAAATAGCTTTGTGTAAAAACTTTCCCTTGATTGGACGACTTTCAAAAGCAATGGGTCTTTCATCTTGCATTAAAATAGCACCAATTCCATTTCCTGAAGCATCGCATTCCACAATAAAGGTTTTTGTGAAGTCCAGTGTAGCTAAGACAGGTGCTTGGCACATTGCCTCTTTAAGATGTTCGAAGGCCTTTGTTGCTTCTGGAGTCCATGAAAATGCATCTTTCTTCAATAATGTTGTTAGAGGTGCTGCTATTCTCCCATAATTCTTAACAAACTTGCAATAATACCCTATCAACCTGAGAAATCCTCGCAAATGCTTTATGGATGTGGGGATTTTCCATTCCTTAATGGCTTTAAGATTGTTAGGGTCTACCTTAACTCCTTCATGAGATACAATATGACCTAGATATTCCACCTCTTGTACTCCAAGGAAACATTTGGATCATTTTGCATATAATTGTTTCTCCTCCAATAGTTGTAGCACTCTATCAACATGTTCAACATGATCCTTCCAAGACTGCTATAGATTAGTATATCATCAAAAAATACTAACACAAATTTTCTAAGGAATGGTTTGAAAATGGAATTCAACAAACCTTGAAATGTTGAAGGTGCATTGATAATGCCAAAAGGCATGACCAAAACTTCATAATGACCCTCATGAGTTCTAAATGCTGTTTTCGGAATGTCTTCAGTCTTCATTCTAATTTAATGATATCCTGAACGAAGATCCAACTTGGTGAAGTAAATTGATCCATGCAATTCATTCAGTAATTCATCAATGACGGGAATGGGAAACTTATCTTTAATAGTGAGCTTGTTGAGCTCCCTATAATCCGGACACATGCGCCATGATCCATCCTTCTTGTGCACTAATACTATTGGAGTAGAGAAAGAACTTTGACTCGGTTGAATTATACCAGCCTCTAGCATTTCTGCAACCATACGTTCAATTTCACTCTTTTGGGCATAGGGATATCTGTACGGCCTGATGTTTGGAGGAACACTTCCTGGAATCAAATGAATAGCATGATCATGATCACGAATAGGTGGGAGACCTTTGGGAGTCTCAAATACCTTGGAATGATTGTCTAAGACTTTTTGGAGATCTAGAGAAATAGATGATTGCAATGTGGAAACATCTAGCAAACATAATTGTGCAATTACACCCCTTTGTTCCTTTTCTAGAAGCTTTTTCATACCATTAGAGCTAATTATCTTTCCTGGTTTCCCTACAATACCCCTTAATTCAACTTCCTTTCCTTCCACGGAAAATTTCATGAAAAGTTCCTGAAAATTGAAAGCTATTGTACCCAAGGATTGTAGCCAGTGTACTCCTAGTACAACATCAGCACCTCCCATTGGAATGGAAAGCATTGGGCTAGTCAATACATATTCTCCCATCGATAGCTTGATATTATGGCACTTTCCAGAGAAATTTATTGTTCCTCCATTTGCAACCATCACTTGACACTCTGGTGCTAGGTATAAGAAGCAATTCAATTCTTTTGCTATGTTACAATGAATAAAATTGTGGGTACTTCCTGAATCAATCAACACTAGTACCTTTTTCTTCTTGATTTGTCCTTCTATCTTGATGGTTTGAGGAGTGGTAATTCCCGCCAATGCATTACAAGATATGGTCGGCTTCATTTCTTGTTTATCTAGGCTTTGTTATTGGAGTATATCCTCTTCTTTTGACCTTTCTTGCTCCTTTTCTTCTTCCTCTTCACAATCTATGTAGAATAATTTCTTCTCAGCATAGTTATGACCTTTAGTGTATTTGCTATCACAACTATAACAAAGCCCTTTTGCTCTTTTCTCTTCCAATTGTTGTGGTGTCAACCTTATAGGTTATGAAAGACTAGGAGCAACCACACTTCCATCTTTATAGTTGTGAGTGGTATGCTTCCTGGTTGCCATAATTTTGCTTTCCATTTTTCTTGCTAACCTGAATGCCTTCTCTAATGAATCAGGTTCCCAAGATGATAATGTGCTATCAATTCTTCTATAAAAATTGCCCAAGTGATAATTTTTTTACAAGAGAAAAGCCATTGATACCATAAAAACTGATTTGGTTCCAAATATAAAGTTGCAATACGTACCTTTTGTGTGTTTTGCACATTATTGAGATCGAAAAATTGCTCCATTTGTAATATCCATGTTGCGAGATCCTTGCCATCAAATTTCCTCATATCAATTTTTGGAATATGGTGGGTTTTCGATCCCACATTAGAGTCTAAGAAATCATGATTAACATTTCTTTTGTTCGCATCATGAGTTTCCTTTACTACCTTTTCACTATTGGTAAGTATTTCTTGTAGAAAATTTGTCAAATCTGTCTTCAAATCTGCCATGCCTGTCTTCAAATTTGTGTTCAAATCTATCTTCAAGTTGTCCATCTTAGCTTCCATGACATTCATCTTAGCTTCCATTCCATTTATCTTAGCTTCTGTTAGCTTTTGTGACAGTGACATTTGTTGCACTTGTTCCTGTAATTTTGATATATCATGTAGCATTTCTTCCTCTTCTTCATGAGTCATGCTAGAGCTTTCAGGTTGCTTACTAGGTGTTTTCATTTTCTTTCCTCGAGGCATCAGTTACCAATAATAATGCTCTACTATTCCCTTTGAATTCCTTCAAAATAAATTTTCAAAGCAAGCTTAAGCAAAAATTTAAGAAAATCTACACACCTTTTTTCACTTTAAAGGAGCTTGATATTGTCTTTGATGTATCTCTGTACTTTCCGATCATCTAGATATGAATTTGTGACCTGAAATAGCCCTCTGTGTCCTCTTTCCAATGCCACAAGTCTGACCCAAATTGGATTCTCCAAGGAAGAGTTATGTGAAATCTCCCACAGTGACTTGATTATAGACTAGTTCAGTAGAGTGAAGTTGTATGACGTGCCACTAGTCACTGTTTCGACCTTTGGATCTGAAAAATGTATACAAGAAACTATAGTCCATCCTCTTTCTGTAACTTCTTACGAAATTTCAATCTGATCCCCAGAGAGAAAGTTATGACGATTTTCCCCAAGTCACCTGTTTGGAATGTAATTCAGGAGTCTGCAAAAAGACCAACTTCCTCAGAACATATCTCCGCAAATATAGCACGAAAATCTCTGAAATTCAGATCCGAGGTTCAGCGCAATGTCTTCTCAAATGGGTAGTTTTTGAAACTTCTGAAACGTCGCAGAAAAAAAGTTATAGTGAAAATTCCACGATGACCTGTTTGGAGCAGTGAAACCCTAGAATCCAAAGCTCTGATACCAAATGTTAAGAAACCAACACAAGAAAAGATAGAAAAGATAGATCAACGCCTTAGAATTTAGCCTCTTCGAGGGGGAAACCTCCTTTACATTACATAAATGAACAATTCTTGGATGATTCAAATGACAAAACCTCCTTTCTATATATAGGAGTCTAAGGAGTCACAATATAACACAGCCGACCTAACAATAATAATATAAAGCCACAAAAATAACAATAGAGGGATTCTATGGGGCACAGTAATAATAGTATGGGGATAATAGGGGCACAACAATATTAATAAGGGATGCAACTACAATAGTAATGGGGTAATTACTAGTATTATAGGGACCCAAAAAATTCCTTCACTTTAGATTTAATGAAATCGTTCATCAGAGTGATAGTAATATCGAGTTTCACACGTTCATTGAATATCTCTTCATAAATCTCCCTAGCTTCTTCTTGCAATTACGAAACCAAGGCAGAGTACTCTTCATTAACACTAACAAAAGTAATTAGAAATTTACTATTTTCCTTTGCAGTAAAATCATTTATATCATCAAACTTTGTTTCCTTTGATTATTTTATCATCTCCAATTTAGCCATCTGGTCTATCCATTGAAATAAATCCTGACTCATATGTAATGCAAAAACCATTTAAATCCTGAACAATTTCTACCACCTTGACATATGCATCAACTCTTCTAGTTTCTATGCTTCCACATTAAGAAATAATGTCCTCTAATGTTTTGATTCTCATAGACCATGTAGCTTTGATTTGCCTCATTCAATCAGCATCCAAGAGTCCTTGTTTCACTTTCTCTAGATCAGATAGTAAATCAAGATTGTGATTAAAAGTTAATAAGTCATTATCTACTAATTCCTTATCTCCCTCAAGCTCACTTTAGACCCAGTCGATAGATGAATTAATTCTTTGCAATAAATTCCATATATCAAAATCTTCTTGCCATGCATATTCAATAATTCACAATCTATCATATATATTACTGATAATATATGAGTTCACTACATTAAGGAGGTTGACTGTTTTATCAAATCTATGGGATGTTTCAGGGAAAGAAATTGCCAATGCCAGTGTGTGTATTGCCAGTGGAATCATCAACAAAGGATTCAAGTTTAGAGCATCTTCTAGTTGTTTCATTCTTTTTTTCAATTTCATATTTTATGCTTCTCGTTGGCTAATAGAATCTACAAGTACGTCACCAATAACTTGATGCAATTTCATGAGCCTTTTCGTTCCAACCCTAGACACATCAACATCCATTTATGCTTGATCAATAACCTTTTTGTTGTGAACATGTACTCTTTCAATCCTCAATCTTTTATTACCCCTGTCATAATTTTCATTTTGCAATGTGATAAGGCTATCATCGAAAGTAGTGATCTCTTCAACAATTTTCTACATCATTTTATGATTTTATTGTAAACAAGTGCTAACCTAAAATGGTAGTATAACATTATCAACTTCCATGTCCACACCCTCTTCAATTTTCTCTATTTTTCACAGACTCTTGGATCTATTTGATTCAACTGTGTCTTCACGTTTTATAGTGACTCTATGAGGAGGCTATTCATCATATCTACCATCTAATATCCCACCCTAAACCAGTCTTTCACTTGCAGTAGTTTTTCTCATTTTTTGACTGGTATATGAACATGGACCAGTACCACATGTGCAAGATTGAGATTTCCCCATAGGATTTGTGCCTCTTTTATTATATCTCCCTTCCATGCCCAAACACTCTTCTTTAATGATTTCTTCAACATCTATTAGCAATCCTTGATTGTTTGTTGGTGCACTAACTTTCCTCTCTCTGCTCTCTAACACTTTAAAACAAGTCCTTGTATCTATTAGATTCTAGATTTCCTATGAAAAAAATTTTGAATCAAAGGATTTAATGGCTTCTTATTTACTTAAGTTTAAAGGATCTAAATACTTTTCAAGATTTGTATCATAAGTCGTATTCTTCACAGTAACTTCTCCAATAGTAAATGAAAAATAAGTAAATTGTTTTTTCTTTTTTTATGTTCAAATATAACTAGCTATTGACAATATTGCCTAAGACTTCAACAATAAAATACCTATCTAGAACAAATTTTGGCAACAATAATGAATTATCTCAAAACCATAAGTTTGAATTAACGTATTATTTTATCTTTCTTCATGCTCCCCTTTGCTAGATAGGAAAACTTGAGCTTGTGCAGATATTCGAGGAGGCTCTTGTCAATTATCATGTAATAGACTTGCTTTACAAAGACATCTTGTATTAAACAAAAAATTAAAGAAGTTGTATTAGACGATGAACCACACTGGCTGGTTCGAAACGCGTCGATAAAACTTTTTCTATGTGATTTTCGCCGAAGATTCCTCAACAAATTGATATGGATAACAGAAGTCTCAATTCAATAAGTTGTATTCTTTCACAACATATCATACAAAAACTACATTGGTTCCTCACTAAAATTGAAGTTAAGATTATAGGGTAAGTTGTCAAACACATGGCCTGACACTAGGGATATTATCAGATACACCATAATAAAGAATCTATTTCTCTTGGAAAAATTAACTATCTGAAAAGCTAAGTCATCAGAAATGACATCAACCTAGTTGAATATACATTTTTTTTTGTATGAATGATATAACATATAGAAATGCATTTTGGAACATCTATTGTAGTTTCTCGACCCATCACATGGGCACAAATTAGAAAAAAAGGTCCCTAAAAGACTGCTTAAATAAAGAAATATATAGCAGAGAAAGATCAGAAGGAACATGAGAAGTTAGGGAAATGAATTCTTGAATAATGTCAACCCTTCTCGCTTCTAACTTCAGGAAACTATCTGCTTCGAACATTTTTAAACACTTATTCAGTTTCGATAACTTGAGTAACAATTTGAATTCCTTGAGATTCAGAGGAATCTTCTTCTCCCCGAGCATAATTGTTCTTATTCTTGAATCAAAATTGCTTGTGCACAGATAAAAACTTTCTCTGAAATCAAAGACTTCGGGAACACACCACTCACATACCACTCATACACTATTTACTAGTGAAATTTCTCATACCACTCATACACCATTTACTAGTGAAATTTCTCATCGATACGAGCATGTGAGTTAATCCTATCACTGCAAATAACCTATTTCCTTCCTCTCCTACCCATTTTCACTTTGCATTAAAAAATACTCTATCAATGAATAATGTTCTCAAATCACGTTTAACTTTATAATTCTCAACTCTCTTCACAATCACCAGCTATTACTATTACTCGTGTGAAAATTGTTACACATGGCGCTCTCAATAAATAAAAATTAAATATACCAAAGCCAATGTTTATGGGAAGTAATGTGAATAAATCTCTAAAATTCCAAAATCATCTTGTCCATTTACTCCACACTTTTCTCCTACTTGAATATCATTGATAAATGTGTCATAATAAACAAAAAAAAATATGATATAAAATAAAAATTAATTACCTGTGATCATGAAAATTAGCAAAGAAATTGTCAATAATAATTTTAGATAGAAAATTGTGCAAGGACAATTGCAAATAAATATTATGCAGAGACATGTTTTTCTATCTTCTACCACAAATATACTTGATGGCTATGCTGGTCCCCAACACTATGTTAATGTCCGTTCGTTTTATTTGATATTGGACTGCAAATAAAAAACTGAATCAAATTTTATTTACGAATGACCCAACATGTGGTTTTGAACACTACGATGCAAAGCTAACTATCACAAAGCATTATGGCCAACTACACAAAGCAAACAACAAAAACTCTCTTTTGAAATATTTTGTGGCTTCGCATACATTCACCTGTACATTTCTTCTGCATGCCTACATCCCACATAACACTAAACCCAAATCATTGAACATACACAAGGTTCGCTTTGATCATAATACGAAATAATGGAAAAAGGCTATCGTGATACCCTAAAGTATTCCTAGGCTAATGCCACCAACCACGACTTAATATTTTATGCCAATGGATTCAAGTAGGTTGATTTTGGTAAGAGAAATGCTAACATCACAAACACTGGAAAATTCAAGAATTCCAATGCAAAGATAAATAAACATTACCATTCATTAAAAAAAAAAAACCAACGCCTCCAAGCTAGCTGCATAAATAAAGGAACAAAAACTCTCTTACAAAATATTTTGTATCTTCACATACATTAACCGAACATTTCCTCAGCACACCTCCCTCTCACACAACACTACATACTAATCAATTAGCTAGATATCATATACAATGTATCAAAAACCCCTAATTTTGGAACATATACAAGAATTGACTCTAACCATAACATGAAATACTAGACAAAAAAATATCGCGATACACAAGTATTCCATAGCTAATGCGAAAATTCCACCAACAATGAATTAATAATTTATGCCAGAGATGGCATCACATAAAATCACATCTCTATTTCTAATTAAGCTTGAATGACATCTCCAACCTGTATTAGTTATCAATAATAAGGAACATCACACTACACTGCTCTGAGATCAACTTATCCATTTATAATGACACTCCACTTCCTGAACCCCGATTTGTCATCAATATTGAATTAATATTATCTCCCAATGACCTTATGTTCATAATTTTATACTTTTCTTATGATAATTATATACGTCATTCAAACACTATTGAAAGTGAAGGATGTGATTTTATGCAACCTCAAATTTCAAGATAACAATTTATGTAACGCAACAGAATCTCGAACAATACTCCTAGCTTTTAAATACATTCTACAAAGAGAAAATGTTAGACGCTCTTCTATTCCAAATACAAAGTCAATATGAGAAAATTAATGATTTGTATCACTCAAAATAACTTTTTTCCACACTATACTAGCCATTTCAAATGCTTGCTTACTTGTTTCCCTATATAGTCACCACCTACTACTATTTTACATGTGAAACATGTTATGAAATTTTTGTATCAAAGATAAAGATGGTATCCATATTTTTTATTGTCTCAATGTTTGTACTCATTAACCAATGTTGTGTTAGCATCGATATATATATGTATCCTAATCACTTGTACTTTTCGTGCTAATAGCTTCATATCAACAATTTACTTGTTCATTGTCACGGGAACATCACCAATAACTCGTGATTAAAGTTAAATAGTTTATATGATTAATAAAAAACACTGTTGTTGGTAAATATCAATCTTTTCAACATTCAATTCACTGAATACATGTATATGCATTTCATCTCCTTGCATATCCTTCTAATTGTATCAATATTATGTTATTTCTCTACTCGATGATGCCATAAATGATGCAATTGCAGGCCTCTTATGTAAACGAGGATGAATGAAAGAAAAAATGAGGGAGCAACATTTCCTATCACTAGCGATAATTTCATTAAATCAACATTCCTCTAAATTTTCCATGACAATTTACACATAGTCATGATACTACTTGGACTTTTAATGCCAAATGCATCATATTAAATGTTTACATATTCAATATTTAATAGGATAAATATGTGTCGAAGAACTTTGCGAATGAAAAATTTATCTAGATGGCCAAAACATGCAAAAGAAAGTAATGTTCCTTGCTCCACACACCTGTTTGAGCCAAATGATAATTGTTCTATGAAACTATTAATAAGCCTTGTAGCTACAAAATCCCTTCAATGATTTTGAATGCACACACGTTCTCTCCATACAACACCTCTTCGTCACATGCATTAAAAAAAATTAATTGAATATTCAATAATAAGTATTTAATTCACAAATGTAAGATCACAAATGCACATAATATTTGAAAGCATCTGGAAAAACAAAAGTGCGGAAGAAATTTGCCAACGAAAGATTCAAGCAAAGGATGACAACATTAAGGATGAAATTTTTTGCTACATCACGAATTAAATTTATTTTCCTTGCTCCGCAAACTCAGTTTAAAGTTATATTGGATACTAAGTTTCTGCTTAATGTTTAAATAGTTTCATGTTTTTGGCATAATTTTTCTCTGTAGCCGCATCCCACTTTATTAATTGATTAATAACATCTACTGTCATGTGAGTGAGACATGTGCAAAAGAAAGATAAAAATATTGTAGAAGAAAGTCTTTGTTCCTTGCTCCACACACTTTTTCTCCCACACAACACTAATTCACATGCATAGACAAATGCACATCGTATTTATAAAACTTGTATACCAATATTTTCTATTTCTGATTTGTAAACCATTGTTTCTAGATTTGAAAACTGTACATCCCACATTGATCGACAAAATATTACGAATTAATATTTGTGTTCCTAGTTAAAATAATTTTGTCTCCATGGAAAAATGCTCCCTCTGTGCCCTTGTTCTTCAGCACATACCCCATCCTCCACACATATTTTATTCCGTATTTTTCACAGCTTCTACTATCAGTGTCAGAGGTTTCTAAATAATTATTATGAAATATTAAAATCATTTGTAAATAAATATTTATTATGCAATATTCAATGAAATTTATTTTTAATGCACGTCAAGAAGAAGTGTTCTACAGGAGAGTGGATGTGCAGAGAAAGGAACATGTGTGGTTGTATGCAGTTACATAAGAAGCACAATGGAAGATTTTTTTGCACTTTTGTACTCTGCACATCTTCCTCCGCATTCTACATGAAAGCTTGTGCCAGAAATTAATATTATAAGAGAGTTTAGGTTCCTTGCTCCATGCAACTATTTCTTTAAAACCACATGCTATGTGATTTGAAAATTAAATTTGGTCCATTTTTTTTTGCATTTCGATATCAAATAAAACAAATGGAAATTGACATAGTGGTGGGGACCAACTCAACCATCAACTCAATTTGTGGTAGAGGTAGCAGAGCATGTGATTTTCCTTACACACTTTTGTATTTACAGTTATCACTGATTATCTATAAGCTAATTTTCATAATCATATTAATTCATATTTATTTTATATCATACATTTGTATCTCTTATGATACGTTCATGCCAAATGATGAGTGTTATGTGAAACTATTAATAATCCTTGTAGCTGCAAAATAGCTCCACAAGTTCCACACATTTTTTTTATAATTCTATTTTACTTGAAATAAAGCTCACCATATGAAAATTCATTAATTAAAATGCATCATACAAAATGTTTACAAATTTGTTAAAAAAACCTAATGTTTCCAGTTTTACAATCTTAAATTGTAACAACATCCTCAATAACACTTGGACTTTCAATGCCAAATGCAATACATAATATGTTTATAGATTTGTTAAAAAACCTAATGTTTCCAATTTCCCATTTTGAAACTATAACAACATCCTCTTTCTATGAATATCAACAATATTGAATGCATACAAACATATGAAACATTGCACGTAAATAGTTCCCATTCCTTGCTTCACACCCCCATTCTCCTGCAACTGTTACTATTACTCATGTGAAATATCTTACACATGACACCCTCAATAAATAGCAATTGAAGATACCAAAGCCAATGTTTATGCAAAGAAATGGAAATAAATCTTAAAATTCCAAAACCATCTTGTCCATTTACTCCGCACTTTGATCTTGCTTTAATATCATTGATATGTGTGTCATAAGAAACACAAATTTTAATATAAATATATACCAATTACCTATGATCATGACAATTAGCTAAGAGACTATTGATAATAACTATGAATAGAAAATTGTGCAAGGAGAATGCGTTTAATAGTTGGGATTATTATTGGAGCTTGTGTATTCTTGCATTAATGCTACCAACCATGAATTAATAGTTTATGCCAATAGATTTATGTCTAATGCTTTCAATTCAGTTGATTTTGATAACATAAATGCTAACATCGCATGGAATGGAAATAAAAAACCAATGGCTTCAAGTGAGCTACACAAATCAAGGATCAAAAACTCTCTTTTGGGATATTTTGTACCTCCGCATACATTACCTCAATTAGTTAGCCATCATATACAATGTATCAAAAAACCCAAATCTTTGAACATAATATGAAATAATACGAATATCAAATAAAAAGCTATCAAAATACACTAAAGTATTCACCGACTAACACAAGCAACCATGAATTAATAGTTTATGCCAAATACAACATCAGATAAAACCACATGTCGATTTCCAATTAAGCTTGAACGACATCTCCATCCTGTACTAGTTATCAATAACAAGGAACATCACACTACATTGCTTTAAGATAGACTTATCCCTTTGTAATGACACACCACTTCCTAAACCCTGATTTTTAATTAATAGTAAAATAATATTGTCTCTTGATGACCTTATGTTCAGAATTTCATGCTTTTCACACGCTAATTAGAGACATTATTCAGAAATTGTTGAAAGCCAATGATGTGATTTTATATGATCTCAGCTTCAGAGATAACAATTTTTGCAACACAAAAAAATCTCAAACAATACTCCTAGTTTTTAAACACATTCTACAAAGAGGAAATGTTACACACTTTATTATCCAAAATGTGTAGTCAATCCATGAAATCTCATATAGATATGAGAAAATCAGTTATTTTTATCACAATAAGTACCTTCTTTCCTCACTCTACTATCCATTTACAATACTTGCTGACTCATTTCCATGGAAGCCACCACCTGCTACTATTTTTCATCTAAAACATGTTATGAAATCTTTGTATCAGAGATAAAGTTGGCATCCATATTTTCTTATCGTCCAATGCATGTACTCTCATTAATAGAAAACATTGTTGCAACTAAATATCAATCCTTTTCAACATTTGATTCACCTACTACGCACATGTGCATGTTATCTCCTTGCATATCGTTCACATTGTATCAATATTATGTTATTTCTATATACAATGATGCTAGAACTGACACAATTGCATTACTATTGGTTCAATAATAGTAAGGTTCTATAGTTAGTACATTGTACTGAGTACTAAGTTGTAGAAGAAGTGAGGGGATACACAATGTATCAGCGCTTCTTGTCCTTGATTCACAAACCCATTCTGCCACACAACACCTCTTCATCACACACATTAGAAAGACACTTAATTGAATGCTAGATAATTAGTATTTAATTCACAAATGTAAGAAGTCAGAATGAGTGTGTGGAAGAAATTTACTAATGGGAAATTTATGTGGAAAACCATAACAATGCGGATGAAAGTTTCTTTTACACTATAAATTAAAGTTTTTGTTCCTTGCTCTACAAACCCATTCTCCCACACAACACTACTTGTTCACATACATTAAAAAAATAATTTAATATTGCACAATAATAATAAGTATTTAATCCACAAATGTGAAATCACAAATGCACATAGTATTAATAAATATTCTACAAAGAGAAAATGTTACATACTCCAATATTCAAAATACGTCGTCAATCAATGAAAGTTCCTATAAATATGAGCAAATGGGTTATTTAAATCACTTCTAACAGCTTCTTACCTTACTCTACTAGCCATTTCAAATGCTTGCTGACTTGTTTCCCTATAAATCACCACATGCTACTATTTTATTTCTGAAACATGTTACTAAACCTTTGTATCAAAGATAAAGTTGCCATCTAGATATTTTATCGTTCCAATGCCTATCCTCTAATTAATAGAAAACATCGCTATGGGTAAATAGTAGACTTTTCGCCATTCAATTGAATTTCTAAGCACGTGCACATGTCATTTCCTTGCCTATCATTCACATTGTATCAATATTATGTTATTGATCTGCCCAATGATGCCATAAATTATGCAATTCCATACCATTGGTTTAATAATAGTAATATACTGAGGTGCAAATGAAGTGAGGGTCCTACAAAATGTATCACTGTTTTCTATCCTTTCTCTGCACACCCATTCTCCTGCACAACAATACTTGTTCACATCCATTAAAAAGACACTTAATCTAATATTTCATAATAATAATAAGTATTTAAATCACAAATGCACATAGTATTCATAAAACTTGAATGCCAAGATTCTTTATTTCTAGTTTACAAAACATTCTTCTAGTCTTGAACTGAACATCCTTATAATGAGTGCCTGTTACATTACAAATTAAAGTTTATATTACTAGTTAAATTAATTTCATGTGTGTGGAATAAAGTTCCCTCGGCACCCCCATTCTCCTACACATACCCTGTCCTCCGCACATCCTTCATTCTGCACAGATTCACAACTATATACAGTTTTCCTCTCACTTAGATAAATATGTAAAAAATTTTAAATGGAAAAGATATTAAAATGAAATAATAAGAGATAAACACACTAGCAATACCTATCTTGTTGTCAACGTTAGAGCTCTAACAAAAGAAATGCCCCACCACTCTGCCCAATGTTTCCAGAACTTACACAATTGCATTACTATTAGTTTAATAATATTAATGTACTGAGGTATATATGAAGTGAGGGGGTTGTAAAATGTACCAACATTTCCTATTCTTGCTCTGCACACCCATTCTCCCGCACAACACGTCTTCCTCACACGCAATAAAAAGACACTTAATTGAATATTTGGTAATTAGTATTTAATTCAAAAATGTAAGAAGCTAGAATGAATATGCAAAATAAATTTTCCGATGGAAAAATTATGC
The DNA here is from genome assembly GCA_031772625.1 of Pinus tabuliformis. NCBI lineage: Eukaryota > Viridiplantae > Streptophyta > Pinopsida > Pinales > Pinaceae > Pinus > Pinus tabuliformis. Next base: position 683,586,917 of record CM062814.1, on the reverse strand, counting down.
AAAATATGACAACATTGCTGTTATGAAACCAGCTCAAGAAAAGATAGAAAAGATAGATCAATGCCTTAGAATTCAGCCTCTTCGAGGGGGCAACCTCCTTTACATTACATAAATGAACAATTCTTGGATGATACAAATGACAAAACCTCATTTCTATATATAGGAGTCTAAGGAGTCACAATATAATCCAGCCGACCTAATAATAATAATATAAAGCCACAAAAATAACAATAGAGGGATTCTATGGGGCACAGAAATAACAATATGGGGGTAATAGGGGCACAACAATATAAATAAGGGGTATAACTACAATAGTAATGGGGTAATCACTAGTATTATAGGGACCCAACATGCCCCTCTCCTTCAAAAAAGTGTTGTCCTCAACGCTTGAGTAGTTCTAGATACTTCTGCATAAAATTCTCATCCTCCCATGTGGAATCTTCAGCGGATAAGTTCTTCCACTTGATAAGATACTCTGAAATTGATCGATTTCGTAGCTGTCGAGTTCTTGTTTCTGTGACTGCTTCCGGTTCCAATATAATTTTCCTTCCTCGTCAAGTTCTGGAAATATTGTTTGAATTGGGAGCTTGTCACCTATAACCTTCTTTAAACATGAAACATGGAAAACTGGGTGCAATCGAGAAGCTGCAGGAAGCTCCAATTTGTATGCCATAGTACCAATCTTTTGCAACACCTTGTATGGACCATAATACTTTGGTGATAATTTATTATCCTTCTTAGCTTGCTTTAGGGACATTTGCTTATATGGTTGTAGCCGTAGGAATACCCAATCACCTACATCAAAACTTCTTTCACTGCGATGTTGATCTGCCTGTTGTTTCATTCTATTTTGTGCCAACACGAGGTTATCCTTTAAGAGTTGGAGGACTTGTTGTTGATGTTCGATGTGATGTTCCACTGCCTGAACCTTAGAATTTTCTCTTAAATATGATGTGATGGATGGTGGTTGATACCCATAAAGTGCCATAAATGGGGTCATTTTTGTTGCTGTATGGAAGGAAGTGTTATACCACCATTCAGCCAGAGGCAACCATTTGACCCATTGTGTCTATTTATCAGATACAAAGCAACGAAGATATCCTTCCAAACATTTGTTTACTATCTCAGTTTGCCCATCAGATTGAGGATGATAAGATGAGCTATGAGCTAACTGAGTACCAAGACAAGAAAATAATTTTGTCCAAAAATTTCCAGTGAAAATGGGATCTCTGTCACTTACAATAATCTTTGGGTTTCCATGTAGCTTTTGAACTGTTTCCATAAATGCAGTAGAAACTGTACTGGCTTTAAATGGATGTGATAATGCACAAAAGTGTGCATACTTGGTAAGTCTGTCAACTACCACCATGATGACACTCTTTCCCTCAGACTTGGGTAAACCTGTGATAAAATCCATTGAAACCTCCTCCCAACGTTGGCTTGGAATGGATAAAGGTTGTAATAGACCCGGTGTCTTAATTGTTTCAACTTTATTTTGCTGGCAAACCAAACATTCAGCCACAAACTTTTGAATATCTGATTTAAGGCCATCCCAAAAAAATTCCTTCTTAACCCTGTGGTAAGTTTTTAAAAATCCTGAGTGCCCTCCTAAGGGAGAAGTGTGCAATTCCATAAGAATCTTTTGTTTTAGCTGGGAATTCTTACAGAGGTATAAGCGATCTTTGTACCATAACGAATCATTTTTCCAGCTAAATGTATCAGAAGTACTGGAATCTTGTTGTAGCTTTCGAATAAGTGCCCACACTTCTTCGTCATTCTTCCATTCCTCCCTTGCTTCGTTTATCCAATCTGGTTGGATAATAGAAATGGCACACAACAATGCTTCCACATCCTCATCCTTTCTTGAGAGTGCATCTGCCACCACATTTTGCTTCCCTTTTTTGTAGATGATTTCAAAGTCATAACCCAACATCTTTGTGACCCACTTTTGTTGCTCTTCAGAGGATAATCTTTGTTCTAAAAAGTATTTAAGGCTATCATGATCCGTTTTTACCTTGAAGTGTCTTCCCATTAGGTAGGGTCGCCATTTCTTAAGTGCATGGAGTATTGCCAACATTTCCTTCTCATAAATAGCTTTTCTTAAAAACTTTCCCTTGATTGGACGACTTTCAAAAGCAATGGGTCTTTCATCTTGCATTAGAACAGCACCAATTCCATTTCCTGAAGCATCACATTCCACAATAAAGGTTTTTGTGAAGTCCGGTGTAGCTAAGACCGGTGCTTGGCACATTGCCTCTTTAAGATGTTCAAAGGCCTTTGTTGCTTCCAGAGTCCATGAAAATGAATCTTTCTTCAATAATGTTGTTAGAGGTGCTGCTATTCTCCCATAATTCTTAACAAACTTGCGATAATACCCTGTCAACCCAAGAAATCCTCGCAGATGCTTTATGGATGTGGGGATTTTCCATTCCTTAATGGCTTTAATTTTGCTAGGGTCTACCTTAACTCCTTCATGAGATACAATATGACCCAAATATTCCACCTCCTGGACTCCAAAGAAACATTTGGATCTTTTTGCATATAATTTTTTCTCCTCCAATAGTTGTAGCACCCTGTCAACATGTTCAACATGATCCTTCCAAGACTTGCTGTAGATTAGTATATCATCAAAAAATACTAACACAAATTTTCTAAGGAATGGTTTGAAAATTGAATTCATCAAACCTTGAAATGTTGAAGGTGCATTGGTAAGGCCAAAAGGCATGACCAAAAATTCATAATGACCCTCATGAGTTCTAAATGTCGTTTTCGGAATGTCTTCAATCTTCATTCTGATTTGATGATATCCCGAACGAAGATCCAACTTGGTGAAGTAAATTGATCCATGCAATTCATCCAGTAATTCATCAATAACAGGAATGGGGAACTTATCTTTAATAGTGAGCTTGTTGAGCTCCCTATAATCCGGACACATGCGCCATGATCCATCCTTCTTGTGCACCAATACTACTGGAGCTGAGAAAGAACTTTGACTCGGTTGAATTATACCAGCCTCTAGCATTTCTGCAACCATACGTTCAATTTCACTTTTTTGGACATAGGGATATCTGTACGGCCTGATGTTTGGAGGAACACTTCCTGGAATCAGATGAATAGCATGATCATGATCACGCATAGGTGGGAGACCTTTTGGAGTCTCAAATACCTTGGAATGATTGTCCAGGACTTTTTGGAGATCTGGAGAAATAGATGATTCCAATGTGGAAACATCTAGCGAACATAATTGTGCAATTAATTTGCTCCTTTTTTAGAAGCTTTGTCATGCCATTAGAGCTGATTATCTTTCCTGGTTTCCCTGCAATACCCCTTAATTCAACTTCCTTTCCTTCCGTAGAAAATTTGATGAAAAGTTCTTGAAAATTAAAAGCTATTGTACCCAAGGATTGTAGCCATTGGACTCCTAGTACAACATCAACACCTCCCATTGGAATGGAAAGCATTGGGCTAGTCAATACATATTCTCCCATGGATAGCTTGATATTATGGCACTTTCCAGAGCAATTTATTGTTCCTCCATTTGCAATCATCACTTGACACTCTGGTGCTGGATATAGGAAGCAATTCAATTCTTTTGCTACCCTACAATGAATAAAATTGTGGGTGCTTCCTGAATCAATCAACACTATTACCTTTTTCTTCTTGATTTGTCCTTCTATCTTGATGGTTTGAGGAGTGGTAATTCCCGCCAATGCATTACAAGATATGGTCGGATTTATTTGTTCTTCATCTAGGCTTTGTTCCTGGAGTATATCTTCTTCTTTTGACCTTTCTTGCTCCTTTTCTTCTTCCTCTTCACAATCTATGTAGAATAATTTCTTCTCAGCACACTTATGACCTTTAGTGTATTTGCTATCACAATTGTAACAAAGCCCTTTTGCTCTTTTTTCTTCCAATTGTTGTGGTGTCAACCTTATAGGTTGTGGAAGACTAGGGGAAACAACACTTCCGTCTTTATAGTTGTGAGTGGTATGCTTCCTGGTTGCCATAATTTTGCTTTCCATTTTTCTTGCTAACCTGAATGCCTTCTCTAATGAATCAGGTTCCCAAAGGCGAACATCATGTTGGATATTATCCTTTAAAGACCCTATGAACACATCAATCCTATGCTCCTCTGGAATATCTTTTACCCTTATGTTCAATTTTTGGAACTCCTCAATGTGCTCCATTACTGAACCCTTTTGTTTGAGACTTATCAATTGGCTAAAAAAAGTGTTGCTTTTTGTATCTTCTTATGAAATTTCAATCCGATCCCCAGAGAGAAAGTTATGACGATTTTCCCCAGGTCACCTGTTTTGAATGTAATTCAGGAGTCTACAAAAAGACCAACTTCCTCAGATCATATCTCCGTAAATATCGCGCGAAAAGCTCTGAAATTTGGACCCAAGGTTCAGCACAATTTCTTCTCAAATGGTTTTTTTTGTGACTTCTGAAACGTCACAGAAAAAAAGTTATAGCGAAAATTCCATGATCACCTCTTTGGAGCAGCGAAACCCTAGAATCCAAAGCTCTGATACCAAATGTTATGAAACCAGCTCAAGAAAAGATAGAAAAGATAGATCAACGCCTTAGAATTCAGCCTCTTCGAGGGGACAACCTCCTTTACATTACATAAATGAACAATTCTTGGATGATACAAATGACAAAACCTCCTTTCTATATATAGGAGTCTAAGGAGTCACAATATAATCCAGCCGACCTAACAATAATAATATAAAGCCACAAAAATAAAAATAGAGGGATTCTATGGGGCACATAAATAACAATATGGGGGTAATAGGGGCACAACAATATAAGTAAGGGGTATAACTACAATAGTAATGGGGTAATCACTAGTATTATAGGGACCCAACAATTGCAAATGAAAGTTTTTGTTACACTACGGATTAAAGTTTTTGTTCCTTGCTCCACACACATGTTCTCCCACACAACAATACTAGTTCACACACATTAAAAATGCACTTAATTTAATATTGCATAATACTAATAAGTATTGAAACCAAAAATGTGAAATCACAAATTTACATGGGATTAGGAAATCTTAAATACCAAGTTTCTTTATTTCTAGCTTACAAACCAATCTTTCTCTTCTCAAACTGACCATCCTTATAACGAGTGTTTGTTACATTACAAATTAAAGTTTATGTTCCTTGTTAAATCAATTTTATGTATGTGGATTAAAGTTCCCTCTGCACCCCCGTTCTCCCACACATACACCATCCTTCGCACATCCTTCATTTTGCAAAAAATTACAACTCTGTGCAACTGTTCTCCTGCATAGCTAAATCTGTAAAAGTTTTAAATGGAAAAGATCTTAAAATGAAATAATAAAATATAAACGCACTAGTAATACATGTCTTGTTGTCAATTTCCGAGCACTAACTAAAGAAACACCTCGCCTCTCTCCTAATGATGCCATAACTTATGAAATTGCATTACTATTGGTTTAATAATAACAACGTACTGAGATGCAGATGAAGTAAGAGGGCCACATAATGTATCAACATTTCTTGTCCTTGCTCCGCACAACTGTTCTCCCTTACAACAACTATTCCTCACATGCATTAAAAATACACTTAATTGAATATTTGATAATTAGTATTTAATTCACAAATTTAAGAAGTCAGAATGGGTGTGCAGAAGAAATTTGTTGATGAGAAATTTGTGCGGAAGAACACAGCATTGTAGATGAAAGTTTCTAGTATAATACGAATTAAATTTTCTAGTCATTTCTCCATAAATCCATTCTCTTGCACAACACTACTTATTCATGTGAAGTAAAAATAGAAGTATTTAGTGTTTTTTTGAAAACTTTCGTTAAACCTACAAAAAATCAACAAAATAATACAAAGTCAACACACTTTAACCGTGAGACGAATGTTATAGTCCCTGGCGAGGAAGGGACTAATAATAAAAAGATAATTGACTTCATATTGAATAATAATAATAAGTATTTAATCCACAAATGTGAAATCACAAATGCACATACTATTTGGAAATCTTAAATACCAACATTCGTTATTTCTAGTTTACAAACCGCACTTTCTAGTTGTGCTTATTACATTACGAATTAAAGTTTCCATTCCTAGTTAAATTAATTTTGTGTCTGTGGAATAATATTACCTTTGCGCCCCTATCCTCCCACACATATTCTGTCCTCTGCACATCCTTCATTCCGCATAGATTCACAACTCTACGCAATTGTTCTCCTGCCTAGATAAATCTGTAAAAGTTTTAAATGGAAAAGAGTTTAAAATTAATTTTGTGTCTATGGAATAAAGTTCCCTTCACACCCTCATTTTCTTTCACATAACCTATCCTCCACAAGGCCTTCATTTTGTAGAGATTCATAGCTCTATGCAACTATTCTCCCACATAACTAAATCTATAAAAATTTTAAATAGAAAAGAGTTTAAAATGAAATAATAAAAGATAAACACACTAACAATACATGCATTCTTTAAGTGTTAGATCAATAACCAAAGAAATTCCCCCGCCCCCCCCATGCTTACATAAAGGACTTGCTCAGAGCATCAGTGTCGAAGAACTCATCAACAAAATGACCACTCATAAAATTAGCCTTTTTTTATTTTAAAATGAGTTGTCAAGCATTGATAAATACCAAAAAAAAATATCCCTCCACCAGAGGAATTATGTCACATCAAGGCTCACTCAACCAATGGAAAATTAGAAATAATATTTCCATAAATTAGAAAATTATTTTTCAATTTACAGGAAAATAGAAATATTCAACATTTTCCAAAAAAATTGGTTAAAATTGCAAAAAATCGGCAAAATAATACATAGTCAATGCGCTTTAACCGCGAGGAAAATACTACAGTCCCTAGCAAGGCAAGGACTAATAATAATAATATCATTACTAATAATGTATAAGTATTATACAATAATATCATTTTATTAAACATTATTAGTAATAATTAGATTATTGATAATAATAATAACTATTATGATATATAGATTATAGATAATATTCTCAATTTTCTTATTTGAGGATTATATTTAATAAATTATATCAATTAAATATATTTTCATTTCAAGTTTAGGGTTTTCTCTGTTGAACATTCATCCTCTTCCCCCTTTTTGTTTCTTTGTACTTATACCTCCACTTTGCCTCATATTTGTTTTGACCATTGTCACAAATATGGATCCTCTTATGGAGTTGAAATGTCAACAAAATTCAAATATAACTGCAGAAAAACTGAATCCTCTATCTACAAAAACACACTACAGAAGTCTAAAATCTGCCAAAACCTAGTATCATTGATCCAGGTATCTCCAGAAATATAAGTGGCCTTGAAACATCTCAAAATTGAAGTCATCAGATTGAAGTGAAACTAGGACCAGATCGTAGTGCTCGTCGTCCTAATTCCAACAACATGAACGATACTCAAATCTGAGTTTGTATGCTCTAGATATTCATTGTCAGAGTTCTAGTCAAACTAGGCCAAGTGGTAGTCACTAACGAGGAAACAATTTGGCAAAGGGTCAGAGCATGAAATTTTCCGGTCAGAACAGGGAAATTGTTCACCTCTTTAATTTTTCCAGTAACCCTTAAAGAATTCCAATGAGATTTTAACCATTATTATTATAAAAAATAATAAAAAAGGGCTGGCGGGCCACCACCCCTCCACCCTCCAATGACAATGTTTAAACATATACAATTATGGGTCAGGGCCACGGTCACATAGACCCCACCCACCCATATACCGACCACACAATGGAGGAGATGGTGAGGATCAAACGCACCCAAACTAGGTGGGCCGACCCGCCAACGTTAACAACGACAACCATGAACCATAACGCTAAAATATATATGTCGTTGATTCAAAACAAAAGTATGCCATATGGGGTACAACACGTTTTGAACTTGGTCCACATCCATCCTACTTGCCTTTTCCACCAACGAGCCAATGACTCACTGTTGGGTGTGGTTTTTTACCTATTTTCTACACATTCTTTCCCCTATTTTGACCTTTCTGTCCTCCAGGCATGTGCCCTTATATGACTAAACTCCCTGTTTCCTTACCCTTTTAATCCATTTTACTGTCATGTTACTTTGCTGTATTTTACGGAACAATACGAGGCTTTATTCCTTTTTGTGGCTAATTGGGAGAGAATTGAAGAAGTATTTTGGGAAGTTCTTCTTTTCATGTGTTGGCTCGCGAGAATGAAGCTCTGAAGCAGACATGCAACAGGGATTAACTTTAGGAAAGGGTAGAACGGTTCGTTGTTACACCCTGAATGCCGTTACGGGATGCTGCAACACACTAGGTGTTGTTACAGGTTGTTGTTACACATTGGATGTTATTACACCTCACGTGGATCCACCATCACACCAACAGTGCTGTCGTCATTTATACCACGTCATCCCAAACCACTATTTGCTCAATGTTGTTGCACCTAAGCTGGAGAATGTGGGTAATATTCCACATAACAGCTGTCGGCAGTAGGGATTGTTTATTTTTTAAGCAACAAGACTCAAGCAGTTGCAACTGATGTGTATTTATTTAACAATAGGTTGTAACTTCTTTATTTTTTATTAGCATGAGAATCAGGAGATTCTCATGAATGATCTGTTTCCTAATTTCGGGTTGTAATAATTATAAAAGACTCGAATTTTTCATGTACAAGAGATGACATATAGAAGAGTATTGTTACTCTACTTCTGTAATTCTGAATTTATTTTAATATCAATTAGCATAGTGATGTTGTTACTGCTTTCCAACTGATCCGTTAATCACTTTTGTGTTCTTCTTATGCCCTGCTGAGGAGGAAGGGCCCTCCTCTTTCGCATGTATCATAGTGATATAGATAGTGTACATTCTAGTTTAGTTCGTTGATTTATGGTTTCTCATTGTTGCTGTAAAAATCGTGGATTACATTTGTTGTTGTTTCTATTTATATTATGTTGTTACACTGAGTTAATCAACAGAATGGTAGTAACCAGCTGGAGTAGATGTTAGTTCTTGTGTGGCGCGCCTTTACTTTGATAGCCACGAGTTGTGATTTAATTCTATAGAGTGTTTTTTATATCTACATGCATGGTTTGATTCATCAATTTAGATCAACGACATCTTTTATAGTTTTCTACATTTTCTTATTCTTGGTTGGAGTGTATTGCCATAGACAATGCAAACTCCATTGAAACAGTAAGACCTACCCTAAGTTGACAATTAATGTTGCAGTCTAAGTCAATTAAGGTTGATTAAAACAACACTACATTTTGGCACCGTTGCCAGGGATGGTAAGTTGACAATACAGTTAGCCAAGATGTTTGTTTGATATAGAGTGTTCCTAGTCCACAGTTGCCGGGTGGTAAGATGAGAGGTAAGAACCTGCGCATCACTCTAACATACCTGAGCGGACTCACCATTGTGATTACTAGGACACTTAGGAAATTTTGATGTTTTGTTAGTGTGTCTTCAGCTCTTCAGTCATTGGGCAGTAAGACGAGAGGTAAGAACCTATGCATCGCTCTGACATACCTGGGCGGGTTCACCACTGTCGAAGACTGAGACACATAGAGTGTGATTTTATACACATAGGGTCCATGTGTGCACTTGTAGGACTTATAGAGACACTGAAATCACCCCCGCTCTAATAATTCATGGGAACGACGAGTCATAAAAAGGAAACGAAGGGTGAAGATTTTGGAAGGAAGACATTTATCCAGGAATTAATCTCTAAGGCGGAAAAAGAATAGTCCAACTCTCAAAGCAATGCAAGGAAAACAGGGCCACAAAAGGCTGTTACTCCCATAACAAAAGCAGAAACCTCCAGTCCCTCCATCTTGGGACCGTATCATTCTAAGGCTATCACTCATATCCCCAAGATCAAGGATTTGATTTATGAGCAAGAAGGGGAAGCTAGTAGCTAGAGTTTGAGGACCGAGGGGCAAGGGGAAACCTAGGGGGACATTGGACACCTGAGATGGAGAAGCACTTGTTGATTTATCAATATCCAGATACAGGTAGTGCAGTGAAACAGCCAGCCCCAGGGGTATTTGAGGCACTAATCATGTCTGTAGGGCCATCACAAACACAGCTCGAAGAACGTCCGCTATAAAAAGGGTTGGAAGAATTAATCATGGGAGACAATAATGATAACAATGCTAAAACAGGCACCACTACCACCACCTTTGAGTTCCCAATTGGGAATATTAGAGGTGAAGCTCCTATGAAAAATATTCCTCTATCATCCTTACCATCCTTTCAGGGGATGACTGTGGAAGATCCAGATACATTTCTATTTGAGTTTGATGTCTTGCATAGAAGTTATGATTATACAATAGATGCTCAGAAATTAAAGCTATTTCCTGCTACCTTAAAAGGGGTAGCTTTGAGATGGTTCATGGGATTAGGCCCCACTTCCATTTCAATGTGGAATGCTATGAAGGAGATGTTATTGTCAAAATCCCAGGACTATTGTATGGCCAAGGACTTAAGGAAAGAGATATTTAGAATGACACAAAAGGAGTATGAAAGCCTAGAAGATTATGTGGAACGGTTCCACTACAATCTCCAGAGATCTAAGCACAACGATTTAGACCCAGAAATATTGAAGACTATATTCATCAGAGGAATTAGGGATGACTTCCTTGACACCCTAAGCCTGTTAGGAAAAGGGGATATATGACAAGAGACATTTGTTGAAATTATCAAGCTCTGCCTAAGATTCTCTCGAGGATCGTCCAAAGGAAGGAGTGCAATTTGGGATGCCTCTGTTCGCATACAAAATTCTGTAGGCAGAGGAATAACCAGAGCAAAGATCAAGAATTTGTTCGAAAATTTTAAGACTGATATCCTCAGTACTCTCTCAGCCCAAATAACAACAACAAAGATATAAAAAACACAAGCAGAAGCTGATACACCCCTAGTCGTGTTCTGTCTGACTTATTGAAAGAAACATCCTTACATGGAATGCAAATTGAATAGCATCAACTTGTGTAATATCTGTGAGCTGGAGCATTTGACAGAGAAGTGTCCAAAGCTTCCTAAACTAAAGGAAGTACTCAAAGAATCAAGTGAAGAGGTGCAGTCCTCTTACTTCATCACATCAAGGATGCCATGGCAACCACGACCTCTAGGTATGTCTCAAGACTTTTCCTCTTTCAATTCATGCAACAATGCATATAGTAACCAACAATATCCATGGCAATATTCTGCCCCTCCTTCAGCACAGTTCCATTCACCCTGGAACCAATGGCCTCCATCTCCTCCTATTCAATATCCTCAATCCAAACCATACCTGTGGAACCCGAACTATAGAGGAAATGCCTAGAATTCAGCTATGCCTACACCACCCATGCAGCAATAGCTGCAGTTACCTCCTTTCCAGGCTCCTGCTCCTCCACCACCTATGTGACCCCAACTACCTATGCAACCTAACCCAAACCCAAACAATAAAGTAGCTCAGGGCATAGAGGCTCCTACAACCTTCGAGACCTACCTTATTACCCTTGTGGAACTTAATGAAATACAATTGCAATCAGGCATGGTAATTAACCCTAGTCACTTCCCTATCATTACATAGGAGAACTGTGAACCATCTAGAGAAGAAGCTAGAGGCTCTGAGGCGGCTACTATGCCTACAATAGCTGATATAAAGGAAGTTGTTACATCTGTGACAACCGACCTGCGAAGAACCATTACATCTGTAACAATTAATTTGGGGAAGGCTGATACACCTGTAATAGCAGATCCGACTGTTGTTACATAGGACCCCCCGTACCCTCAGAGACTGGACGAACCTAGGATGAATTCACAGCTTGAATCTGCTTTTCTTAAGGAGTTGCAAAATTTGTATGTACGAATTCCTCTGTTAAAAGCCCTTAAAGAAGTGCCCATCTATGCAAAGATAGTGAGAGATTTGTGCATCAAGAAGCCTAGGAGGAAGCCTAAAGACCCTACCACCATACATGTGATGGGAAATTTATCCGAATTAATGTCTACTCAACCTCTCCTTAGTAAGTACAATGATCCAGGAAATCCTACAGTCACTGTCTACATTAATGATCAACCCATAGCCAATACATTGATTGATCTTGACACTGCCATTAATGTAATGACAAAAGATCTCTTTATCTCTCTCGAGCTACAGGGACTCAGACACACTCCTACTGTGTTAGAATTCGTAGATAGGTCCCGTGTTAAACCCAAGGGGATGTTAGAAGATATAGTGATTACGATAGCATCTTAGAGATATCCGGCTAATTTCCTTATCCTTCAGCCCAAATCCAATTTGGGGGCGCATCCTGTGATCTTAGGGAGACTTTGGTTGGCCACTACAGACACATTTATAGGCTACAAGACAGGATCCATGGTGATCTCGAATGGCCAGGCAATGCAGAACCTTAATCTTTATCCCCCAAAACCAAATATGGATGTGTACAACCCTTGGTGGGATGAGTTTGAGCCTGCGTCAAATATTTCCCTGCCACTCCTCACTCTAGGGCAAGCCCAATATTTCAAATATGAGACAAAAGATGATGTTATTAATGTTTTTATTAGTAATTCACTTTCTGTTGCTTCTGTTAAAAATAAAAATGAGGAGGAAGACGTGGAAGATATAGATTTTTAACAAATGAGAACCGCTCCAGATATTGCTGGCAGTCCAATTGAGATTGAATCTGGAAAGTTTTTGAATGTTAATCCCAATTTGACTACTGAACAGAACCAACAACTGTTATAACTGTTACAAAAGTATAAAAAGACATTTTCATGGGATTATACGGATATGCAAGGGATCCACCCTAACCTATGAACTCACTGTATTTATTTGAAGGATGGATGCAAACCAGTCAGACAACCACAACATCACATGAACCCTACACTAAAGGAAGTGGTGAAATAAGAACTACAAAACCTCCTAAGTGCTAATTTTATTTATCCAATATCTAACAGTCAGTGGTGTCACCGCTTGTCATCGTTCCTAAAAATAATGGCAAGTGGAGAGTCTATGTTGATTATAGAGAACTCAACAGGGCCAATCAAAAGGACCATTTTCCATTACCATTTATAGACCAAGTCCTTGATACTATCTCCGAAAAGAAATTCTTTTCATTTTTGGATGGATTTAGTGGTTACAATCAAATATATATTTCCCTGGAAGACCAGGATAAAATGACCTTTACTTGTCCTTGGGGAACCTATGCATACAACGTACTACCTTTTGGGCTCTGTAATGCGCCATGAACCTTTCAAAGGGCAATACTGGGAATTTTTTATGACTTATTGAATGATTGTCTAGAAATATTCATGGACACTTTCACACCTTATGGAGATTATTTTGAAACAACATTAGTCAATTTGGAAAAAGTGCTAGAACAGTGTGTACAAACTAATGTTGCCTTCAACACTAAGAAATGTCACATGATGATGACTGAAGGGATTGTGCTTGGACATTACATTTCTGCTAATGAAATCAAGGTAGACCCAACAAAAATAGAGGTAATTCTAAAAATTCCAACCCCCAAAACATAGAAAGAGGTACATAGTTTCTTGGGGCATGCAGGGTATTACAAAAGATTCATAGAAAATTTTTCAAGAATTACATCGCCATTATTTTCATTGCTCATGAAGGATGTTGATTTCTTGTGGACAAGGAAGTGTGAGCAGACCTTCTTAAAGCTGAAATGTTGTGTATCAATAGCTCCGGTCTTGTGAGAACCTAATTGGGAACTGTCGTTTCACAGAGCTATGAATGCATCAAATATTGTTGTAGGTGTTGTTTTGGGCCAACTAGAGGATAATAAACCTTACGTTATTTATTACATAAGTAAAAATCTAACTCCAGCTGATCTCAACTACAGAGTGACTAAGAAGGAGTTCTTAGCAGTCATGCATGGCATCAATAAATTCTGGAATTACATCACTGGGTATCAAGTATTTACACACACTAACCATTCTGCCATTCGTTTTTTAATGAATAAGCCAAGTACAGATGGTAGGATTACACGCTGGTTGATGTTGTTACAAGAATTTGATATCACTATTGTAGATAATCCTAGAAAAGATAATGTAGTAGCTTACTTTCTTTCTAGGCTAACTATTGTTGACACTCCTATTGGAGATTCTTTCCCTGATGAATATCTTTTTGCAATTTATACTTACTCACCTTGGTATGTAGATATAACCAATTATCTTTGTGCAGGGAAGTTTCCATAGTATTTGTCCTCCAAGGAGAAAAGGAAAATCATACAACAAAGTGCTACATATACCCAGATAGATGGGAACCTCTACCACACTGGACCTGATTTCCATATCAGGCACTGTGTTAGAGAGGATGAGGTCTTTGATATCCTTAAAGCTTGCCATGAGGAACCTTGTGGAGGACACTTCATAGACAAACAGACAAGATACAAAGTCCTTTCAATAGGGTACTACTAGTCGACAATATTTCAGGATGCCAAGAAGTTTGTGAAGGGATGTGATAGTTGTCAAAGGATGGGCCAACCACTGCAATAAGATGAGATGTTGTTACAACCTCAGATCATCATAGAACCTTTTGAGAAGTGGGCTCTAGATTTTGTGGGACCAATCAATCCTTCATCTAGATAGAGATCCTACATCTTAGTCTGTACTGACTATGTCATAAAATGGGTTGAGGGAAAGGCACTAACTAGAGCCACGAAGAAGGTTGTCTCAAAATTTATGTTTGAAGATATCTTCATTCGGTTTGGTATACCTAGGGAGATAGTCACAGACAGAGGGCCCTAGTTCACATCTCATAAGATCCAGGAGTTGGTTGAGAAATGTAAGGTCCATCACAGAATCACAATGCCTTATCATCCACAAGCAAATGGCCAAGTAGAAAGCACTAACAAATTCATTGAGGGGGTCCTTACTAAGACTGTGGCTAGTCATCAAAGAAATTGGGCTAACAAACTTCCAAAAGTGTTATGGGCAAATAGGACTACATAGAGGAACACCACTAGATTCTCACCATATGAACTTGTGTATGGCAAGAATCCTTTATTCCCCATTGAATTTGAAATTAAGACACTAAGGACAAAATTTCAGGTCAATTTGGATTTGGCTATGGCACAAAGGCAGAGATTGAACAAGCTCAATGAATTCGAGGAGAAACAGTTGGTTGCTATCCAGCAAACAAAGATTATCCAGTAGTAGAGAGCTAAGTGGCATGATAGATTTATAAATAAGAAATAATTCCAGAAAGGAGATTTGGCTCTCTTATATGACTCAAGGTTTAAAGACTTCAAGGGTAAGCTCCGCACTAGATGGCTAGGTCCTTATGAGGTAGATACAGTCTTTGACAATGGGATTGTAAATTTGGTGATCATTGATAGTGCAAGGACACCATTACTTGAAAATGGGCACCATCTTTAGTTGTATCACAAACCTACCTCGAAGGATTCATTTGTCAACATTGTCACAAATTCAGATCTACAGATTACGAGAACAGGGCAAAGCCCCCCTATGCTGCAAAATTTTTAATTTTTCTAATAAGTGTAACAGCTGAAAACCACCTGGTGGCAGCTGTTACACCTTCAAACCACTTTAAAATAGTAATAATAATAATAATCTGGTTGTGAAAACCTTTCTCAGGCGCAGACAAACAATTTTGTAGCAGTTGAAAACCACCTAGTGTTGGCTATTACACACTCTGTAACAACATTTGTTATTTCAAAGTATATCATATGATAAGTGTTGTTACACGATCTTTTCTTCTTTATCTCTTTGTAGGAATTAAATTAATATATATAATTCGTCTTGGCTATTACACTTGTAGCAGCGGATGACTTTTTAGGAGTAAATGAGATATTTTATTGAAATAAATAGCAGAACATCACTGTGATCCTCGTCATCAGAATTAAGTTCGCGCGCCTCACTACTTGAGTATGATTCAACGTTGCGTCGCCCATTACTTCGCCCCACATCACCCAAGTATGTCATAAAAAAGGTAATATTGAATTCGTTTTATTTTGTAATTATGGCAACTTAACATGACTATTGACGGCCGAGGACGGCTAACATAATTAAGCTCAGGGGGGTGGGGGAATGAATCATATTGCGACATTACTGTCGCATGATTCATAATTATTTGAAAAATCCAGCAATTAAGGCATGTGATCTAGTAGTTATTGTTATTTAATGCTGAATCATACCAAAAAGGGTAAGGGAACCATCGACGAGACCTCCCCATGACTCACCATTAAGGAAAAATTCATTGTGCAGTACAAACCATGCATGCCAAATCCTAATCCAAAATCTTCACTTGCACCACCCTGCCACCCTACCATTTGCCCCTATTGGAAGTGCTGAATCCCCATTCAGAGTGCTCGGAGAGGAGGAAGATAGCAGTACAGGTTGAAACAAATAGAGTGTGTGTCAAAGGGAAGGATAAGTAGGTGAAACAATGCTGAATTGCATAAGCAATGGGAGGAGAAATAAGATGGCATGAGCCAGGGTCTACAAAAGCCTTGAAAGATTGCCCTGAAGCATGCCAGTTTTTCAAAGATGCAGGCTGGTTCGAATTCTTCTGGAGGTTGGAAGGATTATATAGTGGTGTTGCCATGGAATTTTCAAAGAATCTAGAGAGAAACCAAATGGAAGTTAGAGTGTTGAAATTCGAGGTCAAGGAAGAAGTTATTTCCAGAGTAACAGGATTTCCAGTAGAAGGGAAGAGATGGTTTAGTAGGAAGGTCAATGACCCCTCACTGAAACAGGATTTTCTTCAAGAAAGCAAGTCGCTGGTAAAGAAAGGTAGGGGAATTGATAGACTGTCACTCCCTCAGCCTTGGGTAGATGTTTCCCTCTACCTCATCAAGTACATTACTTGTGAGGGGAGGGCAACAATTGTGTTTACTTATCATTTTCCATTTCTAAACCACCTCCGGCATCAATAGTTGATCAACCTTCCTTATTTCTTGTTGGGAAACATTAGGCACATGGCCGCGGCTGTGAAAATGGTTGCACATCCAGAAACGTGTGTTACCAACCATGTCCTTATTAAAATCATTGAGTTGGACACCTTGAGCTGACAGGGCAAGAATTGGGAATAATTCATGCGGAAAAGGCCTAGGACCACTCATAGAAGGCAAACAAAGACGGCTGGGGAAACTCTAGAGGTGACAAAGGAGAAACCCCAATCCTCGATAGTAAGGGTCAGCAAGAAGTCGGTTGATAAACCAATTGGTGATAGAAGGCTAAAGTAAAGGATAAGGGTTAACAAGCACCCATCCATGCTGAGAAAGAACAAAGAAGCAATTGAGCAGAAGGACAAGGAGCAAGCTCAGCCAGAAAAAGCTCCTTCACTTGGTAAAAGTGAAACCTAGTCCTTGCTGTCAAAAATTGAAATTTTAGAAAAAGAAATTAAAGAATTAAGGGAACAACTAGCAGTAGGAAAGGTAGAGCCAAGATCCCCAAGGCTAGATACTTTGGCAAAGGCCATGGACATGGCCAGAAGGGGAGAAATCTCAGGCACTCTATGCGTAGCCTATGCTGAGAAGTTGGTGGAAGCAGGATTCAAATTCTGTGCAGCAGACACTACCTTGAGGGGGACTCAAACTGAAATTTGGGAAGCTGTTACACAAGAACCTGTCGAGGACGTCGTTACACAAGAACCAGCAACCAAGACAGCACAATCCATAGAAAGTGATTAGGCAATGGATACACAAGAACCCTTGGCTGACACTACTATTTCATCAGAACCAGTAGTGGAGGAGGAAATCAGCCAAGAGGAGGAAGAGAAGGATAATATCCATGAACCGATGGTCAATACTGCTGTTACACAAGAACCAGTAGTGGAGACTAAAGCTGGTCTGGGGAAAAATGATGAACAGAAGCCTGTGGATATCACTGCTGCCACATAAGAACCAGCAGTGAAAATGGAAGTTGACCAGGAAGGTAAAGAAACTGTGACAAAACCCTCTGACAAAGTCATTGTTACATAAGAACCAACAGGTGAGGTGGGACAGTTTTTCCCTCAGGAGGTTGCTACACCCCCAATTGATAGTGCATGTGGGAGAACATCGGGTCCTGATGAAGGATGGCATTCTAAGAAATTGTTGTTGTTGGCAGAGTTGCAAAAGTGGAAGTAGTTGGCACTCTCTCTATAGGAGGGTGTGATTCCACTCAAGACACATAAAATAATGATGGATTCCCTGAGAGAAAATGGCTAAAATAACAATGGGAAAGAGAAGAGGAGGCACAAAGGCATAAATAAATTATGAAGAAGAAGGATGAACAGATGTATCAGCTGCATCAGGAGATATTAGATCTAACATTTGATAAGACTAAACTTCATGACCTTGCTCTAAACCTACTAGCATGCAGGTGACCATCCCTGTCATACACTGTGTTCCTATGGGAACGTTACTACTTATTTCAATTAAGGGAAGTTTATGAGAATAGGTCCTATTTGGGTTCTTCAACCCGCACCTTTTTGGAAATTTTTTGCTCCTGTGATTTTGATGATCAGAGTTTGCTATGCAAGCTATCCTTGCACAATATCATGTGTGAGGATGTGAGCATGAGGATGGTGGTGAGTGTCCTTTCCTTCATGGGAGACTTGTGGTTGCGGGCATTCCTCTCATTTATGAGGAATCAGATTGAGTGGCAACTCGCCAAGAAAATAACAGAGGCCAACAAGGAAAAGACAACATTGTGGGTCAGGGCTGAACCAGGAATGGCTTATGAACTTCGGCGAGAGTTCAGACAGTTCCTGAGCACTCCAGAAATTAGAGATCAATCGGCCATTTATAGAAGAAGAATTGTGAGGATCTGCCTCAACTTGTTTGCAAATATGAGGAGCCAAGCGCTAGTTGGATGTCTCAAGTGCACCGAGGGCTGTAGTGTGGAGTTACAGGAAGGGGACCCCTTTGAGTACAAGAACTTTGTGGCTGTTGTTATGCGGTTGCTGGAATATGCTCAGATTGTGTTGACACTAGGGCCATTCTGGATTGGCCTCAGGTTCAAATTCCCTTTGATATGGTTGCCGTTGGAGGAGTATCAACGTGATTATCGATTATGTTATTATCAAGAGGAATATTAGCCACGTGAGTTAATGGCCGATCAAGGATTCAGAGCTCCAAGTGATGATACTGTTGGTGCCTACAATTTCACAGATTTCCATCAGGGGCACAGTAAAAGTAACTGAGATTCTGCATGGGGAGATGCAGTTGCTTCAGTCAGGGGGAGATGTTGGGTGTGGTTTTTTACCTATTTTTTGCACATTCTTTCCCCTGTTTTGACCTTTCTGTCCTCCAAGCCTATGCACTTATATGAATAAACTCCCTGTTTCCTTACCTTTTTATTGCATTTTACTATCATGTTACTTTGCTGTATTTTACCAAATAATACAAGGCTTTATTCCTTTTTGTGGGTAATTGGGAGAGCATTGAAGAAGTATTTTGGGAAGTTCTTATTTTTGAGTGTTGGCTCGTGAGAACGAAGCTATGAAGCAGATAGGCAACAAGGATTAACTGTAGGAAAGGGTAGAATGGTTCGTTGTTACACCCTGAATATTGTTATAGGATGTTGCTACACACTAGGTGTTGTTACACATTGGATGTTGTTACACCTCGCGTGGATCCGTTGTCACACCAACAATGTTGTTGTCAGTTACGTTGCGTCATCTCGAACCACCATTTGCTCAATGTTGTTTCATCGAAGCTGGAGAATGTGGGTACTATTCTACAGAACAATTGTCGGTAGTAGGGATTATTTATTTTTTAAGCAACAAGACTCAAGTAGTTGCAACTGATGTATATTTATTTAGCAATAGGTTGTAACTTCTTTATTTTTTATCAGCATGAGAATTAGGAGATTCTCATGACTGATCTGTTTCCTAATTTTGGGTTGTAATAATTATAAAAGACTCGACTTTTTCATGTACAATAGACGACATATAGGAGAGTACTGTTACTCTGCTTATGTAATTCCAAATTTATTTTAATATCAATATGCTATTACTTCTTTCCAATTGATCCATTAATGACTTTCGTGTTCTTCTTACGCCCTGCTGAGGAGGAAGGGCCCTCCTCTTTGGCAGGGATTGCAATGATATAGATAGTGTACATTCTATTTTAGTTCATTGATTTATGGTTTCTCACTTTTGTTGTACAAATCATGGATTACATTTGTTGTTGCTTCTATTTATCATATGTTGTTACAATGAGTTAATCAACAAAATGGTAGTAACCAGCTGGAGTAGATGTTAGTTCTTGTGTGGCGCACCTTTACTTTGATAGCCGCGAGTTGTGATTTAATTTTGTAGAGTGTTTTTTATATCTACACACATGGTTTGATTCAACAATTTAGATCAGGGACATCTTTTATAGTTTTCTGCATTTTCTTATTCTTGGCTGGAGTGTGGCATAGACAGTGCGAACTCCACTAAAACAACAAGACCTACCATGGGTTGACAATTAATGTTGCAGTATGTGTCAATTAAGGTTGATTAAAACAACACTACACTCACATTGGTACCTTTGCCCACACCATATGTATAAAACCCGACCCTTGTCATACGGCCAGGAGGAGGAGTGGCAAACTATGAGCATATTCAAGTTTTTGTAGGTGGAACTAGGAGTGCCTAGGCTAGAAACACACCCAGGAAGGCACAAAATTCAAGAAAGATTATGAAGGAATTTTGGGAGAATATTTTTGTAGGGAATCTTGAAGAAATCTAAATATTCCTTGGAGCTCTAGAGGTCACTTACTTAGAATAAGGTGAAGTTTATAGTTGTTTGATATCATTTCACACCAAGAATCCAATGATGATGCCTATTTTTGCATTTGAGCTTTGCATTTTTCGTCCATGAAATAAATTGGAGGTATAAATGTGATTTATTTAAAGTTGGTTGTAATTCATTTTTGCTACCATTTAATGAAAGAGGCCTCCCCACTTTGAGTAGGGCTCTGAGACGTAGCTCACACTGGGTGAACTCTGTAATAAAACCATTTTGTGCCTTTGACCTCATGGTTGTTTTATGATTTCTGCTTCTTTTTCATGTGTTTAAGTTACTTGGTTACATTCTCTATTATATGCAATTATGTATCCATCCTTGAAGTAAAAATATCTGGATCAAGTTTGGTATCAGAGAAGGTCTTCTTGATGCAAGTTCCATGAGTGAATGCTAACCAGGAACAATCTCTAAAGAGGAGAAGGAAAGATTAAGTCCTTTGATCCTAAAGTAAGGTGTTCACAATGATGACAGGAAATGGTAGATGAGGAAACTCGAATTGAGGAAGAGAGAAATTATAGCAAGATCTTCTTCACCTAGCATAGAAAGTTGACAAGTTGTTTGTAGAATATGAGAAGACAATAAAGCCTAAGAAGAAAGAACCAGATGGCCATGCCTTGGTAAATCATGATGGTATAAGAGGAGAGCCTCCAAAACTGCCATCTCCATCCTCTAGTGACATTTCTTCTTCTTCTTCTTCTTCTTCTTATCACTCTAATAGGAATCATAGGAATACAACTAAGAAGCAACTTTTTAAGCTAGATGTAAAGTTTGATTTGCCCACATATAATAAAGAATGTAATGCAAAGAAACTAAACCATTGGAGTAGACAAATCAAGGTTTATTTTTAGATTCAATAGATTGAGGAAGATGAGGTCAATATCCAATTAGCATCTCTTCGGCTGAGTGATACCGCTCTCATCTAATGGGAGAGAAAGTTGTAGGGAGGCAACAAAGATTTGGGTTTAATCTCGTTTCTTCTTAGTCCAATTTTGTTTTTGCATTAAAAGATCAGTTTTATCCTTTGGGTTATTGACAAAATGATTTAATGGAATGGAAATATTTGAGACAAGGAAAGGGTCAAAATGTACAAAGCTTCATAAAAGAGTTTAGAAAATGAGCTCTAAACTTGGGCATTTCACTTGACTCACCAAAAACTGTAACAAAGTATATTGGTGCAAAACATAGTTACATTAGGAATTCTTTGTTGTTATTTGAGCCTACAACTATTGATGTGACTAGTGTAAAGGCCATTCATCTTGAAAGAAGGATAAAGAATGATAAAGAAGAGAAACCAAAGAAATCATCTTTCAAACCTCATAATGGCAAGCTCAAAGGAAAAGGAAAGGGAAAGGACAAGAAGGCAACTACAACCAAGGAGGAAGGAGCAAAGCCACATTGCACACATTGCAAGAAGGAAGGCCATGATGATGAACACTGGTGGACCTTGGATTTGATTTTTGTGATGAGACACAGATCACAATAGTGGGCATACAAGGTACTCTTTCTCTTCATGCTAATGAAAATTATGAATTGCATGCAAGTACAAGTTATTCAAATGAGTCTCTTGTTAATGAATGAAAGAGGACTGAATTGTTCCACATTAGAGTCATAATGAAACATACTAAAGTGGAAACCTTGTTTGATCTGGGCTCATAAGAAAATTTGATTTCATAATCCTTGGTTAAGAAGTTATGGTTAGAAGCCAAGCCTCACCCGGAACCCTACCCTCTTGGTTGGGTGTGTGATAAAGCCAAATTACATGTAACCAAGCAGTTTAGATCTAGATTTGTGATTGCATCCAAACTAGTAGATGAGGTTGATCTTGATATTGTACCCTTGGATATCTGTGGCATTGTATTAGGGAGTCCATATTTTTATGATAGGAAATAAGTTTTCTTTCAACATGAAAACAAGTACCATCTCACGAAAGATGAGGTGGAATACATTTTTAGAGCTCATCATGCCAAAATCAATTCCAGTCTTGTAAGTGCAGGTCAAATGAAGAGATTGATCAATTCCAGCAAAACATGCATGCTCATGGTTGTAAGAGAAAAATATGCAGAGACTTCTAAAGATTACCAAGGTTGTGATTCGACTCATAAAAAGGAACTGTATGAAATTGTTTCTAACTATAATGGGCTTTTTCAGGAACCAAGTGGGTTGCCTCCAAAGCATGAGATCCAAGTTGAGAATTGCAGCATAATGCTCCTTTACCCAACATTGGTATGTATATGTTGTTGGCCATTGAGATGGA
Source organism: Pinus tabuliformis (assembly GCA_031772625.1). Classification (NCBI taxonomy): domain Eukaryota; kingdom Viridiplantae; phylum Streptophyta; class Pinopsida; order Pinales; family Pinaceae; genus Pinus; species Pinus tabuliformis. The sequence goes on along the minus strand of CM062814.1, from coordinate 683,563,914 downwards.
TTAGATAAAGAAACAGATACATGAATTGCTCAACTAAGGGGTCATAAGGCCAGGTTCTTCTCCATGTGGTCCACCTATTGTGTTGGTGCCAAAGAAGGATGGTACATGGATGGTGTGCATGGACTATAGAGCACTCAACAAAATAACGATGAAGAATCGATACCCTCTCCCTCACATTGATGATTTATTAGATCAATTGAAAAATGATGTCTAATTCACAAAACTGGACTTGTGTAGTGGTTATCATCAAGTCAGAATTACAGAACAGGATGTATGGAAGATTGCATTCAAGACAAAATAAGTATTGTTTGAATGGTTGGTGATACTATTTAGACTATGCAATAATCTGGCCACATTCATAAGGGTGATGAATAATATTTTCAGACCTTTTCTTGATGATTCTTTACTTGTGTACCTTGATGATATTCTTGTTTTCAGTAGGACATGGGAAGATCATGTGAGTCACGTTAAAAAGGTGCTTGATGTTTTGCAAAAAGAAAAATTGTATGTCAAAATGTCTAAGTGTGAATTTGGTAAGATCTCCTTGGTTTACTTGGGTCACATTATCGGAGGTGGAAAATTAAAAATAGATCCTTATAAATTGATTTGATTTTAAAGTGGTCTAAACCCACCAATTTTTTAGAGGTTCATAACTTTTTGGGTGCAATACAATACTAGAGAAGGTTCATTACCAACTTGTCCATCATCGCATCCCCCTTACATGCATTGACAAGTTTGAAGCCAACCTTTCAGTGGGGAGGAAAGTAGCATAAAGCCTTTGATATGTTGAAAGAGAAGACCAGTACCACACTAGGTTTGGCCTTACCTAACCTCCAATAGCCTTTTGAGATTGAGATAGATGCCAGTGGACATGCCATGGGAGAAGTATTGATGTAGAAGAGGAAGCCTGTATCTTACCATTTAGGGACATTCTCCCAAGCTATTGTGAACTATCCCACATATGAAAAGGATTTGTATGCCTTGGTTCAAAGCATGAATAACTGGAAGCACTATTTGATTCTAAAGGAGACCATCATTCACATATATCACCAGCCCTTGCAGCACCTCTAGTTGCAAACCAAGCTTCAACAAGCATGTCATTTCAATTGGATGGGATTCCTCTAGAAGTTTCACTTGGTAATAAAATACAAGAAGGGCATCGACAACAAAGTGGAAAATATGCTTTCTCACCCTCCTATTTATGCATCTATAGTTTTTCAAAATCCTTCTTTATCTTTTGAAAGTTATGTTGAATAGTACATTGACGATGATGCTTTTAAGTATATTTATGCAAATTTGACTCATGGATCACAAGTGGAAAATTACCATTTGTAGGGAAAGTTGTTGTACCACCTTGGAAAACATTGTATCCCCACTAATGAGAGAATACATGTAATCATAGACACACATACCTCTCTCTTGTGTCAGGTCATTTTGGTGTAGGGAAAAATTTGTGTCATTTGCAGTGGTTGTGTTATTGGGCTCACATTAAAAATATTGTGACTCGATATGTAAAGGGATGTGTGTTGTGTTAAGTTAGCAAGCCCACTAATAGAAAATTGGGGCTCTACACACCACTCCTTGTTCCAAGTCATCCATGGGAAAGTGTGTCAATAGCTTTTGTAGACGGTTTGCCTTTGTATATGAGAGGTCATGACTATTTGTATGCCGTTGTGGATTGATATAGGGAATGTGTGTCTTGATGCCTTGTAAAAAATAGGTCACTGCAGAGAAGACTAATCATCTCTTCTTCCAATTTATATGGGTCCACTTTTGGTTTCCAACATCCATTGTGTCTAATCGAGACTCTCACTTTCTTGGAGATTTTTGGACAATTTTGGGGAGAATGTTGGACACCAAGCCGAATAGGAGCATGAAATTGCATTCATAGACCGATGGAAAAATAAAGGTTGTCAACAAAATAGTGATAAATTTACTCTGATGATATTGTAGAAAGCATCCCAAGTTGTGGGATGAGAAGCTTCCCTATGTATAACATGCATACAACTAGGCAGTGCATTCATCCACTCAGAGCTCACTATTTGAGACATGCTTTGGATATTTTCCAAAGGATCCCTTAGATATGGTCTTTGGGAGAGATGAGTGTTCGATTGGGCAAGATGACAGGGACAAATCAAGGAAGTTCATTTAGTGAATTCAAATGATTCATCAGGTAGTGCAGGAGTAGTTGGAGAAAATTCAAGCTCAATACAAAGCTCAACATGACAAGCATCAAATCGATCACCAATTCTAGGTTGGGGACAAAGTGTGGCTCCACATCAAGAAAGACAGAATGAAAGGGGAAGGAAATAAGTTGAGAACAATTTGATATGGCCTATTTCACCATATTAAAGAAGATTGGAGACAATGATTTTCATCTCAATTTGCCAGTATACATGCAAATGTACTTAGTGGTGAACATTTAAAACCTGAAGCTTTATGAGCCTCCTTTTATCATGGACACCAAAGAGGTAGGATAGGTTCCTACAATGGATGAATTTGCACCTAAATACTTGGAAAAGATACCTGAGGATATCATTTTTTACAGGAATACCAGGACTTCACGACGGGCATATGTCGAGTACCTTACTATTGGTCTCAAGGGAATGCATCCAAGTAAGGCTCGATGGATTGAAAAGGAGAAAGTGAGGGAGTATTTCCCTCACTTAACAATTGAACGACAAAGATTTTTGCAGCCAAAAATCTCATTAGTGGGGAGGAATGATCATGGTGGCTCTAGAAATAGAAGTGGCATTGAAACAACTCAAAAATCAAAATCATCAGATTGAAGTGAAACTAGGACCAAATCTTAGTGTTGGTCGTCTTGATTCCAACAGAATGAAAAACATTCAAATCCGAGTTCATATGATCAAGATATTCATGGTCAAAGTTATGGTCAAACTAGGCCAAGTGATAGTCACTAATGAGGGGACAATTTGGAAAAGGGTTGACACAGAATCTGGCAGTCAAAATGGGTGAATGTTTCACTTATTCAATTTTTCTAGTAACCCTTAAAGATCACCAACAAGATTTTAACAATTATTATTAAAAAATAAATAAAAAAATGGGGTGGTAGGTCGCCACCCCCCAACGACAATGTTTAAACATATACAATTATGGGTTGGGGCCATAGTGACGTGGACCCCAACCACCCATATACTGACCACACAATAGAGGAGCTAATGGGGATCAAACTCGCCTAGCCCAGGTGGGTCGACCTGCCAACGGGTGACCCCAAACTTAACAATGTCAACTGTGAAACATAACCATCGAACTATATATTCCATTGATTAAAAAAAATCATTCCATATGGGGTGCAACGGGTTTTGAACCTGGTCCATCCCCATACTAATTTCCTCCGCCACCAACAAACCAACGACTCACATTGGTACCTCCAACTACACCATATGTATAAAACTCGACCCTTGTCATATGACCAAGAGGAGTGGCAAAATGTGAGCAGATTCAAGTTTTTGCAAGTGCAACTAGGCTAGAACTGCGCCCAGGTGGGCACGGAATTTGAGAAATATTCTGAAGGATTCTTGGGAGAATATTTTTTAGGGAATCTAACGATTCCTTGGAGCTCCAGACGTCATTTTCTCAGAATATGGTCAAGTTTGTAGTCATTTGACATGATTTCTTACTACGAATCCAATGGCGATGTCTGTTTTTTCATCTGAGATTTTCATTTTTTGTCCATGATAGAAATTGGAGCTATAAGGGTCATTTATGTAAAGTTGATTGTAATTCATTTTTGTTGCCATTTAAGGAAATAGGCCTCCCCACTTTGAGCAGGGGCCAATGATGCAACCCACAGTGGGCGAACTCTGTAATCAAATCATTTTGTGCCTTTGATCTCATGGTTGTTTTATGATTTTCCGCTTCTTTTTCACGCATTTAAGTTACTTGGTTACATGTTATTTTATATGAAATTCTGTATGCATCCTTGAAGTAAAAAGATCTGGATCAATCATTGCAACCAATATTTTAAAATCAACCATTAAATAGAAAAGTGGTGCTCCAAAAATCATGCCCATTTGGGTAGCTTAAAATTGAAATTTATTTGAAACCATGGTCATAACAACTAGTATCGTTGCAACTAAAACCTTAAACTCAACCCTTCTATCAAGAAACCGTTGCGATTACTAGCACTTATTTTTTTCGAGCTTAAAATTGTAATAATTTTTTAAATATGGATAAGAACTCTAATATTATCACTAAAGAAAATGAAAATGGAAAAAAAAAGAATTCCAAACATTAAAGGGAAAAATTCACAAAAACAAACAACAAAACCTAAAAACTAGTGCAACCATATAAACTAAATGGCTAGTAAATGTTGATAAGCATCAATCCATAATAAGCACCAAAACACTTAATTAATCATACCTCTAAAGTTAATAAAATTTAAAATTTTATAATAATTAACTAAATTATAACTTTATTTGAAAAAAAAAAAAATTCTAACTCTGGCACTTTGTATTACTAGTTTAAAAAGTTGCATTGTCAATGATTGTATGCATCTAGTTTTCCCAGTAGGAAACCAAACCAAAGGATTATATTTAAATTTTTTAGGTTACAAAGACCTCTCCAAACTATAACATCTGATTAAAAAAAAGTAGCACATATACTGATTGGGCCAACTTCTAACTTATGATGGCTTGACTGGATAAGAGAAATTACAAAAACTATAAGGAAAAAATTAGAAATTGATAGAGATTACTATGTTGAGTTATAAAGTTTAAGGGTTTGTTAAGAACCAATCTCATTCCCAAGGAATGGAATGTTGGTGCATTTTATAAGGAGAATATTTAGCTTGTGATCTAGTCCATCCAGTTTGTCCTCCAATTTGATAGCTTGAAATTACTTTCTTACTGGGCATTGTCATTGTCTATAAGAATGCACCCCCTAAGGAATTCTATACCAATAAACATTAATTTCCTCCATATAGCCTAAAAGCATGAGCAAGTGGAAGTGCCTAATTTAGGGATCTAATCTCTAGTCTCAACATACACATGGTGGTATAGAGTACAACACCACTCTTGGTGCACTTTAGCTTTAGTTTTCGTGGCAGACAAGTTTTGGGATTAAGTTCTTATAATGAACCATAGTGTCCCTAGCTTGTGCCTGAGCACATATTTGGGACATAGAGGCTACATAATTTTGAGTAGGCATTGAGGCTAAGGAATAACCCCCAACCATTCCTCTATGGGAGACATTAGATCTTCCTCATGGCACAATGTTGTTAGAGAGAGGGAAAGTGAAAGGGAGAATGGATAACAATTGTGAATTCAGGAAAAGTGAGATGGATAAGCTTAGAAGTGAAAAATTGAGAGAGGTTGAAAATAGGAATGATAGAGAAGGGACTTGAGAGCATAAAAGAAAGAGAATGAGGAGGGTGAATAAGAAGGCTAGGAGCGAACTCCATGGGGGAAGTCATAAAGAATGGATGAAGCTGAGAATGCCAACCCAAATTGGTGAATTTGCAAATGAAAGACAAATCCATAAACCAGAAAAACCATATTATGACCCAAATACACATAAGTCAATGCGAAGAAGGTAGAATTTGACTATTAGAAGGCTTTTCTGAAATGTCAAGGTTTCCACCACCATGTTGGCAACTATAACACTCAGATGCATGAATGGAAACATCCAGTGAGGAATGAAATAGTACCCTGGAAACCAAACATAATCCTAATAGTTCTTAGCATGCCTTAGTATGCTCAATATTCCAATTTCAAGGATATTTTTTTTTCTAGGAGGCTGAATGCATGAGTTAATGTATAGGGATGCACTGCATTGCTATGGATTACACCCATGTTTGTGCAACATGCCATCAAATCTGTGATGAGAGACTGTTGGGTTGTGTTATATTCTTTCCATGACTAGACCACGTATTTAACCGGGGGGTTAGAGGGGGGGCAAAGCCCCCCCTTCGTTGCACCAATTTCGTAGCGGGGGGGTCAAAGGGGGTTTGAGGGGTGCAAATAACCCCCCTCTATGGGGTCTGGGGCAATGTCCTAGGAAAATTTGTTTTCTGGACCCTATGTTAGGTTGGGCTGGCCTACATATGGTTTTGTGCATGATTTTCACACACGGTTTTAGACGTGATGGTTTTCGGTCCATGGTTTTGGACACGATGGTTTTCAGTCCATGGTATTGGATGCTTCGGCATGTATAAATATGTATTGTAAAATTGAAAGGAACATAATGAAAAATGAAGCTGGTAGTCCCAGTTTTGGGATCAGGGAAAAATCTTTGTGTATATGTGTTTTATGTGTTATGCTCTCGCATTGTTTATTTTCTGTGTTTTAGAATTCATATGCAAGTAATTTATGTATGGGGTTAAAACCTATATTTGGTATCAGATTTGTTTTGGCTTCAAGGGGATGCCTTGGTTGTTGAGGGGTTTCACTTGGGCCTATGGTAGACCCTGTTCAGTGGGAGATTTGTGAGATCGATTCTGGTGGTGAAAGAAGATGGCAAGCAGTAGAAAGATAGAGATCGAGAAATTTAATGGTCAGAGCTTTGAGTTGTGGAAACTCAATATGGAGGATCTGTTGGTGGATAAATATCAACGGATCGTGATAGATCTAGGTACTAAACCAATGGGAGTGTCCGATGAAGAATGGAAGAAGTTGGATCAGAAGGCAAAGAGCACAATACGATTATGTGTCTTAGATTCAGTATTGCTAAATGTATTAGGTAAAGCTACAGTGAAGGTTTTGTGGGACAAGTTAGAGACTTTGTACCAATCTAAGTCTGGTGAATAAATTGTTCCTATGGAAAAATTTTTATAACCTGAGGATGAAAGATGGAGACTCGGTGACAGAGCATTTGAATGCATTTAATACTCTGGTAAGTCAATTATTATCTGTTGATATTAAAATTTTAGATGAAGATAAGTGCATCATTTTGTTGTGTTCTATACCAGATTCATGGGATAGTCTGGTTATTGCAATAGGTAGCAATACAACTGCCTTGCAATTTGATGAAATAGTCTCATCCTTGCTGATAGAGGAGATGAGACGGAAAATATGGAGAGCCAGAATGGTGATGCCTTTCCTGTACGAGGATGGTCCCAAAACAGAAACAAAAATAAGTCATCAAGTGGGAGATCTAAATCCAGAGGGAGATCTAAATCTCCAGGAAAACCTGTAAAGGTGGTGTGCTGGAAATGAAGAAAGGAAGGACACTACAAAAGAGACTATAAATCTAAAGCTCCTGAAAAAGGAAAGGGATCCGATGATGCTCCTTCTGTAGAGGCGAAAACCACCTCAGATGAAGGTGGGGATGTGTACTTGGCTTCTTCAATTACACATGTGGATCATGAGGCAAGGTTGATTGACTCAGGTGCATCCTTTCACTTCACTCCCCATAGAGAGTGGTTCTGCGAGTATGAGAAATATGATGGTGGTGATGTCTTCTTGGGGGATGACAGGAAGGCTAGAATCGTTGGTCGTAGAAAAGTAAAGTTGAATTTGCAAGGTGGAAGGGTTAGAACACTTCTGGGTGTTCTGCATATTCCTACATTATCTAGAAATCTAATTTCTGTAAGCAAGCTGGATGATGCAGGTGTAAAAACAGTGTTCGAGAAGGATACCTACAATATGGTTCAAGGGGCACTGGTATTGATGCGGGGAGTTGAATTGGAACTCTGTACAAGCTGCAAGGTAGCACTGTTGTTGATGGGTGCAATAGTTCTATGGTTCCTCAAAGTGGAGCAAAAAATTTAGTGGTCTCTAGAGAGAAGACCATGTTGTGGCATCAAAGGCTTGGACATATTGGAGAAAAGGGCCTTTGAATTCTTCATGATAAAGGTATGGTATAAGGTATGAGTAATAGCTCTCTGGATTTTGATTTCTGTGAAAATTGTGTATATGGGAAGCAGAATCGGGTGAGTTTCCCCTCTGGTGGTAAGAAGGCAAAACATATATTAGAACTTGTGCACAGTGGTGTTTGGACCTGTGAAGGTTCCATCATTAGGTAATTTTATGTACTATGTATCATTTATAGATGACTTCTCAAGGAATACATGGATATATTTCCTTAAGAAAAAATATAAAGTTTCTGACATGTTTAAATAATTTAAGGCTCTGGTGGAAAACCAGACAGAGAAGAAGATAAAGATGTTGAGGACAGATAACGGTGGAGAGTTTTGCAGCAAGGAGTTTGAAGAATTTTGTAAGAAGTGTGGTATAGCACAGCAGAAGACTACTCCATACATACCTGAGCAAAATGGAGTTGCAGAAAGAATGAACAAGACGTTGATGGAAAGGGCAAGAAGCATGCTCAGTGGTGCCAGGTTAGGACAGGAATTCTGGGCAGAGGTGGTGGAGACAGCATGTTACCTGGTCGACATATCACATTCATCAGCATTGGAGGATAAGACTCCATAAGAGGTATGGACTGGTAAGAAACCCTCTCTTTCACATCTGAAGGTATTTGGATGTGATGCATATGTACATGTTCCAAAGGAGAAAGAAAACCAAGTTGGATAGTAAATCTGAAAAGTGCATCTTTATTGGGTATAAGGATGGTTTAAAGGGTTATAAGCTTTGGAACCTAGTAACAAGGAAGGTTGTATACAACCGAGATGTGGTGTTCAGAGAGGTGAAATATGTTATTAAACATGGAGTCCAACCAAGGTAACCTGAGAAGATAGAGTTTGAGCTTAAGGAGGAAGAATCAGACTCTACAGCAGAGGAGGAATCAGAAGATGAAGAGCCACAAACTCCGGGTGTGAGAAGATCAGTTCGAGAAAGAAGGCAGCCAAAAAGGTATAGTCGATCTACTTTCTATTCAAATTTTTCTTTATCTGTTACTGATGATGATCCCAAAGCTGTGAAGGAAGCAGTAGATTCAGAGAATGGAAAACTCTGGAAAGAGGCCATGGTTGATGAAATGGCATCTTTGCACAAAAGTGAGGCTTGGGATCTGGTGGAGTTGTCGGCTAGGAGGAAACCCATTGGTAGCAAATGGGTGTTCAAGAAGAAGACAAATGTAGAAGGAAAGGTGGAGAAATACAAAGCTCCGTTGGTAGCAAAAGGTTATTCCCAGGTGCCAGGAATTGATTTTGGTGATATTTTTTCTCCTGTTGCCAAGGTAATTTCTATTAGATTACTTTTATCTGTTGGTGTTGCTTTTGATTTTGAGGTAGAATAGATGGATGTGAAGACATCATTTCTTCACGGGGATTTGGAAGAGGATATCTACATGAAGCAACCTGAACGTTTTTCGATGAAGGGTAAGAAAGAAATGGTATGCAAGTTAAAGAAGTCTCTATATGGGTTAAAACAGTCACCAAAGATGTGGTATCAGAAATTTGATGCATTTATACGGGGACTTGGCTTCACCAGAAGCAAAGTAGATCACTATGTGTATTTTAAATTAATTGGTGACCATGTTATTTATCTGGTCTTGTATGTGGATGATATGTTGCTGGTTGGAAATGACAAAGAAATTATCCAGGATGTGAAGACCCAATTGTCCTCCAAATTTGACATGAAAGATCTTGGGGCTACAAACTATATTTTGGGCATGGAAATTAAAAGATACTGGGAAAAGAGGAAGATTTGGTTAAACCAAAGGACGTATGTTGAGACAATACTGTAGAGGTTAAATATGCAGGATAGTAAACCGGTGAAGGTTCCTATTCCTGTAGGTGTGAGGTTATCTGTTGAATAGTGTCCCAAGGCACAAGAAGAGTAAGAGGACATGTCCCATGTTCCATATGCAAGTGTAGTCTGTAGCCTAATGTATGCAATGGTCTGTACTTGACCAGACATTGCACATGCAGTGGGAGTATTGAACAGGTTTATGTCAAAACTAGGGAAGGAGCACTAGACAACAGTGAAGCGGGTTTTCAGGTATTTTCGTGGCACTAGTGATTATGGTTTATGCTACCAAGGAAGACCGGGATTGGACAGAGTGTTGGATATTCGTGGCTTTGTTGATGCAGACTGGGCTGGAGATCTGGATCAGAGAAGATCTACAAGTGGGTATGCGTTTAACCTATTTGGAGGCCAAGTCAGTTGGATGAGTAAGAAACAATATGTAGTGGCATTATCAACTACAGAGGCAGAATACATGGCAGCCACTCATGCAAGCAAGGAAGCAGTTTTGTTGCAGAGATTGTGTTCAAGTATGGGGTTAGTAAAGGGAGCTATAAGGATAGACTGTGACAGCCAAAGTGTACTTTTCTTGGCAAAGAACCCTGTATATCATTCAAAGACAAAGCACATTGATGTTCAGTATCACTTTGTGAGGGATATGATAGAAGACAAAAAGGTGTTGCTGGTAAAGACGGACACTTTGAAGAATACTGTAGATGCATGGACAAAATCTGTGAGCTCTGAGAAGTTCTCTTGGTGTAGAGAAACAATGGGCATTGTAGGGATGGATAAATGACTAAAATTTCTTGTGGACCCCTGTAGAAAGAAAACAACAAGTGGGAGAATGTTGGGTTGTGTTATATTCTTTCCACAACTAGCCCATGTAGTTAACCGGGGGGTTAGAGGGGGGGCAAAGCCCCCCCCTTCGTTGTGTCGATTGCATAGCGGGGGGGTCATAAGGGGTTTGAGGGGTGCAGATAACCCCCCTCTATGGGGTCCGGGGAAGTGCCCTAGAAAATTTTGTTTTCTGGACCCTATGTTAGGTTGGGCAGACCTACCTATGGTTTTGTGCATGATTTTCACACATGGTTTTAGACGCGATGGTTTTCATTCCATGGTTTCGGACGTGATGGTTTTCTGTCCATGGTATTGGATGCTTCGACATGTATAAATATGTATTGTAACATTGAAAAGAACATAATGAAAAATCAAGCTGGTAGTCCCGGTTTTGGGATCTAGAGGAAAGTCTCTGTGTGTATGTGTTTTATGTGTTATGCTCTCGCATTGTTTATTTTCTGTGTTTTAGAATTCGTATGCAGGTAATTTCTGTACGGGGTTAAAACCTACAGAGACTTCCATGATTACCACCTCCTTGAAATATTTTGAAAGGGTACCCTTAATACACATGTAATCTGTCATGCTTGGAGGAGCGCACATCACCGCCACCTTCGACCTTAGTATCAACTTGAGTTGCACAGTACCAACCTGGTGTATAGCTTGATGTAGTGTTCTTAACTCCATCACTATGTGAGTTGCATAAGTGACTTATGGGCATGCAACATTCCATGTTTCCTGCATGTCATGGCATAGTTTCCCTTTCATTATGTCAAGGAAGGGGGAGAGGGCCCACACTATTACACCCTCTGTGGGGAATTTAAAAAGAATTAATATAAAAGTTAAACATATATGCATTTTAAAATAACATGTAACAATATTCTTAACCACGGAGATTCTTAATCTATATATAAGCTTTGTTACAATACCATTTTTTATCAATACCACATGCCCAAAAAACCATAACTCATTTCATATGAAATTTTTATTTTAATTAGAAGGGAAAAAATATACAACTACTTTGAAAATAAATCTCAGCCTTTGATTTGTGTACACTACTAACAAAATTCTATAACATTCTATTAAGGTTAAATATTTTCTATCCACCTAATAATTATTAATAATTAAATTAAAATTCTGGAAGCCCTATTTCAAAATAGACATTCCTATCGACATAATAACTTAAATAATTAATATTAAATAAAATACATTCCCAACCTCTTTTATGAACCTTGAAGAAGAGAAAAAATGTGAAAAAAATGAATTTATAAAAATAAAAATAAAAGAAAATCGATTGTTTAAAAAACCAAAAAAGAAAAGAAAGAACAATGTGAACCCCTTAAAACATCCATTTTTTCATTTTTTTCTTCAAGGTTTTGTTTCCTTTAACTTTTGTTATAGTGTATAAGATTCATGATATCATTTTGTTTTTTTATTGTACCCATGAAAGACATAGTATATTATAATAGTTAGGATTAAAATTCTTTGACTCTTAATTAATTTGCAATTTTTTAAAAACTCTTTCCAAAATTTATTAAAGTTTTTGTAAAACTAAATATTAAACTTATTTTTTTAGAAATTGAAAATCAATTTTTGAATTTTTAAAATTTGAGTTTCTAATTTATGATTGGTGGATGTCTAATTTTATGTGGTTTAAAATCAATTTGTTAGAATCAAAAATTGTTTAAAAAAATAGAAATAAAAACCTATAATCATCAAGTCTCCTCATAAATTGGAAATATTTAAGACTTTCCCTCTATTTTCTCAATAAACATTGAGAACTATGAAATACAATTAATTATGTCTAATATTTTTTCCATAATGAATATTTTATTTCCATTCAATATCATAATTATATTTAACAATAGAACAATTGATTTTTCTTTTTCTTTTTCATTAGTCAATTATTGTATTCTCATTTTAAATTTTCTAATTTTAAAGGAATTCCTAATTACATTTATTTTCACCATATGTTTACTAGTTGCAAACTAAATTTAAAATGTGTTAAACCTCTCACATAGTAAAATGCTAATAACTATAAATTTTATGTATTTCTATAACTTTAATAAAATCCATTCATTTCTCTATTTCTTTGGAGTTTTTAAAATTTTAAAATGTGTTTTAAATACTAACTTTTTAGCTGTGTGTGTGCGTAATGAACTTTTAAATAAATAGACCACTATACTTTCATGTATGAACAATAGAGAAACTAATATGGATAACTTATGCTATCAATAACTTTAGTTGTCAATTACTTTTTACTTTTCACATAAGAGGTAGGTACTAAGCAACAACACTCCATCTTAGCCATGTTTATCTTAATACTTTTTAATCATTTAAATATTTTTCATTTCATGTGAAAAAATAATACTAAATGATAGTAAGAAGGTAAAGGGTTTTTTACTTCTTCTTTTTTAAACATGAAGTTTCCTTTTAGTGTAAGTGTGATTTTACTTCTATTTTTTCTTTTTTACCTTTTTTATTTTGATGTCTTTTTATGACAATGTTGGGTTTTTTGGGTGTGGTTTCAAAAATGTTGCAATTTTAAACTTGAAAAATGAGGTGTGCCATTGGTGATTGTTGACCCATTTTCGTATATCATTATCATCATCATTTATCCCTTACATTTTCCTTTTCTCTCTTTAAATCCCATACTTTTTCATATCTCCATAAGTTGCATGCAAAAATTGTCACCTCAAGTAATAGTCATGCACTACGCACATCTTCTTCTCTACACATAACCCATCCCACATAACTTTTGTACTTAGCCAATTTTAAACTTGAAAAATTCCCCACATATCCAACTCTCCACACACCATTTCTCTACACAATACTTCCTTCCACACACTTGAAACTTCAACACAAGGCATACCATATACACTATACAAATGACTTCTTCGCTTATGAGCCATACTGAGCGAAAATAATGAAAATAGTTGTTTACTCCTTTCGAGGTTAATTAAAAGCTCATTTAAGAAAGCTTAATATTCAAGGTGGAAAGGTGACAATATCATGTTATCTGAATCGAGTATGCCAATAGAACATTTAAACACATGCCATAGGTTATTAACTTCCTGTTATTACTCTCACATGTCTCAGTGAAGATATATGTGATGAAGGTATCCTTGTGAAATGACCAAGTAGTTGGAATAATGTGATGTTATCCCCTCCACCTGATTTCAAATCCCATGAGGGGACATCTTTGGCCCATTGTGATAAGGCTCAATGAGTAGGCTTCCCTACCCTCATGGAGTATTGGCTCTTGCTAGGTCATAAATTATTGGTATATCTAGCTTATGGGTTTTTGGATATACACTTAGTGTTATAGTGGCATCAAGTAGGTTTGATCTTGGGTCTCACCATATTACTCCAATGAGTTAGTGATTCACCATGGTTAAAAAAAGCCATATGTGATGAAGTGATGAATTACTAATTGATAGCCATAAATTGCAATTTAAATAAGTAAGAGATTTATAACACCTCAGTTGACCTATCATATATATCAAAATGCATTAGAATAATAAAGAAAAATGGTGAGTACGAGAAAGAAAGAACATTTTGTCAAGATAAAGCTAATTAACTCACATGACAAGAGAAAAATTTCCATTTATTAATATCCTATCTATGGTACTTGAATTTAACACTTGAGGAGAAGTATAATAACAAAGTTTAGATCAAAGGGATCGTTAATGTTGGATATTTTCCAAAGATATTTGATTTTAGATAAATTGTGTGTTAGTGTGCCCACTAGTTTGACCCTAAGTCCAAGGCTATCAAAGTTTCTTTATAGGGAAAGAACCTAATCTCATTGACACTCAAAGCTTTCAGAACTGTGCTCAAGCTTCCTAACCAAAATAGGAAAATCAAGTTTCCTAAAGTTGATGTTGTTCTTCACTCTTAGGGTGGTGGTATAATCAATGCCACTCAAGAATTGCCGCTCCACTTTGCACATGTTCTAGCCAACCTCACTTCTATTGATATTTCACTACCAGTAGATCCATACAATATTTTTTCTTGTTTATTCTCTTGCATTATGGGATGCAAATAAAAATCTCATATACCTAGGTTAGTCTTATACAACTTGCATTTTTCTTTTAAAAATAATATTATTTTCAACTGGGCAGAAGTAATCTCTATGATATTTCCTTCCAATTAGAAAATTATTATAGGACTCAAGGGTTTTTCATGACGAACTATTTAGTGATGGACATAGTTTAATGAAACCTATTCCACTACCTACCCTCTGAAAGAAACATGAATATTGAAGTGGAATTGGTACAATTTTGGTACCCTATTTTGTGGAGACATAAGGTTGTTTCACTTGTATCTTATTTAAGACTGATTTGTGAGATAATTTAGATATATATTGATTGGAAATAAACCACAAAGGATTAATTTAAAAAGAAAAGGAGTATATGTTGCAGAATAAAACCATACATACAGACGACTTTATGGTTATCAAGATAGGCTATTGTTATTCCCTATTTTTATTTTTGATAAGTATTTTTTTTCCAGATTTTAGGCTCTTATTCCCTAAACAATCACAAATTTTGATAATACACTTGTAACTCTTATCTTATCGAGTTGTCATGATGATCCACTGATGATTTATCATATTGTGATCTAGATATAGATCTAGAAGATCTAGAATGGTCATTGATGTATTATAAATTCAGATTTTGAGATCAATACAATACAAAAAATGGGCTTAAGGCCTTTTCTACCATCTTGCTTGTCTTGTCCTTCCCATGTTAATTCTTAACATGGTATCAAATATGAAATGAGATTGATAAAATCCATGTCATGAGTTATGAAAGGATGATATGATCAGATCCTACTTTTCCTTCTTTATTGATTTTATTCGTTTAAATATTTTTTTTATATATTTTTTTCAAATTTACATGTGTTTTTTGCACATTTTCTTTACATATTTATAGATCTATTGAGCCTTCCCAAAGATAATTAATAGCCTCATTGTCTTCCCAAAGCAAATATTAGTTGTTTAGAGACTCCTTCACAAATCATGTCTTTATCATATCACAACTAGGTTAAACAAGACACAATGATGCCCAAATTAAACAACCCAATAGTTCTGGGTATTGCAAAAATTTTCAATCCAATTGGTTAAATTGAGCATACATGGTATAGATTTGAAAAGTGGCTAAATAAGGCTCATGTGAGTAATATATTGTGTGTTGTTATCGGTGGGGTACCAGTAGTGAAAATTGTTCCTGAGAAGAATATTTTAGGCCTTACATTGATATTAAGCATCTCGTCTCCTTTCCTTTCTTCAACATAAATCCATTGTGTCACTAGTTAGCAAGATGAAGGAACTGGTGTTGTGCATCCATGAAAAGTAAAGGATATTTTCTCAATTGGTGGTATTTTCAAAGCATTGGGTGATAATATTTTGTTGATATGGTTGAAGTAGGACTTAACGTTCATATCTTGGAATGAAAATTTCATAGTAATTTGATATCTAACTATTATGGCCACCAAAGATATTCGAAATATCTTCTAAATATTTGCTTCTATATATAAGTGATATATCTACATGGTAGATATGAGTCAAGCCTGCCTCTATTGCAACTAATTACATGCATCAGGCTCCTTTGGCATCTTTATTGTATTTTCTGACTTATTTACATCCATGATACCTCTTTTTATATTGAAATTGGACATCCTTCTTGAAAACCCCACCATTGTCTAAATTTGAGCTTGTGGTAGATCTAGCGATATAGGGATCCTTTCTTGGCAAGTAACATAGTCAAATATTGCAACCTTTTAGAACATAAGATCCCTCTCAAAGTTTGTAGAATGAGACATTTTCCAACAAACATGCCCAATATGATATTCTGCAAATGTATTATGCTTCCATGCACAATGCACTAATATCATGAGTGGGTTGTTGGGTGAAAAATAAAAATGGACCACCCAAGATCAAATATAATAAATGGCTCTTACCACGTAGAAAATTTCAAGCATTGAATAAAGTTGTTTTGCAAGAAAATAATTTATATCTACCCACAAGGATTCAAATACACCCAAAACAATTCAAATTTTTATATAGCACCCAACCTCTTGTAATATGCAACATTCAAAGATGAGAATTCAATTACTAACTAGTAGAATATGTAGCAAAGAAATGTGCAACAACATGTATCCCTTAAGCCATAGATGCAATGTACAAGACCACTACAAACTGGAACAAAAGAGGCAAACACAGATCCATGTCCAAGCTTGTTGTATATTCACATGTATAAGCCTCATTGGAATTTATAATATTTCTAGTTGCCATGGTTCATAGTCCTGAAGAAATGAAAATGACTTGAGCTATTGATATATTATCATAAGAATTGGATGATACATAAAGCAAGCAATCGACCATTTTTATGATGGCTAGTTGAATCCTTGGCCACACATAAATGAAATCACATATACTACAAGATACAATTTGAGTAGTGTAGTAAAAAAAATTCATTGTTCAATCGAACTAGGATTTGTAGAATAATTTCACTGGTTTCAAAAAGTAATTGCAACGAGAATTAGAGGTTTCTGGAGGCAACGCTTAAGTTAGTTACTCATCAGACTTTGATTGGAGGTAATTATTTCTCATTGTTGGGAAAAATAGTAATGTATTCTTATGTTATATTTCAATTTTTTCATAAAATATAGAAGACTCGTGTATTAGATATGCCAGTTAAAAAAATAGAAAAATTAAGTCAATGGTTAAAAAGAAAAATTTCTCACTTTTTGAGTGAAAAGTGAGGGATGTATTTTTCATAAGTTGGTGGTGAACAATTTTCTATGGAAGGTTATTAGGAACTCATTTCTTGAGTAAGTCCTTTGAGAGGAGATGTAAGAGTGTATAAAAAATGTATTTGGTAACAAGATCTACCTGAAATAGAATAAGGGAGTCAATTGCATCAAGTAAGTCAATAATTTTAATTACTCTTTAGGGTACATGATATTTAGTACCTGAAACATTTAATTAATATAAAATTCAAGCAAAAATGATCAAGAGAATTAGTGCAAGCAAGCGTGTCAATTGAAAAATGGGTAAAGGTGGAAAACGTCTACAAAATACTTCTCAAGAAATTAAATATTTCAAGTGTTCACCCATGAATTAGACAATATCAAATTCCTTGAGTGGAAATACAACAAAATCAAACCATAATTGATCAAATGACCAACACACTAGTATCAACAAAATATATTCAATTGAAATATATATGAAAAAGAAATTGATTAATGCACTCCAGATAAATTTGAGGCACAAACAAGATCTACTTGATGATATGATTGATGCAACATATACATGAAAGATAGATGCAATATATGACATATAATATCTCACCCAAAAAGTGAATGAAATTTGTGAAGCCAATGAACTTATGCAATAGGTGGATGAAAGTTGTGATATAATGGAGCTACTAGATAAAATTGATGCAACAAGTTGTACTGAAGACCTAATCCAAAAGTTTGATGCAACATGTGATATGATTGAAATAATGGCAAATGTTAATGTAATTTAAATAGCCAAGAGTTAATACATGTATTTATGCACAATGTGATACAAATGACTTAATGGAATCAATGAATGAAGCACACGATATCATCAAAAATAGCATTTGTGAAGAACAAAAAGAAAAAGGAAAAGAAAATTCTATTTCCAAGATGGTTGTCAGACCTTGGGAAGAAATTTCATTCAACATAAATCAGAAGTGGTTGGGATAAACCGAATACAATAATTTTGATATTCCATATTTCTCCAAACCAACTCAATTTTTTAGTGCAATATTTCTTGATGAAGTTAAAATTGTTGATAAAAAGTGCCAACATTACCAGAGAAATGGTCACATGAAGAGTCAGTGTTTTAATATCCATCCTTGTCTTCATTGTGGGAAAAAAAATCATCTATAAGAAATGTTTCAAAAGAAAAAGAAATTTAAGAAAATAGTTAATTATGGATTTATAAATTCCTAGAGATTGAATAAAGAAGAGAAGAAACTACACCAGCCTTACTACCTAGCCAAAACAAGGGCAAAAATATAGAAGTCAAAGATGGTACTCTCCATAGATAAAGTGTGGGAGAATAATGACAAAACAAATTCTCCTACACCTTTAAGGGGGGGAGTAAATTTATGAAGTCAAATGGGTTAATAGTTATCCAAAAACCACCACCTTATTCAAAGAATATTGGTTAGTGGTTATCTAGAAACCACCACATTCAAAGAAAATAGGTTAATAGTAAACCTTAAACCATAAGTTCCCATCAAAGATGGTTAGTGGTCAACTGTAAAAACCACCACCTAAAGAATACAAAACCTCAACTTGCATCCTTTCAAGAATCATTGAAAGTCAAATCAATGAACATTCAATTAACAATGGATAATTCCAGCATAGAAACTAGTGTCTTCAACAATCATTTCAATGGAAATTTCCAGACATAGCAACTAATCACTTCCATACATTAAAATATTGGCATTTTTTAATGAATATCTTCATCAAAACTCAATTTAATAGTTTTAGGTTGAAGATATAAAAGGTTATTGGTAAAATTATTTAGACTTGTGATTGGGTGGGGGGAATATTAGACTATGAGTTCCTAGACAATCATGAATTCCAAAAATATACTTGTAATTATAATCTTGTTAAGGTGTCATGATGATTCACTAATGAGTTGTTAGTGTGATATGGATCTATATATATAACATCTAGAATGGTCACTGATGTATTATAGATTCAAATTTTGAGATCAATACAATACAACTAATGGGCTTAAGGCCTTTTTCGCCATCTTGCTTATCTAGTCTCGCCCATGTTAATTATTAACACCAAAAGAGTATATGAAATACTATTTCTGGTGAATTTAATTTTATAGGAGAAGAATAAATAATTCATCTCAATACCATTAAAAGTTGGAGAACTTGTGGTGAATAATTTTCGTATTTAACAAAGTTATCTGAAGGATTAATATATTTTAACTTGAATGAGTCTGAACTTTCCCAAGGATTTTGTATTGAAGTTGTATTTTCAAATCATTTGGCATCAGTAAGATATGAGAATCTAGAATCTAAAATTACAAAAGTGGATACAATGAAGAAAAAAATTCAAGAGAAAAATGAAAGGTGTCAATTCTACATAAATATTGTGTAGTCACTTAAATTAGTACCAAATTGGAAGGGAAGAATAAGACCAATAAAATAGGGAAGAATCCTACAAATGTACAGTCTTCATTTGTCCCACATACCCTTCAAAGTTCTTCCTCACCTTATAGAAAACAAGAAATAATTGCAAACCATGGAGAGAGTAATGAATGACATTCAAGTGGAGATGATGGTGAAGAGCCACCCCCTCATGGTAGCTTGGAAAAATATCATGTTGTTACTTCATTGAGAAGTAATAAAAGTTATAGTAGTAAGAACTCATAATAAGAAGAAAGAACCATTGACATTGTTCTATAAACTACCATGGATATTCTACTAGATAGTTTTTCAAAATAGATCTACTAAAATATATTCAAAAATCCAAAATCTATACTACGCGAGTTAATTTTTTGGATTTGTTACTTACTATATATTGTGTTTGCATGCAAATTATAATTATGTAGAAAATTTAGAACAAATATAAAAATCACTCACAAATCACAATAACATAAGATATGGCTTGGGAAATGCTTTAGGTAGAAAACCCAGTGGGGAGTGAGGCTTCTCTATTCTCTCTTTCTTTGAATGGAAATGGATACAAGTACAAATAATCAAGACCTATGGCTTGTGGGATACTACAATACTCAAATAGAATGAAACCCCTTTTCCTTCTAGTGGGTCAGTTATAATATAATTTGATAACCTATTAGTGATTAAATTTTATTCCTTCAACTCTTAACTAGAGTTATAATATGGACTCTTCTAGAGTATTATTCATCATGGTCATGTGGCTACTAATATTTTGCATGAATAATGGGGGCTGCTGTGGCAGTATCTTGAATCATGGTAGTCAAAACAAGAAGCTCAACCTTTGGTTGGCATAACTTTTACACAAATACTCAATTCTTGTGTCGCTAGAAACATATCTATGTATACAATAGTGCTAGGGAATGTGGAACTTAAGAAATAATGTTTTGCCCCAACAAAAATACACTTTTGATGCCTGAAACTACTTCCAGAAGGTTTCAGACCCCAATTCGCTAAACTGAGATCCACCAACAAAAAAATTCATGTCATATGATTCCTATAACTTTTCCATGGTGAAAACATCAATATATATGAAAAATGATCAAATTTCCACTGTTTTTAGAATGGGGGGATGCAAGAACAAGGAGACGCAAAGATGGGAGCATCCAAAAATTTTAGGAAAATTCGAAGGGGGTGGGGGAATGTTAGGGTATACATACATACATACATACATACATATATATGATTCAAATTCAAATTCAATAAGGAAATGCATTGCTTCATATATCATAAAGGATTCAATGAAATAAAGACAGTAAAATATTGTATACATTGATTTAAATTCATCATTCATTATTCTAGAATATAATTATCATTAAGAAAAATAGTAGATAATAAATTTTGAAGGCTAGAATAGTAAATTGAAATTAAAAGGGGGTGGGGGAATGTTAGGGTATACATACATACATACATACATATACATATACATATGATTCAAATTCAAATTAAATAAGGAAATACATTGATACATATATCATAAAGGATTAAATTAAATAGAGACAGTAAAATATTGTATACATTGATTTAAATTCATCATTCATTATTCTAGAATATAATTAGCATTAAGAAAAATAGTATATAATAAATTTTGAAGGCTAGAATAGTAAATTGAAATTACTCAAATTCAAAATTACTAAAAATGACAAGTCAAGGACTTGGTATAAAGGTTATCAATACCTAGATTCAAAACTCAAAAGTTAAAATTGAAAATGAACAATGGACTAATTTTATCAAAACTGGACTAGTCGACCCCACAACTGGAATTGGAAAAAACTAGACCAAAGAATTGGTCAACCAAAAAATACATAAATATTCAAATTTGAAGAAAATACATTAATATTCATGTGGATGCATATCGATCCAAATAATTATACAAATTATGCAAAATTTCTCACATATATAGCAAGTAAAGGTTCATATAATCAAAATAGCACCAAGTACAATCCATCATTGAATAGAAAAACATAAAGAAAGAGGCTCTAGATGGTCTCTATAGTTCGAAAAAGAATCACGCTACAACATATACCTACATATAATAAAAATTGTTGCCTATATTTGGATCCTCATCATCAATATCACCCTATAAGGATTAAAGTAAGATAGAAAAATGTTAACATGTCAATTCTAGATTTAGTTTGAGTGAAAGGTAAAAGTTTATTAGGGTAATGACAAAGGAGTTCAATGACTAACACCACCAACATCAAGGTACATACAAGGCTTCGTGCTCTTTACAAAATGCTAGTTCCATGCCCTTTTACATGATAAAATCTAATGGAAATGTTTCCACCCCCTATCCTTAAATCCTGAAAACTTTTAAGTTTATTGAATTTTGAGTGGGATATAAAATTCTACTTTCTCCATATGAAATCTAATGAGGTTGGAACCACTCTCAAACATCATGAAAAATTTAATGTTAATGTTAAAAATTTAAGTAAAAGGATGAAGATGAAAGACAAAAGAGAATGTCACTTTTACTAGACATTACGATTAATTACATAGCATTATTAGGGCCTTGGGGTTGAATATTAGGCTTCCCCACTCATAAATTATTTTATTTAGGAAAATTTCAATAGGGATTCCCACAAGCACCCCTTTTTGGGAAATGCATCCCCCTCATTAGGGAAATGTTTCCCTTTGCATCTCCCCAAGCTTCTACAAAAGGGGGATGTATAAACACTTTTCCCTGAGTGTCCCCCCATCATGGGCCTGTGGAAAATATGGGGAGTGTGTCCCCACCCTAGGGGATACGTTCCCATGGAAAACTACAAATAATATAAATATCTAATTCGAAACATACCTCCCCATTTTTAGAGAATTTTTGTCCCCATAATCTTCTACTAAATGAGATGAGCTAATTATTCCTCCATCTTCTCTTTGGTGTACCATTTAGCATCCCCTAGAAGTTGTCATTTCAACCTAATCTAGCAAAGGGCATGCTTCCTTTTGTTTGTAGTTGTGGACCTATTTTGGAAAACTATATTGTTTATCAACTTTTCCTAAGCATCTATTGCCAAATCCTCTACAAAAGGAAAGACGTATTCAACTCTTCTTGATCTACCATGGGATTCTCATAGAGTTCCATATTGTTTACATTCACCACTGAGTAAATGTGAATGTATGGGGGTAGACTAAGTCTATAGGCATTATCTCCTAGATTCTCTAATATATTAAAGGGACCATATCACAAAGCCTTGATTTTCTTACTAGGATCTCATATTCCCTCCTTGTCCACCTGTAACCATTAGCAGAAATTTTATCCTAAAAGTACAAATGAAATTTCCTTGTACATAATGTAAACCAATCAAAATCCTTTAAATTTGAAAAGAGCTACATGTAAATATTTTGGAGGGAAAAGAAGAAAACTACTTTGTAATTGTATTTTTGGCTTATATCCTTATAGGTTACTCAAATTTCAAGTGTAGACACTCGTTGGATGTGGAATTAAATTCCACATCCAACGAGTACCCATTATGAATACTTTTGAGAAGACCCGCATTGATAAAAATTGAAGAAATATTAAAAAAGCGTGTTTACGACGTGTTTTTAATGTATCTTCATTTTCTATCAATGCGAGCCTTCTCATAAGTATGAATAATGTGTAATTGTTGGATGTGGAATTTAATTTTGCATCCAATGAGTTTATATACATGAAACTTGAGTAAACCTATAAGGAGATAAGCTAAAAATACAATTAAAAAGTAGTTTTCTTCTTTTTCCTCCAAAATTCATAACTCTTATTTTATTATTTTAACTATTATTTTATTAATTTTCCTTAGGAGGTCACTTTTAGGATGAAATTTCCTCTAATGCATACTTTGTCTCCCACCTTGAATTACTTCTCAATTTTGTGTTAATCATGCCCAACCTTGTATTTTTCTTTTGAATTTTGTTGTGTCACCTATACTTGTAGATGCATTTTCTAGATCTTCTCAACAATTGTTTAGACCCTTAAGGTATCCCCTATAATATCCTCCCTCGCTCCTTATTTCCCATATGAAATATCTAAAGGTGAAGGTGGAAAATATCCAAAACAAGCTTCAAATGGGGACTTACTAGTATAAGCATAGACTGCTCTGTTATAAGAGTGTTGTATACATTCCATAGTTTCAAGTCTTCAGATGATTTTGATTGTAACTCCTTAATAGTTGCACCAAAGTCATGTTGACTACTTTGTTTTCCAATATTTTTATGGATGGAATGTTATAGACCTCTTGAAATTCATGTCCATCTTCTCCCACATTGTAGTCCAAAATGCATTGAGAAATCTTGTGTCCCTATCTAAAATGATACTCCTTAGTATCCCAAAGTGCACCTACACTTGTCTAAAGAATGATGAAAATGAGATTTTGGGGTTTAGTCAAAATCCCTTTTCCTTAACAAATCAATCTTGAGGCATGTGGGTTATGGCCCACAAAGCCTATTGGAAGCATTCATAAGGCTTTAAGCCTTTAACCATGGACTTACATTGAAATCGGAGCCACCACACTATCAGCCTTTTCACATCTATTGGGAGGTTAAAATATGCTTTTAAGCCTTAAACCTCGTGGCCATACATTAACCAAATTACACAGGAATAATGGGAAAAAACCTGCTCCGGCACACATAACCGGACTTCAAACATTATAGACCCTCCTCTATAAATATCGGTGGGTCCACCCCTCCTACCGTTTAGACCTCTGATTGGCTGACCTCTAATCACTAACACCTTCGATCGCACAGAGCTCCGATCGCCGATTGCCACAACCCCCGATCGCTGATTAGTCTATCGGCGATATCGCTTATCGGTCGTTGCAAGGGTCATATATCGGCATTGTTCCCTGGTCCGATGCGATATCGCTAATCACTATCGGCGATTTGCAATGGTTCTTAACACTTAATAAACTCCTACTCCGATATGCCAATGCGATAAAGGTTCTGCCTTCCCTCTGCAACTTCATCTGGACCATTGATTTGGAAGATCAACGGCCATTGTGCATTCTCAGCCGTTCCTTCCTTAACTTGATTTTATCTGCCATTCAAAGGAATTCTGCGTTAAAACACAACTCCACCACCATCTGCCAAAGCATGCATAAGTTCATAAATATCTCATGGTTGCCATCGATCCTTCTCATGATCGATGGTTGACCAACCTGCAACATTTGGACACACTTACAACCACGAAATGAAGACATTAATGCATATATATATATATATATATATATATATATATATATATATATATATATATATATATATATATATATATAGATATATATATATATATATATATATACATATGAACCATAGACAACTGCATAAATCAACACTTAACACACGCTTTCTATTATATATAGAGCACGGTTACAATTCTAAGGCATTTCAGCCTTAGGACAACCCTCCTTTCGACTACATCTTGTCTATCTGCTGCTCTCTCCTCTATCTACTACTTTGAACACACAGGTTCAATCACATATATAAGGAACATTGGCTTATTGGATTGGATCACTAAAAGGATTTGATCATATCCTCTAACAAAAGGCCCTTAAAGCACACTACATGCATACACATGGTAGATTGCATTTAGATCAAGTCTTTGAGAGACTTATCCAATCCATCTTTAAATCTGTTTTAAAGAAGATTTTTCCCTATTTTGCTACCCTGTTCCACGCGCTCCTCTTCGCTCTGCTTTGGATTCCTACCTTTGACTAAGGGTGCTGGATGCTCCTACATTAGACTCCCGAGGTACAAAAATTAATGACCTCCTGGTCATATGCTTCTCCTTGTCCTTAACAATTCTACCTAGTTCACTTCTTCAATGGAACTGCCTTCATGGTCTTCTGTGAGCTCCAACCAAACCTCTGTAGTAACAGTCTCCTTCTGCTACATGATACCTCACCAAGATCTCCTCACTCAATATTTTGGCATCCTTCAGGTTCTCTCCTCTAGAACTATATGAGCACACCCTGCTCTAGGTTTGCTGCAACCTTCTGCTGTCATTCTCTGTGTGACAGTAAGACCACAAACACTCCGGCTTTATCAACTGTACCTCCTTCGCCTTCTTCTCTAGAATCCTTCCTCTTCTCTTAGGAATTTCTTTAATCTTCCTTGCATGTAGAATCTTCTTCTGCTCTGATACCAAATGATGAAAAAGAGATTTTGGGGTTTAGTCAAAATCCCTTTTCTTTAACAATTCAATCTTGAGGCCTGTGGGTTATGGCCCACAAAGCCTATCAAAAGTGTTCATAAGGCTTTAAGCCTTTAACCATGGAATTACATTAAAATCGGAGCCACCACACTATCAAACTTTTCACATCTATCGGGAGCTTAAAATATGCTTTTAAGCCTTAAACCTCGTGGCCATACATTAACCGAATTACACAAGAATAATGGGAAAAAACCTGCTCCGACACACATAATTAGACTTCAAACATTATAGACCCACCTCTATAAATATCGGTGGTTCTGCTCCTCTTACCCTTCAGACCTCCGATCGCTGACACCTCTGATTGCATAGAGCTCTAATCACCGATCGCCACGACCCCCGATCGCTGATTGGCCTATCGGCGATATCGATTATCGGTCGTCGCAAGGGTCATATATCGGTGCTATTCCCCAGTCTGATGCGATATCGCTGATCACTATCAGCGATTTGCAATGGCACTTAACACTTAATAAACTCCCGCTCCGATATGTCGATGCGATAAAGGTTTTGTCTTCCCTCTACAACTTCATCTGGACCATTGATCTGGAAGATCAACAACTACTGTGCATTCTCAGCCATTCCTTCCTTAACTTGATTTTATCTGCCATTCGAATGAATTATCTATTAAAACACAGCTCCACCACCATTTTCCAAAGCATGCATAAGTTCATAAATATCTCATGGTCGCCATCGATCCTTCTCGCGATTGATGGTTGACCAACCTGCAACATTTGGACACACTCACAACCATGAAATGAAGACATTAAAACATATATGTATATGAACCACAGACAAGCGTATAAATCAACAGTTAACACACGCTTTCTATTATATATAGAGCACAATTACAATTCTAAGGCATTTTAGCCTTAGGACAACCCTCGTTTTGACTACATCTTGTTTATTTGCTGCTCTCTCCTCTATCTACTACTTTGAACATGCAGGTTCAATCACATATATATAAGGAACATTAGCTTATTGGATCGGATCACTGAAAGGATCCAATCATATCCTCTAACAAAAAGCCCTTAAAGCACGCTACATGCATACACATGGCAGATTACATTTAGATCAAGTCTTTGAGAGACTTATCCAATCCATCTTTAAATCTATTTTAAAGCAGATTTTTCCCTGTTTTGCTCCCCTGGTCCACATGATCCTCTTCGCTCTGCTTTGGATTCCTCCCTTTGATTGAGGGTGCTAGATGCTTCTGCATCAAAGAACAAGCCTATTGCTTCTTACCCATTGATGGTATTTTTATAGGGAATAGAACACACATCTTGCTAAACCTATCAACTACCATTAGAAGGTAGTGATATCCCTTCCCAGGTTTTGGTAAACCTCCCACAAAGTCCATTGAAATACTTTCCCAAGTTTGAGTTGGTATAGACAAGGATGATATAGACCCTATTTCCTATTACTAGATTTACTAGGACAACAAATCATGCATCCTCTTATGAACCTAACTACCTCTTCTTACATCCTAGACCAATACACAAACCTCTGCAAATTGGCCACTATATTTCCTACACCACAATCACAGGGGAGAAATACCATACCATGTGCATACATATTGGGGGATATATATTGAGGAAATAATGACATAATATATTGAGCATATAATAGGGGTAAAAGGTTTTTATATTGGTTGCTATAAAAAATGGAGCTCAAAGTTAAGGAAAAAATATAAAGGGGGACAAACAATGTTAATGGAAAAATGGATACCTACAATACCTAGTGAAAGTAGGAGTTTTTTAAATTGGGAAGGTGTATTGGGTTCGTCTTGGCAGGTGGTTAAATAATGTGATTTTTAGAGGTATTTTCCAGTATGTAGCCAAATAATGATATTGTTTAGTATGCCACGAACACACGCGATATTTCATAGATTCATTCAATGAAGTCCCCATGACCAAAATTCCATGGAATATTGGATGTGTGAGTCTTCCTCATTAGTTGCAATCGCTTTCCTTTAGGAACACATAACTTATCTAACATGTAGAGTGACCCATTCTGGAGATGGTAGTCAATTGTGTTGTCAACATCATGCACATGACTCTGGCTCTATAACTATTGAAAATCCTCCTTCAAGTTCTCATCTGCTATGTATGCATGTATGTATGCATCATGAGTGAAAGGATCATGTGCATTATAGTTCCCGAAGCCATGAAATTTGATGTGGCTGGCCTTGAAATCATGTTGAATAACTTGTTTCGGTTGTACTTCTTGTACTTGATTAGGGAAAATTTTAACAGTGGAAATTCATCTTAAAGTTTAGAAACCTTGGCGAATCTCACTAGTCCCTACGATGAAAATTATAAAATATTTATTGATATCATTGTCAAAATATTCAAATTCCTAATGATTTTATATATAGTCTCCCATAAAATTTTGTGATTTTAAGGGTAAAATAATTTTATACTATAAATTTGGGCAAATAGGTTTTAGAAAAAAATGGAAATTGGCAAATCTTTTTTTTGGAAAAATAATAGAAAATTAGTCCACTTGCAAATATTAGCCCCTGAAATTTTCCTTGTACTTGATCACTTAATGTAACTACTTGTAAAAACCTAATCCACTTGTAATGCCTGGTCTAATGTAGATTACTCTGGACTTGCAAGTATTGTAGTGGTTGGTGATCAGTCTGGATTACTTTCTCCTTTCTTATCAGATAATGTTTCCACTTATTAACAACTTGTACCAGGTCATAGGGCTCCTTATTGTAGGTGAATAAATTTTCAATTCTATGCCATTAGAAGAATTTTGAGGTCTAAAATGGGCCTCCTAGGGAAATTATAAAATAATAGTGGAAATAATAAGATAATATTAGATTACATCATCAAATTTTAGAGGAAAAAGAAAAAAAAAAATTCAACTCATATTTTCAACTTATCTCCCTGTGGGTTTACTCAAATTACGAGCAGGAACACTCATTGGATGTAGAATTTGATTCCTCATCTAAGGAGTATCCATGTATCATACTTTGATGGACCTTGCTACATGAAATATGACAAATACTTGAAAAATGTGATTGCAATCACGTTTTTTCATGTATTTCTCATTTTTCGTGTAGTAGGGTCCATCAAAAGTATCCAACATGGGTACTCTTTGGACGAGGAATTAAATTTTGCGTCCAACGAGTACTCCTACTTGAAATTTGAGTAAAAATTTAGAGAAATAATTTGAAAATATGAGTTGAAAAAGTAGTTTTATTATTTTATTATTTTTTTAATCATTTTACTTCTTTACTCCAAAAATTGTGAATCATCCCCCATGGTTGACATCATCATCTTGAATCCTATTGGTTCTTATAAATTTTATTTTTGTTGTACATTTTTTTTAGGAGACCCATTTTAAACCTCAATATTACTCTAATGTGATCATGCCCAACCTTGCATTTTTATTATGACTTTTGTAGTGTCTCCTACACTTGTAGATGCATTTTCTATATCTTCTCAACAATTTTGTATTCCCTTATGGAATCCCCTATAAGATCCTCCCTCGCTCCTCCTTGTTTCCCATATGCAATATCCAAAGGTGAAGGTGGCAGATATCCAAAACAAATTTCAAATTGCTACTTACTAGTAGAAGTGTATACTGCTCCATTGTAAAAGTGTTATATATATTCCATATTTTCATCCCAAGTATTTGGATTCTTATGATTGTAAACCCTAAAAATCTACACCAAATTCCTATTGGCTAAATTTCTTTTCCAATATGTTTGTGGATGGAATGTTGTAGACCTCTTGGAATTCATGTCTATATTCTTCCACAATGTAGTCCAAAATGCATTGAGAAATCTTGTGTCCCTATTTGAAATGATGCTCCTTATTATCCCAAAGTGCACCTAAACTTGTCCAAAAGAAAATTTTCATTGCCTCTTACACATTGATGGTAGTTTTATAGGGCATATAAAACACATCTCGCTAAACCTATCAACTACCATGAATAGGTAGTCATGTCCCTTCCCGATTTTTGGTAAACCTCCCATAAAGTCCATGGAAATGCTTTCCCAAGGTTGAGTTGGTACATGAAAGGGATGATACATACCATATTTCCTATTACTAGACTTACTGGTACAACAAATCATGCATCCTCTTATGAACCTAGATACCTCTTCTTGCATCCTAGGCCAATACACATACCTCTACAAGTTTGTCACTCTCTTTCCTACACCAAAATTCCTTGCAACCTTGGAGGTGTGAGCCTCCCTCATTAGTTGTAATCGCTCACCTTTAGGAACAAAACTTATATAAAATGTAGAGTGACCCATTCTAGAGATGGTAGTCAATTGTTTTGTCACCATCATGCACATGAATCTGGCTCTACAACTATTGAAACACATCCTTGAATCCCTCATATTTTGTGTATGATTTTATGCATGCATCATGGGTGAAATGATCATGTGAATAAGAATTACAAAATTTATGATCTTTGATGTGGTTGGCCTTGAAACCATATTGACTAACTTGTTCATGCCGCCATTCTTGTACTTGATCACTAAATGTCACTATTATAGAAACCAAATCCACTTGTAATTCCTGGTCTACTTTAGTTTACTCTGGACTTGTAGGTATTGTAGTGGTCGGTGACCATTCTAGATTACTTTCTCCTTCCCTATTAGTTAGCATTTCCACATATTAATAGCTTGTACTAGGGCATAGGGATCCTTATTGTAAATAGGGTAGTTAATAAACACCCCATGAAATAATTTAAAATGGTAGCATACATGCCTTCCTCCCTACATCAAGACCATTCCCATAACATACCCACTCACATTTGTCTCCATTTTGAAGGGCTGCTGAAATTTCCTAACACTAGAATCAATGCTTAGCTAATCTTCTCCTTTGACTACTCAAAATCTCTTAGCTGATACTTCCCCACTAGAAACTATTGCCACTTGTTGTTATGGTGTGGAGTGGTGCTGCTACTGCTAAAAATAATGCTATGAATTTCCTTAGGTACTGTGTTTCCCCAACAAAAAACTTGATCTCAAAAAAGTTAGTAGGCACTGACCACTTCATGATGGATTCCATCTTTTCCGGATATGTATTTAGTTACCAAATACATCAAATATTGTTGTCCAAATTCACAATTCTTGATATTTTCCAGCAACTAATGTTTCTTTAATGTCTCTAACACCTACATCAAATGTGAGATGTGCTCATCCTAGGTATCACTCTATACTAGTATATCATTCAAATAAACAATAGCAAATGAATATATAAAAGGGAGTAGTATATCATTCATTAACCTCATGAATGGAGCTGGTGCATTGCATAGGCAAAATAACATGAATATCCACTAATACAAACCTTGCATGTTTTTAGGGTGGCCTTCTAGGTATCCTCTTCTCATAATTGAACCTAGTGATACTTTGATTTTAACTTTAGCTTGGTGGACTATTTGGCTTGATACAACTGATCTAGCATATCATCTACCTGGGTAGGGGGTCCCTATTCTTGAGCATACTTTTTTTAATTCCTTATAATCAATGCACATCCTCCAAGTCCCATCCATCTTAGGCACAATTATAATGGGTGATCCACATGGTGAGGAACTTGGTAAAATAACACCCTTTTCTATTGTTGTTACAAGTTATTCTTCACTTCATTTTCCTCTATAATGGACTAGATGTACAACCCAAATTTTGGTAATGAAGAGTCCAGAAATAACTGGATCTCATTCTCCACTTCCCTCTTGGGTGGTATCCCTTTAGGCTCTTGCAACACACCCTTGCACACCTATAGAAAATATTCTAGTTGTTTTTTCTTTTCCTTAGTAAAACCCTCTAGGGATGACTTTACTCTCATTGACTCTTCTATAGACTAATTTTCTCTTAAAAATAACAACACATATTTCTTGCTAGAATAGTCAACTTTTTGTCCTAGTTGGAACTTACAACAATAGCTTTGACTTGCATTTGTGCATGTCGATTATAAATGATATTTTGTCTTTAATGAGGTAGTATTGGTTGAATCTTTGCAAGAAGATCAAATCTCAGACATACATATAAGGGAATCCCAAACATAACACCACATACAACTAATGGAACTACTTCCAATTCTACTTCATCAATAAAGTCAATACTAACTGTAAATTTGATTTTTCCTTGCCTCCTTATTGACCCATCCCAATGGATATGGGATAGGATGGTCATGATTCTATGGTCCTATTTTCTTGCCTAGATTTACTACTATGAGATTCGCTTGTGATCCCAAACGTAATAGAGCATCAATTTTCATCTTCTTGACATGTATCTTTATATGGAAGAGTTTGGTAATTTTGTTCTCTTCCTGTTGTTGACAAGTAGTCAGATTCAACCCATTTTGCATTGATGTATAAAAAATATTCTCACCCATGTTGAAGTTTCTTTCCACCTAATTAATCAAATTTATGGCCATGAGATTTGTTCTTCTTAGCATCTTTCTTTTGGTTCTTTGGGTTGATATTTGGGTACAACTTCCAACACTTCTCCTCTATATGACCATCAATGTTACATATTTTTCAGTGGTTGTTAGGATATTTACATTGGTGTACTATGGATTTGGTATTTT
Organism: Pinus tabuliformis; assembly: GCA_031772625.1. NCBI lineage: Eukaryota > Viridiplantae > Streptophyta > Pinopsida > Pinales > Pinaceae > Pinus > Pinus tabuliformis. The sequence goes on along the minus strand of CM062814.1, from coordinate 683,531,498 downwards.
CGTCTTCCCCCTTTCCACTTCTTCCTCCCATTCGTGGAAGCTTCTTGGTGCTCATTTTTATTAGACTAGCTTGATTTCCATTTCTTTTGGTCTATGTTCTCTAAGTACTACACCTATACACAAACCTCATCCATCAATATGGATTTGAACAACATTACTTGCTTGTGTATATGGTTGTGTAGACCCCCCAAATAACTGAGGAGTATGTCTGGGTTCTTTGGGGATATACTGAACATTATAGCTATCTTTCTAAATTCTTTGGTGTACTCTTGTACACTTTGCCATTGCCTCTACCTAAAGTAATGCCATCAGATCCATTAGTCTTATACACACTCGATAAGGTAGAAATGTGACTTTATGAGAGATTTTAAGTCCTCCCACTTGGTCAATGGAGGATTTCCATCCAACCATAGAGTATCCATGTGGATTTCCATTATATCAGGGCATGGTCCTCTAGTTTTAGTTGAGCAAACAAAATCTCCTGTTTTTCCTCTATATGCTGAACACTAAACTAAACTTTCAAATACTGGAACCAAAGATTTAAGTTTAGATCATCAATCTCACCTTGATATGGATTGATTTCAACCTTTGGTTCCATCTTGAATAGGGACTATGAATGGTTCATGTCAATCGAACTGGTTTGATCCCTTTTAGGTTCTTTCTTAGACTCTTACTTTGGTTCTTCCCGATTCCCGATCTCCCCTATGATTTGTCCTCTATGTTAGAGCCTCCATCTTCTCTTAATAGCCCAAGCTTATTGCTCAGGCCACCATGAGGAGGATGACATTACAATTTATATCAGTGACTTGTGCATCTAGTTGTGGAAAACAATCCTTTATGAGATTTTGAGGGTTATTAATAAATTTGTTGGCCATGGATTTGGTTTTATGACTTTTGGATAAATTGATTTGCATCCCTTTCTACCCCCCATAATATACCCATCTAAACCTACTATGATACCAATATGTTCCATAAACTTCCATGGATATTCCATTAGATACTTCACCATAATAAATCTGCTAAAATATATTAGAACATACAAAATCTACTCTATGAGGGTTAATTTCTCCCTAGATTTCTAGATTTATTAATTATTTTTTATTGTGTATGCATCCTGTTGGTGGAATTATATGTATTCTAATTCCAACATTTAATTATCGAATCTGGGATTCTAAGACTTAGAGATGAAATCACAAGAAATGTAGGATTAGAGCCTATTCTAGCCTATGCTAACAATTAACACTATAAAGAACTAATCACCAAGTATCATCACTTGTCATTGGACTATGGGACTCTAATTCTTATCAGGTTTTGAACCAAAATATTTCATAAACAATGTTCATGTGGTTGTATATATGTATCTCATTAGGACTTGAGACTTCAGTGGTTTTATTCCTATAGTGATGAAAACCCATTAAACACATCGCATAAAAGTAAATGTTGAAAACTATAAGCAAAATAAAACAAATCTAATACTAATACTATGTGAAATACAAATCTAATGAAAATTGAAATAAAGATCAAATAAAACATGCAATCAAATGGAATTCACTTCTTAAACCTAAAGGGAAGTACTAAACACTAAATTGAGAGCATGAAAGTGAATAGATCTAAGTTTTATCTAACATAAATTCATTGCAAAATAAAACTAAATTGCTAGATGTAAAACTAATATACAAAACACATGAAGCATAGAAACACTTACCCAAAATAAGGGGCCCTTCCCAGGAAGTTAGTGTTTCTAAGAAAATATCAGATCAAGTTAAGAATATGTACCACAATTCAACAACCATCAATTCTTTATTCACATCAAAAATCTCTGTTACAAATCAACTCTCTAAATCTCTCCAAAAACTAATCATTGATCTCCTCTATTACAATAATGAACAAAATCCTCTTGATCTCTGTCATTTGAGACCTTATTTATACTTAAAATCCACTTGGGAAATATCAGATCCAATCCCCTTAATTCAGAAAATGAATTTACAATTTTAGAGGAAAATCTCATAATTCTGGTTTTTTTGCAATTTTAAACAAATTGGTGTTAAAGAACTAACCATATCTTCTCGAACATGATGTATTTTGAAAATATATTTCTAGGGAATCTAATTTATTACACTATGAGAAAAAACCTCTCTTGGAATTTCTTAATTCACTTCCATGGCCTCATAAATCGCACTTAAGTATGATTGTTTGAATCTTTTTCCAATCTGGGTTTTGCAGAAATTTAATATACCACTACTTAAAGGAACCAACTATACCTTTTAAAACATATCGAATTTTTGGAAATGGTTTGTTATCCAAATACATTTCTATGTTTTCTAGAAACCCATTTTCTATATTCTTGTGATTGTCCACCATTTGCACAGAAATCGAGGTAAAACATGGCAGTTCCAAAATTGTCACCTATTTTTGGTTGTAGCTTAAATCATGTGCTAGGATCCCATGTGTGATTTGGGTATATTCCAAGGCTTGTACCAGAATATTAGGTCCATGTGGCACCTAATTTACCATTCTAGAGAGAATAAAAACATATTTTAGAATTTTGAATTATTTCCCTCCATTTGTGCAAGTGCAGAATTAAGCACCGGACTGTTGAACTAATATAGAGATAAAAATTTTCATATTTGAATATGCTCCTTATCCACATAACCACATTAGAAAACACTCATTGATAAAACCACATTAAAAACTCATTTAATCATTAAAAATACAAGAAATCATCAACAATTAACCACAAGGTAAAATGAATGCATTTAGGGAAAATTGGTAATATGATAGTTACGAAATATGTTGTAAGCATATGAATATGGCTCATAAATAAAAGGTTTGGATAGAAAATATGATAACATATATGGGGCCCAACATCCCCCCATACCTAAGACTTTTCATGTCCTCATGCAAAAAAAATATGGACTAGGAAGGAATGATGGATGATATAAGGTGACAAATGAAGATAATGGCTAAATAAATATGGACTTGAAACTAGAATATGCATTAATGGATTTGGAAATGGTGGTTTAAGAAAGGTGTAAATAGGAAGTGGCTAATCATCAAGTTTCCTTAAATTTTTATGAGATAAATATCCTTACATGTTTTACCTCAAGTATGCCTTTTGAACTTTGATTTGTACTGCAGGCTGCAATGGAAGTTGTATGAAGCAAAAGATGAGACAAAGTAAAGTTGAGAGTCTGGAATGATATGGAATAGATGGAATTGATGAGTTCCAATCTGATATGTTGAAGGAAGCTAAAGATAATGAAATGAAAATGTTGAAAAGGCCCCAACAACCATTCCCCCATGCTTTAGGTTTTGTGTGTCCTCATGCAACAAATTGAGGTACTAAAGAAGTGAGGAGGGTTACTGAGATGGATCTAGTATAAATGAACTTGAAAAACAAAACAATGGAACTAATGAGATGAATACTAAACAAAAATAAATCATCTCAGATTTATTAAAATGATGTAAAACTAACACTAATCATAAAATAAATTCCAAATCACTCATTACATATGATTTCATCAATATTTAACAATCTTATGCTCATGAAAGAAACCTTTTATAAATTTAAAGGGCTCTCCTTCTTTGTAGGTAGGAGGATTTTTATGATCACAACAAATGATGAACCAATAAAAAAATAGTTATTAATAATCAAATCCCAAAGTCTTATAATTATCCAAGTATTAGAAGTAAGATTTGCAGTTGAATTTTATTAATTCTTTGTGATCATAGGTCCCACTTCTAAGATAATTAAATCTTAGATATAGTATGAAAACCAATGATAGAGGACTCAATAGTACCTTAAATCCATTCTTTAGCAACAAATTTATGGAGTTCGTTTTTACCCTTGACTCCATCCACACATGCTTCTTTTATTGTAACACTATAAAGTAACCATCATACGTATAGAAAAAAGCCTTTATTTGGTTGACACTTCTTTAGGCAGAATTCCCCATTGCCCGCTAGTGTCCATAGCCTTGATGGGTGTGGGATTTAGGGGGGCTGACCCAGGTTCAGAGTTTTTGTGCCAACCAAGAAAACCCTAACTGTTGGCCCTTTCGGTAACCACCTGCATATCGCAGGCTATAGTCTCACTTGAAGCACAATTGGGGGATGCTAGAACTAGGTTTCTGCATCCAGGTACATGTGATAAATGGTTCCTAGGCTCTAATAGTTCAGATCTACCTTCACACAAATCGGTATCCTTCTAGGGCTTGTTACTGTAACTAAGTTAAAATCGCTTCCAGACCTTCATGAAGGTCTATGATCAGTCTTTACGGACCTTAAACAAATAATTTATCTACTTTCACGCATCAATAAGCAACCCTAGCTCTGAGTTCACACAAATATTATTCAATTCATTAACAAGATAACTACTTAAATAATGCATTAATAAGACTACTTCAGTGGTTTTGTGTAGCATCCATACATTATTTCATCGAAACATATCATTAAGCGACAAAATGTAACATAAATAGAAAGGATAAAATTACAAAATAATTCTCCAAAATTTAGTCTTTATTGACCTTCAATGCTTAGATTACAAACTCTTCTACCCTGCGCACTCAGCTGCAGACTTACCAAAGTCTCCTACACACTCAGCTACAAGAGCCTTCCCCTTCTTGCCTAAGTACAGGAAGCAGAGCCTTCCTACCTTAGCACTTGCCCAAAACAACAAAAACCATTCACCATTCACAATTCTTCATTCTAAGTTATCTCTAAGACTCCCTATGACTCAACTATTTATAGCTTTCTTTCATACAATAGAATATTAAATCCAACCCAAACAATGGGTTAATATCCCTTTGACTCCTATCTATCTATGCACTCCACATCCACATTTCACGGAGACTTTACATATTTTACAAAAATTTATACAAAAATTGGGTTAACTAACCCCAAAAACTGATCCTAGGGACCCTATCCCAATGGGTCCCTAACACAAAGATCATGACTCGCCCTCGAGTCACTCAGCTGATGCCTTGATCTTGTTGTGTAGACCATCCAGCTCAACCTGCAACACTACAACTTTGGTAGTGCTCTGCGCCACTGCCTGCTGGACCTCTTTGACCAATTTCTCTGTTGTTGGGTCATCCACTACTAGGTGCATTTTCTGTTGTGTCTGCTGTAGCACCTTTATATTTTCCTCAAGTGACAGAGTAATATGACAAGCTTCCTCTAGCCACGACTGTAATTTGGTCTTTAACGGTGCCTCTTTCCGCAGCGATTCTTCCACCTGTGATTACAACTGCTTTCCCTCTTGTAACTTTGCGAGGCATTGCACTGGCACCAAAGTGCGTGCAGTTGCTCGGACCTCATCGTACTTCTTCTGCATCTCACGTACATTGGTGTTCATCTTTTGCAGGTTCAAGTCCTCCTACAGATTTTTCCATAATTCCATTGCTCAATCAAACATCATTGTGCAGTCATTAACTACGACATCCAAGGTGCTCATATTCTCCTTGATGGCTGTTGCGCACTACTCCCCTATCTCTGGTGGAGTCGTGGGCTGCAACTTCAACTGCAACTCTGCTAACTTCATCTGGAAATCAAAGTTAACCCTTCTGACTTCCACCTTTGATGCACATACTGCAGTAGCCAATTTCCTTACCTTGGCTGAGTCCTCCTGCATCCTTTGGTATGTTCAATTCAAGTACTAAATTGCAATCCTTCTCGATTGTTGTTTCCAGGCTCTAACGTCATGTCTGTAGCTCCTCCTTTTCTTTCAGTACCTAGATTTTATCTCTGAAAAATTGTTCATTATTGACCTTAAATTCATTAACGACGATGAGGACGCTCTTCTCTTTGATCCTCAACTCATCTAACACCCCCTGATGCAGTGCATGGAGAATCTAGAGCAGTAGCACAGCCACATTCAACCCCATGTCCTTCATTGTGTTGATCATAGTACGATCCTCGTCTGATTCTGCGTGAACGTACCCCTCTGGAAATGTTATGACTCTAAGGTCCAAAGTCCATTCTAGCTCCACCACTATGCTACTTCCCTATGTTAGGCTTGCTTGTGCTCTACTCACTTGCTCGATGCTCGTCTGGATCCTCTTGGCCTAGATCTATGTTGAAAATAGAAACAAGAAATGCTAAAAATAAAAATGCTATAAATAGCATTGCTAAGGATAGCATTTTAGGATATTCCAATTTTAATTTGTCCTTGAATTAAAATTGAGAATTAAAATTTGAATTTAGTCTCACCAGTTGTTTGAAAAATAATTAATTAATTCATCTTGAGTTAATTAGTTGGAGAAATTCAAACATGAAATCTTTGTGAAGTCATGAAACATTTATCCTTTTGATTGAGGAAGTTATCCCTTAATTAAGGAGATAATGATGAGTTGTATTTGATTTGTAATTAGTTAGCTCAGTTAATTGAGTTAAGTCCAGTTAAATTAGTTCCAAACAATTTGTGGAACTAATTGTGAGTTCAGTCAGTTAATGCATGCATGCATGCAACTAGTGTTCTCCAGATAACTAAATATTCTCTCATAAATAACTCATGCATGTTAGTTTAGATAAAGACCTAGTTGAGATTAAAGGTAGGGACAGTGTACTATCAGTTGCAAGAACATTCCCATGAGAAAATCTCTTGCATGCAGAAGGAATTCATCTCCTTGAGGATTGCACCATTTCTACAGAGGTCAGAGCAGTGTGTGAGGTGAGAATCACACAAGTTATAGCTAGATCACCCAGGAGAAACAACACAAGGAACTAGGACGCTTGGAGGACAGAGGAGAAGGCATATGTGTTGTCTATTCTGTCTATGAGAAGCAGTGAGGGATTGTACTGAGAGCTGGATAGCTTGAGAGCTAAAGCTTTGTGTAATCCTGAGATATTTCCACTTGAATGATAATACAAATAGCAGGGTTTTTAGTTGAGGCTTTCCCCAGAGTATTCATCTTTGTTTCATGTGTGATTGATTCTTCTTCTCTGTTATATGTGTTCTATTTGATCTTGCTCAAAATCGATTAAGCTTCCGCAAATTTGATTGTATAAGTAGATTAATTATTTTGCTTTAGTACATTGGATAATCAGTTTAATCTACAGTGAGAATTTCTACATGGTATCAGAGCAAAGGTGATCAGAGATGTGAAAAACATACTGAGAAGGGAAAAGTTTGAAGTTTGAAGTTCTTGATTGTAGGTACCAAATCAAATTCTTATCACACCTCAAAATTCACCAATGGCATCCACTGGCTTGAGACTTAAGAATTCACTATATGGAAACTCGAATTACATAGCATGGAAGGATCACGTGGAAGCGGTATTAGAAGAAAATGGTTTGAAGGTTTTCATTAATCAATAAATCCCCAAGCCAGTAGTAGCTAATGCCCAAGAATTGGCAGAATTGAAGAAGTGTGTGGTGAAGGCGAGGAGGATTATTTTGGAGGGAGTTCGAGACCATATTGTCTCGAGTCTCCATGGAAAGGAGACTCTGTTCTCAATGTGGAAGACATTGAAGGACCTATATCAGAATAGCAACGACCAAAGGAAATCGGCGCTCAAGGACAAGCTTTGGAAAATCAAGTGTGAAAAGGGAGACACTATTTCTACATATCTGAACAAGCTCGTCACCTGCAAAGATGAGCTTGGAAGTGTAGGAATAATGACAACCAATGATGATATGGTGAGTCTTGCTCTCCTCGGTCTTCCTAAGGGCTGGTATAGCTACCAAGACTCAGTGAATGGAAGAGAGAAACTATCGGATTGGGAACAACTGTGGTTGGATCTGATGCAGGAGGAGATTAGGAGGAGCACCAAAGATGGTTCTTCATCTAAGCATGATGATGAAGAAAATCTAGCCTTAGCGAGTAAGGCAAGGAAAGGGAAAGGGAAGGATTCCCATTCCAAATCAAGTCCTTCTCATGGTGGGAAGAATATTGACAAATCTAAAGTGAGATGCTTTAATTGTCATGAGGTGGGCAATTATGCAACTAATTATCCATTGAAGAAATCCAAGAAGGGATCCTCGAAGGGATCAGAAAGTGAGGCACTGGCCTCTCAGTTCGAATTGGATTTTACCCTCATCACATGTATGGTTTCATCAATGGTGGGTTGTGTTTGGTACCTAGATAGTGGAGCCTCATTCCACATGAACAGCGATAAGAGTTTATTCAGTACCTTGGAGGAGAAAGACCTCAAGATGCGCATGAAGATGGGTGATGATGGAAAGTGTCGTGTTTCAGGTGAAGGTACCGTTGCATTTCAGAGGGAGCATGGAGCTCCTCTCACCCTGATTGATGTAAAGTATGTACCTGGACTGAAGAAAAACTCGATATCAGTTGCAATGTTGGAAGACAAAGGCTATGATGTAGTCTTTAATAAAGGAAAGGCATTCTTGAGACACATAGCCATGGGTCAGACCAAGAGGATTGAGATTCAAGTGAAGAATCTCTACAAGCTAGAGGTAGATCAATGTGCTGCATTGAGTTCCAAAGAAGAATTGGTGCAAAGCCAAGATATTGGTGATTTATGGCATAGGCGGCTGGGCCACTTGCATCATGGGGCCTTGAAGATAATGAAACAAATTTCTACCGGACTTCCCAAAGGTAAACTTGGGCAAGTGGACACATGCAAAGGTTGTACCTTAGGTAAGTATGCAAAATCTTCCTTTCATGATCAAGATAGTTGAGATGAAGCAAACTTGGAGCGAGTTCATACAAATGTGTGTGGACCATTCTCGACAGCCTCCACCGTTAAAAAAAGGTATTACGTGTTTTTCATTGATGATTTTTCTCGTAAATGCTAGATCTATTTCATGCAGAATAAGGATCAAACCTTCTCAAAGTTTTGTGAGTTCAAAGCTTTGGTTGAGAAAGAATTAGGGAAGGAGATTAGGGCCTTAAGAAGCGACAATGGTGGAGAGTGTGTCTCTCAAGAGTTTAAGAACTTCTGTGCAGCAGAAGGAATTAAACGAGAGTTGACGACACCTCATAACCCATAGTAGAATGGGGTGGCTGAGAGGAAGAACAAAACGATTGTGGGGGCAGCTTGGGTGATGCTGCATGACTAAGGCCTACCACTTCATTTGTGGGCTGAGGCATGCAACACAGTGGTCTATTTGTAGAATAGAAGCCTTCATCGCATACTTGGGATGAAGACACCAAAGGAAGCTTTCTCCTGGAAGAGACCAGATGTGGGTCACTTCAGGATCTTTGGCTCATCGGTTTATTGCCATGTGACCAAGGATGCCAGGAAGAAACTTAAGCTGGAAACTGAGTTGGGGATACTTGTGGGGTACATTGATACACCCCACAACTATCAGGTGCACTTGCCTACCAGTCGAAGGACAATGGTTCACATAGATCTTAAGTTTGATGAGCTAAAGGCCATGCAAGTTTCCCTTGAGAGGGAGCTCCAACTACAAGCTGTGGAGGAAATTTTGGTTTCTAAGAAGGAGGAGCCTTAGATTGATGTAGAGCAGCCACATGCAAAGGTTCCAGGAGTGGAGACATCCACTCAAGCAGAGTCTTCCAAAGATGGGCGGAAGTGCACGAGAGAAGATGAAAAATTGTTGTCGGATGCGAGAGAGAATGTGGGAGAACCATCTTCTCAGCGCAGACAGAGGAGGTCACCTGATAGGTACACTAGATACATGGCCCTTGTTGGGGAATGTGTTGAGACCGAGCCATCTTCCTTTGAGGAAGCAGTGCAACAGCCGATTTGGGTTGATGTTGTTAGGTTCCTATACCAGTAGGAGTCATAATTTTGAATGGCTAAGGTTAAGCCTTGTAATATGTACATACCTTTGCTTTCTACAAATGTTTTCCATATTGAAAAATAAAAAAATGAAAAGAGGGTATTTCCTAAAAGAAAAATCAAAGGACAAAAAAGAATAAGAAAAGGTTCGAAAAAGTGAAAAATATGAACCCCAAAAACAAAATACCATGAAAGTGTGCAAGTCAAAATGCCACTACTATTTACTTTTATGCATAATAATGATTGTGTGCAGCTTGTTATTCATGCCACAATCCATGGTAATCAAACTATTTAATCTTGATTATGCCATGCTTTAAATTTCATTTTGATAGTTAGAGAATAAAATTTGACCAAACTGTTTAATCTCGGCATATCATTCGATAGGCAGAGTAAATAAAAGGAGCTCATCAGTTTAATCTAAGCCTTTTGATGATATAAGGTTAGAATTAGATAGTTTCCTGCTTTAAAAGAAAATGGATAAGGATTTTCTAACCTAAATGCACCCAAATAAAATGAAGAAAAAAATGGTAGGATGAGTAGATGGGTAAGTAGAAGAAAGGTTACAGAAGTATGTTGACTGATTAGACAAAAGCACATTTATCATCTTTCAACATATATTTCAAATGTGAATGAGCAATTAAGCATGCATAAGGTTTACAAAATCAATTAATTAAATTCCCCCATTCATTTCACCCCTTTACTTTACTAATTTCCCATAAATAAATTCAAAGTGCTCAAAAACCTTTTAGTCAAAGAGGCTTAGAGCATTTCTCTGACTTTTGGAGGGACCAAACCCTCGTCTTAAACACTTAGGGACAACAAGTACTAGATTCCCCCTCATCAAAAATTCATCTCCCTTCATTCCCCCTCATTTCCCTAATAAAACCCCTTTTCCTTTGGTTAAAACACTATTTTCGTAGTGAAAGTAATCACCCCCATGTAAAACCCCTTTTTCCCAAAAACCCACAAAAACAATTTAGCCTAAGTTATAATGCGAAAAGAAAACAAATCACAAAAAATACATTATGCTTAGCGAATTCATTTCCGTCGTTTTCATATTAACTTCTAAATTTTATATATTAATTCCCATTAATACCCTTTCCCGTATGTGTACATTAAATCCCTTACATTAATATCCCTAGACCTAGTTTTAACTAGTCCTTTCAAGCGGTAAGGACCTGCCCTTCTTGATAAGGGGGGGAAAGGTCTTGAGCTCAGGCTTTTAGGGGAAGAAAGATAGGCAAAAAAGAAGGAGCGAAGCCGCTTGTCCACAGAGGGTAAGGAATTGATTGCTTGCTCGACAAAAGGAGAGCAAGGAGCCGTAAGGCCTAAAGACCATAAGGGAGAGGAGGTTGACCCGCTTGTCCACATCGGAACGGGTATAAATCTAGATACGTCTAGCTGGGTATAAAGATCTTCGATCTCAGGTGGCTAGATCCAGGTAAGAGAGATCCACCTGGGTATAAATCTAGATCCGGATATCATAAATCGAAGTCTCAATCCTGTTTGCTCCCCATGCTTTCACACCCCAGCATCAGTGGGGACCCAGAGAGCTGCCTTCACAGTTGGCGTTCCATCGTATATCTTAGGATTTGATCCCTCCACACGAAATTCCACTCTCCCGGAAGTTGCGGGTTCGAGTCCCGTCAGTCCCGATCCAATAGTAAGTGAACTGTGAATAGGATCTACTCCCTCCACCTTTGCTACTGGCTGTGATGCTTCTTGCTTTGTTGTTGGGGCTGGAACTTCAATAGGTAGTAGTGACTGAAAGACCCTGGTTATAAGCATGGGCATCCTTATCAGTCGAGTCACTAACGTACCTCTCCTTATCAGTCGAGTCACTAACGTACCTCTCCCGCTGGTCGAGTCACTAACGTACCTGATAAGAGAAGGGTTGTGAATAGCAGTACCGACTGACTAAGCGATGAATTCATCAAGTGGTATAGGTAGAAAAGGTATAGTTCTTCAGGTGGGTAGGTTGGTAAGAGTGAAGGTAAAGGGAAGGATTGTATCATGGCATCCCGGGTCTATAACTGTGAGGAACAACTCTCTTTTGGGGAAGGGGCCCCAAAAGAGATAATTTCACCCAAACCCCAACAAAGCTCACTAATTGATTGATTCATGATTACGTTAAGTAAAAATCCACAAATCAACCCCCCCGGAGCCTAGGTTCAATATTAACCCATGCCTAATCACCATACCACCGCAATTAACCCATTGCCCCCCCCACCCCCACCCCCGCTTTACCCTCCGCGCTCATTTGCAATGCGATCACCATCCAATCTGAAGTCCCACATCCAACTCTCATAAGCCATTTCGGTTGGGATCATCCGCTGAATGATACCCACACGAAAAAGTGGTTTTCTACCTAGCCCCCGATGCTACGTGTCATTCAATGAATGGAATCGAGCGACCCCTCCTGAATACCACTAATCCCACAAAAGCGGTGTGAAATAAACTACTTATCGCCCTCTCACTAAATGACAAAATCGTCTACTATTCACTTTGCGCCAAAATTAAAAAAAAATCAAACCTTTACCCGTTTAAACACGAAAACCCTAGTTTTGCTCGTTTTTTCCTGTTTGTACAGTAAAACCCTGTGTAACCCTTCTACACCACCTGAAGTCTCTGCTAACCAATTCAAGCATGGTTTACCTCTTGAAAGCACTTTTGACTCACTCCATAGACCTATAAAGCTTGATAAAGCCATTAATTACCCTCCTTGTCAACCCAACATTTTCCTAATAGTTTGTTTTATTTTACAGGTGATCAAAAGACCGCAGCCTTGGATAAACAGTCTTAATACTAGTCATAAGACCTGTTCACTCCGAGATTGTTATTAAATATATTCAAATAGAGATGGAAAATAAAACATACAGTTAAAAAACAAGCAGAGGAAACATGGAAATGATTTACTATTGAAATAGACAGTAAAAACCTAAAATATACAGTGAAGGTAAAAGGACACATTAAAGAATAGTCAAAGTGTATTAGGGTTAAAGAGTATCAGATTTAAGACCAAGTCAAGTAAATTAGCTAGCATGAAGACAAACAACAGGGAAGACAGTTACAAAGCATACAGATTCATGTCAAAGTGAAGATAGATGAAAAAACAGAGCGGTAAAAGTAAACAGTAAAAGTAAACATGGAGGCAGTAAGACTTAAACAAATATGAAAACACTTTCACTAGAAACAATGAAGTTTTTCCAAAGTAAAAGTGAAAAACAGTTAAAAGAAATTTAAGGTTAAAAGATGAAATCAAAGCAGAAATGGTACATTCTTCAAAAATTCCCTGTTTAAGTCATAGTTTTTCAGAAACTAGTTTGGCCAATCCAAGATGAATTTTGAGAAACTAGAGGAGTTTTGTGTTCCATAAATTCTAATCTACAAAACCATATCTCACTTTTTACATAGGTATTACCGAAAGTGAGATAAGTGCATGTCTTCACAGCCTATTTTTCGGATTGTGCAAAGTCTTGTTTTTGACATCTTTTTGCATAGAATATTGTGAAAAGATGGAGCTGAATTTTTGGAAACTAAGAGAGGTTTATCTCAAAAACATACATATCTACAATAACCTCCTTCAATTTGTACATATCTATCTCAGATTGAGATATACAAAGGTATCAATGGCCCCTCATTTTGCAGAATTACTGGGGCAGAATGCACAAAGAAAGGATGCAGTTAGTGATTGGGATGCCTCATCATCAATTAAGAGTTGCTATCAAAATTGAATTTCTCTTATTTTATCACCGCAAATCCATAAAAATAATTCCAAATAGATTCATTAGTTTTAAATGTCCTTTATTTAAGTTATATTAATGTAAAATAGTTTGAGATATTCAATCTTCGCATTTTTTCAAGATATTTCAGTTTAGAAATTGTGTAAATACTTCTTCATTTGAAGTATTTTGGGGTGGATTCCAAGACATTTCTATAGAATTTTTCTCTCAAATCAAAGTTCTATTATATCAATGACTGGATTGGCTTGCTGGATCAAGGAATAAAGATCAGATATTTTACAGGATTCTTGTGTAAAGCGAAACACAAATAAGTATTCTCCTATGTTCAATGTTATTTTCCTTATGTTTTCTCCATAATATTTTGTGTAAATTTCTAAAATCTAAATGTATAACAAGGAATGATATTTCAGAAGTTTCTTAAATGCACTTTGTCTTGACTGTTTAACATTATGAATGTTTTCTCCTAAACTATCTTAGCTAGGGAATTCTTAACTGCTCCTTAGCTTCCGTAGTTTCTCCTCTAATCTATAGCAAAGGATTCTTAATTGCCCTTTGTTCATGATCACCCTCTGTTCTTCATTTTGATCCCGGTCCAAGGATTCTTAAGTGCCCTTTCACCTTGGTTAGAATCACTTCACCCATTAGGCCTAAAGATTTGCATTTTTCTTTGCTAGCCTACCTTGTGAACATTCCCTTTAATGATCTAGTCTAGTTATGCTATCTATTTGTTGACTCCATAGCCCAATGGCTTGAAGATCTAGCTCTATCCATCTACTCCAAGAATTCCACCACCCAATCTTCAACACAAATCAAAACCCCCCTGAACTTTCATAACTAGCCTAATATCCCATAAAACAAAGCTAAATCATATAGAGAGAGCCCTCTCTAGACTTAGGTTGGCTAGAGCCTAAGCCTAAAAGTTGGTTTGTGGTTACCCCGGTGATCTCTTTCCTTAACCTTGGGAAATTACTAGGTGATAACATAGTGGTGACCATACTGGGGAGAACTAACATTTTCTTCAGAAATCTTTTACAGGTTTAGATCTGATCTATGATGGTGGACAGTGATTAGACACAAAGGTTAAAATCATCCACCTGGCAACTCCAAATCAATTTCACAATCAAGACTCCACTAGAGGAATGAACCTAAAAGAACAATATGAAAAGATTAGGCTTTTAACTTGGATCGCTATACAAGACATTATGTTCTTTCTCAACAATAAAGTTTTTCAATGTATATTGTATTTTAGAGAAGATTTTAGATTAATTTTTTATTATTTCCATTTGAAAATTGTAGATATAAAGTCTCCTTACACATTTGAGTAGCATTCTTCTAACTCTTATGAAGATCATTTTCCAATTGAGGAGCATCAAACAATCAAGACTAATCATACAATCCCTATACATATTTTAGTACCTCATAAAGTTCCTGATAGATATAAACCACTCATTTTACCTCCTACACTCCATGCTTTCCCTAACAATTATTACAAGCATCTCCCTAGGTTTGATGGAGAGAATGGTATCACTGCTCAAAAACATATTCAAGGTTTTGAGAATTATCTAGACTTATTTGAAATTGATGAAGATGATGTTATTATCAGGCTTTTTGCTCTTTCTTTGCAAAGTAGAGTAAAGAGTTGGTTCAAGAATTTACCTAATGCAAGCATCTCAAATTTCCAACAGTTTGTCAAAATTTTCCTTGATAGATGGATAATCAAAGTCAATCTTCTTGTGATCATAGAAGAATATAATCAGTTAAGAAGACAGCCAGATGAAACAATACAACAATTTTCAAACAGATTTAATCAAGCCTATTATTCAATGCCATCAAATATAAGACCTCCCCCTGATTCAACTCTTTTGCATTACCTAAGAGCATTTGATCCAGAAATAGAATTTCAGCTAAGAGAAAGAAACCCCTCAACAATGGAACAGATGCAAAACATTGTAGTAGATGTAGAAGTTAATCTGCAAATTAGAAGAGAAAATTTGAAACCAGAAGTAAAGGAAAACAACATTGCAGAGGTAAAACACAACATTTTGGTAAGAAAGATAGAGGAAAGGATACAAAAGATCACCATGAAAGATAATTTTTTTGCTCAAAATCACCATGACACATTTATTTCACAAAAAGAGGAGGTTGACAGCCATGAAAAAATTCCTGCTAATTCCAACTACCATAGATTAGAAGATAGATTTATAGAGCAATATGTGGAGAAGAAATCTGCTAATCTAATGTGTATGTTTGATGACATTACTTCTTTTAATGATTTGCATAAATATGATCAGTATGATGATAATTATGTTCTTCAAATCCAGACTAACTTTACATAGAAATCAGAAACTAGTTTGGGGAATAAGGAAATTCAGTGTCATGAGCTTGAAAATAGTGATCATCTTATTCATATCAGCTATGAAAGTGAGGAAGAAAGTGCAGAAAATTTGGAAATAAGTGAAGCTTCTTTGCCTCTTTGTTTTTCTTCATTTCAGTTCATCAGAGAAAACTTTAAAGCAATAAAAAATCAGCAATCTTTAGGTATTGACATTAACAACAAAGAAGACAATAAAATTCCTGATCAAGATCCTTCAGTTTCACAATTACAGTTGTCAAATTCCATTGAAACACCTGATCAAATAATACAAGAAAGTTCTATACCACTATGTTTTGAATCATTTCAATTTTTAAAGGAAATGTGGTATGAAAACTCTAAAGAAAAGGATGAGCAACTTGTAGAAATTTTTGAAGTCCCATTCGAACCTATGAGTAATAAGTTGCAACAATCCTTCCAAGTTTTTCATGATCCCATAATTGATGGGTCGGATAGTGAATGAAATCAGAATTTATCTTCATTATCTAACAATCAGATTCAGGATCAAGATGATAAAGGTTTCATCAGTCAAACATTTCAATCAGAAGAAATATCATCACAAAGCTTGTTTGAAAATATGCAGGGTGATAAAGGTGAAAGTGATATTTCAGTTTCATGGCCTGGAGGCCATCCACAACAGATGTACAATTGCTTAAATCAGTTCAAAAATAGTGTGTATATTTTGGAAGATCCTTTTGTATAGTTTCTAGAGTCAACAAAGGAAATCAAGTATTTCCTTATCTTCTCATTTGTTGACAAGGTTATAATTGGCTTTAGAATCTCAGTTTTAATCACAAACAAGCACAAGCAGCAAAATTCACCAATGTATATGATGCTTGAATGGTTGCATTGGCTATTTCATTTTACCTAACCAGCAATCAGAAAGCTGATTAGAGTAAGTAGGTAGGATTTCAATTTGAATAAATTCAGTTTTCAGTAGCAAGTTTATGTTAGATCAGATTTCAGTTTGCAGAAAAGGGTGTATTTTTAGTTCAAAAGTTTTAGTCACAAAGATTATACAACAGAGCATATACATGTGTGGGATTGGCCCAATGGATCAGGCTACTAGTCAACGGTGTTCTTGACATTTCACAAGGAAATGCCATCCCCAAGTGGAGCCACTGTTAGGTTCCTATACCAATAGGAGTCATAATTTTGAATGGCTAAGGTTAAGCCTTGTAATATGTACATACCTTTGCTTTCTGCAAATGTTTTCCATATTGAAAAATCAAAAAATGAAAAGAGGGTATGTCCTAAAATAAAAATCAAAGGACAAAAAAGAATAAGAAAAGGTCCAAAAAAGTGAAAAATATGAACCCCAAAAACAAAAGACCATGAAAGTGTGCAAGTCAAAATGCCACTACTATTTACTTTTATGCATAATAATGATTGTGTGCAGCTTGTTATTCATGCCACAATCCATGGTAATCAAACTATTTAATCTTGATTATGCCATGCTTTAAATTTCATGTTGATAGTTAGAGAATAAAATCTGACCAAATTGTTTAATCTTGGCAGATCATTAGATAGGTAGAGTAAATAAAAGGAGCTCATCAATTTAATCTGAGCCCTTAGATGATATAAGGTTAGAATTAGATAGTTTCCTACTTTAAAAGAAAATGGATAAGGGTTTGCTAGCCTAAATGCACCCAAATAAAATGAAGAAAAAAATGGTAGGATGAGTAGATGGGTAAGTAGAAGAAAGGTTGCAGAAGTATGTTGATTGATTAGACAAAAGCACATTTATCATATTTCAACATATATTTCAAATGTGAATGGGAAATTAAGCATGCATAAGGTTTACAAAATCAATTAATTAACTTCCCCCATTCATTTCACCCCTTTACTTTACTAATTTCCCATAAATAAATTCAAAGTGCTCAAAAACCTTTAAGTCAAAGAGGCTCAGAGCATTTCTCTGACTTTTGGAGGGACTGGACCCTCAACTTAATGACTTAAGGACAAGTACTAGATTCCCCCCCTCATAAAAAATTCATCTCCCTTCATTCCCTCTCATTTCCCTAATAAAACCCCTTTTCCTAAGGTTAAAACACTATTTGCCTAGGGAAAGTAATCACCCCCATGTAAAACCCCTTTTTCCCAAAAACCCACAAAAACACTTTAGCCTAAGTTATAATGCATATATGTGAAAAGCAAACAAATCACAGAAAATACATTATGCTTAGCACAATCCATTTCCACCGTTTTCATATTAACTTCTAATTTTTATATATTAATTCCCATTAATACCCTTTCTCGTATGTATATATTAAATCCCTTACATTAATATCCCTAGACCTAGTTTTAACTATAAAACTACGAATTTCACCTAAACCCTGATAAATCTCATTAACTGATCAATTCGCGATTACGTTAAGTAAAACTCCGCAAATCACCCATGCCACCTAAGTTCATCATTAACCCATGCTTAATCACCATACCACTGCAATTAGCCCATTGCCCCCCCCCCCCCCCCTTACCCTCCGCACTCGTTCACAGTGCAATCACCGTCTAATCTGAAGGCCCACATCCAACGCTCATAAGCCATTTCGAGTGGGATCATTCGTCGAATCATACCCACCCAAAAGAGCGGTTTTTCACCTGACCCTCAATGCTACGTGTCATTCAATAAATGGAATCGAGCAACCCCTCCCAAATACTGCTAAGCCCACAAAAGCAGTGCGAAATAAACTGCTTATCGCCCTCTTGCTAAATGACAAAACCGTCTATTGTTCACTTTGCGCCAAAATTCAAAAAAATCAAACATTTACCCGTTTAAACACGAAAACCTCAGTTTTTCTCATTCTCGCCTGTTTGTGCAGTAAAACCCTGTGTAACCTTTCTGCATCACCTGAAGCCTCTGCTAACCAATTCAAGCATGGTTTACCTCCCAAAATCACTTTGGACTCACTCCATCGACCTATAAAGCTCAATAAAGCCATTAATGACCCTCCCTGTCAAGCCAACATTTTCCTAATAGTTTGTTTTATTTTATAGGCGATCAAAAGACTGCAACCTTAGATAAACAGTCTTAATACTAGTCATAAGGCCTATTTACTCCGAGATTGTTATCAAATCTATTCAAACGGAGATGGAAAATAAAACATATAGTTAAAAGACAAGTAGAGGAAATATGGAATTAAATGATTGACTGTTGAAATAGATAGTAAAAACCTAAAATATATAGTGAAGGTAAAAGGACACAGTAAATAATAGTCAAAGTGTATCAGGGTTAAAGAGTATCAGATTGAAGACCAAGTCAAGTAAAGCAGTTAGCATGAAGACAAATAGCAGGGAAGACAGTTACAAAGCATACAGATTCATGTCAAAGTGAAGATAGATGAAAAAATAGAGCGGTAAAAGTAAATAGTAAAAGTAACATGGAGGTAGTAAGGGTTAAACAAATATGAAAACAATTTCACCAGCAACAATGAAGTTTTTCCAAAGTAAAAGTGAAAAATAGTTAAAATAAATTTAAGGTTAAAAGATGAAATCAGAGCAGAAATGGTACATTCTTGAGAAATTCCTTGTTTGAGTCATAGTTTTTCAGAAACAAGTTTGGCCAATCCAAGATGAATTTTGAGAAACTAGAGGAGATTTGTGTTCCTAAGAGGCTAATCTACAAAAACCTATCTCACTTTTTACACAGGTACTACTAAAAGTGAGATAAGTGCATGTCTTCACAACCTATTTTTCGGACTCTGCAAAGTCCTGTTTTTGACATCTTTTTGTAGAGCATATTGTGAATAGCTGGAGCTGAATTTTGGGAAACTGAGAGAGGTTTATCTGAAAAATATACTTATATATAATAACCTCTTTCACTTTGTACATATATATCTTTTATTGAGATATACATAGGTATCAATGGACCCTCATTTTGTAGAATTATTGGGGTAGAATGCACAAAGAAAGGATGCAGTTAGTGACTGGGATGCCTCATCATCATTTAAGAGTTGCCATCAAATTTGAATTTCTCTTCTTTTATCACCATAAATCCATAAAAATAGTTCCAAATAGATTCATTAGTTTTGAATGTCCTTTATTTAAGTTCTATTAATGTAAAACAATTTGAGATATTTGTAAAACCAATCTTGATATTCTTTCAAGATATTTCAGTTTAGAATTTGTATAAATACTTCTTCATTTGAAGTATTTTGGGGTGGATTCCAAGACATTTCTATAGAATTTTTCTCTTAAATCAAAGTTCTATTGTATCAATGACTGGATTGGCTTGCTGGATCAAGGAATAAAAATCAGATATTTTACATGATTCTTGTGTAAACTGAAATACAAGTAAGTATTCTCGTATGTTCAATGTTATTTTCCTTATGTTTTTTCCATAATCTTTTGTGTAAATTTCTAAAATCTAAATGTATAACAAGGAATGATATTTCAGAAATTGATTAAATTCACTCTGTCTTGAGTGTTTAACATTATGAATGTTTTCTCCTAAACTATCTTAGCTAGGGAATTCTTAACTGCTCCTTAGCTTTCGTAGTTTCTCCTCTGATCTATAGAAAAGGATTCTTAATTATCCTTTGTTCATGATCACCCTTTGTTCTTCATTCTGATCCCGATCCAAGGATTCTTAAGTGCCCTTTCACCCTGGTTAGAATAACTTCACCCATTAGGCATAAAGATTTGCATTTTTCTTTGCTAATATGCCTTGTGAACATTCCCTTTAATGATTTGGTCTAGTTATGCTATCCATTGGTTGACTCCATAGCCCAATGGCTTGAAGACCTAGCTCTATCCATCTACTCCAAGAATTCCACCACCCAATCTTCAACACAAATCAAAACCCCCTTGAACTTTCATAACTAGCCTAATATCCCATCAAACAAAGCTAAATCATATAGAGAGAGCCCTCTATCAACTTAGGTTGGCTAGAGCCTAAGCCTAAAAGTTGGTTTGTGGTTACCCCGGTGATCTCTTTTCTTAACCTTGGGAAATTACTGGGTGATAACATATGCTATGGTGGAGGAGTATGACTCCATAGTTCATAACAGTGTTTGGGATGTGGTTCCAAGACTGGAGAACAAGTCAGTTGTGAGTTCCCGTTGGCTTTGTAAGGTAAAGCAAGCTGCTGATGGTAATATGGAGAAACATAAGGCAAGGTTTGTTACCTGTGGTTTCTCACAGGTTGAGGGGATCGACTATGATGATAATTTTTCTCTTGTAGCAAGGTACTCATCTATCAGATTGATGTTGGCACTATCAGCACAGATGGGTTGGCAGATCCATCAAATGGATGTGAAGACTACATTCCTCAATGGCAAGATTGAGGAAGAGGTGTACATAGAGCAGCCGGAAGGTTTTGAGCCCTTCAAACATGAGTCACATGTGTGCCGACTCAAGATAGCTTTGTACAGGCTGAAGCAGGCACCTCATGTTTGGTACACCAGGATTAACAACTACTTCACCAAATTGGACTTCACAAAGAGTGAAGTGGATGCAAACTTGTACCACATCATGGTGGAAGGTAAGAAGTTGATCATTCTTATTTATTTTAATGATCTAATATTGACAGGTGATGATTAGTTGATCATGTATTGCAAGGAGGACCTTGCAAGAGAGTTCGAGATGAAAGACATGGATCTCATGCACTACTTTCTAGGCATGGAAGTGTGGCAGAAGGATGGGGAAGTGTTTTTGTCTCAAGGAAAGTATGCCAATGAGATACTCAGGAGATTCCACATGGAGAAGTGCAAGCCCATGTAGACTCCTCTAGCAGGTAACTAGAGGAAGGAGGAGGTTACTTCAGGAGAAGTAGTAGAAGCTACTGTGTATCGGCAGCTTGTGGGTTCACCGATGAATTTAGTGAACACACGACCATATTTTTGCTATGCGATGAACCAGCTGAGTCAAGCTATGGTTCAGCCTACCAAGTTGTTTTGGAAGGCGACTAAGCATGTTTTGAGATACCTCAGAGGCACATCTCAGTATGGATTATGGTACAGACGGACAAAGGGAGTGAATCTACAAGGCTTCACAGATGCAGATTGGGAAGGGAGTCCATCAAATCGGAAGAGCACATCAGGAGGAATTTTCAATCTTGGTTCAGTTGCAGTTTCTTGGTACAACAGGAAACAGAGGTTAGTTGCACTTAGCTTAGCAAAGGCTGAATACATGGTTACAAGTCAGGCAGCATGTGAGGCCATTTGGATGTAGAAAATTCTAATTGGTTTGTTTGATCAGAGGATGGATCCAACTGTGATCTATTGTGATAATCAAAGTTGTATCAAACTCTCTGAGAATCCAGTGTTTCATGACAAGTCCAAGCATATCGACATTTGGTATCATCATCTCAGAGACTGTGGTGAGGAGGATCATGTTGTTGTAGTATATTTCGACCGAGGAGCAAGATGCTAACATTTTGACTAAGACATTGTCAAAGTGTAAATTTGAGTTCCATATAGATAGGATCGAGGTGGCAGATAATCCCTTTCTTGTTGAGAGGGAGTGTTGAAAATAGCAACAAGAAATGCTAAAAATAGAAATGCTATAAATAGCATTGCTAAGGATAGCATTTCAGGATATTCCAATTTCAATTTGTCCTTGAATTAAAATTGAGAATGAAAATTTGAATTTAGTCTCACCAGTTGTTTGAAAAATAATTAATTAATTCATCCTGAGTTAATTAGTTGGAGAAATTCAAACATGAAGTCTTTGTGAAGTCATGCAACAATTATCCTTTTGATTGAGGAAGTTATCCCTTAATTAAGGAGATAAGGATGAGTTTTATTTGAGTTGTAATTAGTTAGCTCAATTAACTGAGTTAAGTCTAGTTAAATTAGTTCCAAATAGTTTGTGGAACTAATTGTGAGTTCAGTTAGTTAATGCATGCATGCATGCAATTAGTGTTCTCTAGATAACTAAATATTCTCTCATGAATAACTCATGAATGTTAGTTCAAACAAAGACCTAGTTGAGATTAAAGGCAAGGAAAGTGTACTATTAGTTGCAAGAATATTCCCATGAGGAAATCTCTTGCATGCAGAAGGAATTCATTTCCTTGAGGATTGCGCAATTTTTACAGAGGTTATAACAGTGTGTGAGGTGAGAATCACACAGGTTACAGCTAGATCACCCAAGAGAAATAGCACAAGGAAATAGGAGGCTTGTAGGACAGAGGAGAAGGCATATGTGTTGTCTATTCTATCTATCAGTAGCAGTGAGGGATTGTACTGAGAGCTGGATAGCTTAAAAGCTAAAGCTTTGTGTAATCCAGAGATATTTCCACTTGTATGATAATACAGATAGTGGAGTTTTTAGCTGAGGCTTTCCCCATAGTATTCTTTTGTCTTCCATGTGTGATTGATTCTTCTTCTCTGTTATATGTTTCCTTGTCCCCGATCTCATCGAGATCGCCTTCTGTCAACACCATTGGGTTAAGATGCATTCGCATAGAAGACTTGTTCTTTTTGCGTTGTCCAATGGTCTGCTCCTGATCACGTTTCTTCAAGATGAAAGGAGTGCTCTGCTCCTCACCACCGCCTCCTCCCTACTTTGACAGCTCTTGCTTATTAGTGTGCTGCGAAGATAATTTTCCGCCTTCTTCTGTATGTTGTTGTTCCTTTTTAGCCTGCTCTTTAGCAGCGTGCTCCTTCTCCATCTGTTCTTTCTCTGCAACTGCCTTAGCAGCTTCCTTCTTCTTCTACTTAGCCAAGGCACACGTGGACTTCTGAACTGCATCTTTCACTTCTACGCAGCAGAGCTCTCTACACCTTTACTTGTTCACACATCAAGCATCATGGGTTTGCGCCACTCTTTTAGCCAATACCCCACAATCTCTTGCACATCCATCTCAGATACCAAATAAGGAAACTAGTGCCATGTGTGCTATGGGTCCTTCTGTACTCTAATGGACACACTGTGAAAATTGGCCTTGAACTCCGTGTAGGTTGACAACTGCACGAACAAGGTTGGGGACAACCTTGGCCTTTGACTAATCACCATATGAAGGTCGATCTTGTTTGAAATAATACTGAGAGGGGGGGTGAATCAATATTATCAAGTCAAATATTCCTTTTTCAAATCCAGATGATATACGCTACTTCAGTTAATTAAAACCGCGTATATACGCAACTATGTAGAAGGAAACCTACGTATATAATGCAAACTTATAATTTACTTTATCTTTCAGATGATGATTATTACTATGTGTATCAGAATCAAATAACCAGTAACCAGGAACAATAAAACAGAGCAGAGGACAATCACACACAAGAACACAAGATATAAGGTGGAAACCCAATGTGGGTGAAAACCACCTGCTGCAATTCGTCTCTATCTTCTTTTACTTAGAAACTTCCTTTTACAATGTACTGGTGCAGTCCTTTACCAGTACGCAGGCTGCAACCTGCAAAGAGCTAAACCCTTTCTCGTTCTCCAGCTCCTCCTAGAAGGGAGCTACAACCCCCTTAGCTCTTGTACTAGCCAAGATACTAGTACGTAGGTGCTGGCCTACTAAAGGCTACAACCTTCTATTTCTTCCAGGGACCTCGTTTCATAAATTTTCAGACTGGATCCATGAACATCAAAAAATTTCTGCTTCAACCAATCTCCTTTTCACTAAACAAAAACTGAATCACAATAAACACTTCTCTGATAGCTATACCCAGAACACAGTGACAGTAACCATATACCAAATTCTGAACCCAGAACACTGCAACAACAAACAGAGGTAGCTAGATCACAATAAAATACATATACGCTACTTAAACAACCTGAAACCTGCGTATACGTAGTTTTCCTTTACTGAACCTGCATGTATATGCGCCTTCGCTTCACTGAACCTGCGTACAGATCTATAAAGGATAATTCACTCTTTCAAACAATCAGATACTAATTAACCGAGATTGTCAGATTTATACATCAAGCATGCGCCTCACAGAACGTATCAAAATCATACAACGATACTATCATTCAAGCCTTAAAGATTATGACCCATCAATAGATCTTATCCTTCTTTATGCACTTATGTTCGTCCTTCATTCAGATCCAGATCTGCACCATAACCCCAATCACAAAAGTTTCAGATCTAGCACATGTTAGATATTCAATTGATTCCAAAGATACTTTGCCAAATGATCTCCTTCCTCTTTTATAGTCTTAGGCCTTTGTCAATACCACGGTCCAAAACCATAATAACACAATACCACGGGCCCAATACTTTGGGATCAACCCTTCTGACGAGATATCATGGTCCAAACCATAGATTCAAATACCAAGGACTAACTACCACGGACCAGAGGTAAGTTTTCAAACATATACGCACTTTTCTTTGCATGAAAATGCGTGTATACGCATACGCTCCTTCGAAATGTCTAACCCGCATGTATACGCAACTTTGTGTAGATGAACCTCTGTATATGACTTTACTGAGATCTGTCACTAGATAGAGTTGCCATCAAGGACAACACCCGTGCCATAGCTCCAAACCTGTACCATAATGCCAACAATCTCCCCCTTTGGACTTGATGGCAACCCAAGATCTTCAAAGTCATTCTCCCCCTTTGTCATCAAGGGCAAAGGGTTGTGCTCCCCCTGAGTGCATGCTGAAATCTCTGCCCTGCTGTGCTGACCATGCTCCCCCTGATTGTAGACAAGATCTGCAAAAGATGTTCTTCAAGAAGAACCAAGACTTATACATCATAAAAGACCTTCCTATCACCAAAAGGCTCAATACATACATCCATCACCCAACCAAGTGGGGATCATCCACCCAACCAAGTGGGGATACATCAGAAATTTACATATGACACCCAAATACATTACATCTTCATCCCAGGCATAGTGGGGAAACCAAGATAGGCCGTTACATGACCTTGACACCATAAAAGAGATACATGACATAGAGACGAAATATCTAGAGAAATACTTATGAAAGACACCAATAACTGATAGCAGCAGCATCTGTCAATCACCATTCAGATCAGCAACCATGATTTCCTTCTGTTCTTCCTCTTCATTTGTTCCACCTGAAACCAACAACGGCTGTGAACTAGAACCAAAAGCTTCTAAGATAATGCCAACAATGCATCATTAGAAGTTTATCTGCTCCCCCTGAACCTGTGCCAGATGGTCTCTATCAGACCCATATCAGACTATCTTCAACTAGAGCCTGTCCCTACTGATATCCATCAATCCTCCATATACACGACTGTCTCTGCACAAACCGGCGTATGTACGTGGATCCTCCTCAGGCAACTCGTGTACACCCATTTTTCTCTGAAGTAGTCAAGATTTAACAGCAAGATGATGCATCAACTACCCCCAGCTTCTGTATGAGGTATTCAAATGTCTCCCTGGGTAGTGGTTTAGTGAGAATATCAGCAACTTATTCCTTAGAAGGAACATACTCCAATTTGACCTTTTGTTCCAACACTTGTTCCCGGAGAAAGTGATACTTGATCGGTATGTGCTTGGTCTTTGAATGCATGACTGGGTCCTTTGAAATGCTGATTGCACTTGTATTATCACATAAGATGGAGATATGTGGTGTACAAGTGATTTGAAAATCCTACAAGGTTTGCATCATCCAAAGGAGTTGAGTGCAGCAAGATGCATCAGCCACATATTTCGCTTCAGCTATAGATAAAGCAATCGAACTTTGTTTCTTACTGAACCAAGATACTAATCTGGAACCCATAAAGAATGCACCACCACTTGTGCTCTTCCTGTCATCCACACTTCCGGCCCAATCTACATCTGTATAAGCATGAAGTGTGAGATCTGTATCTCTAGGATACCATAAGCCATAGTTTTGAGTTCCTTGAAGGTACTTGAAGATTCTCTTAACTGCCTGAAGATGAGTTTCCTTAGGATTTGCTTGAAATCTTCCAACTATTCCCACTACATGCATGATGTCTGGTCGAGTACCTGTCAAATAAAGTAGACTTTCAATCATAGATCTATAGGTTGGTTGATGCACTGCTGCTGATTGATCATTTGCACTGAGGCTGCATCCTGTAACCATAGGGGTACATACTGGTTTTGCATCTTCCATGCCATATTTCTTCAAGATCTGCTTGAGATACTTGGTTTGAGACAAAAAGATACTGCCTTCATTTTGTTGGATTTGCAATCCAAGAAAATATGTCAGTTCTCCAAGCAAAGACATTTCGAATTCTTTCTGCATCACCAAGGCAAAGCTTTGACTCATAGCTTCTTCATTG
Source organism: Pinus tabuliformis (assembly GCA_031772625.1). Lineage (NCBI taxonomy): Eukaryota > Viridiplantae > Streptophyta > Pinopsida > Pinales > Pinaceae > Pinus > Pinus tabuliformis. Next base: position 683,504,494 of record CM062814.1, on the reverse strand, counting down.
CTCCCAAAGATAATATCATTTACATACACAACAAGTATTAGTAATTTGTCATTTTCAATTTTTATATAAATATTGCTATCTGCTGATCCTTTTGAAAAGCCTTGTTGATGAAGATATTTGTCCAAATGGTAGTACCAAGCCCTTGGAGTCTGTTTAATACCATAGAGAGCCTTCTTTAGTCTACATACAAGATTTGGATCATTCCCAAGAATGAAACCATCTGGTTGCTCAATGTACACTTCTTCTTCTAAGTCTCCATTCAGAAAGGCTGATTTCACGTCCATTTGAAATACTTTGAACTTCTGAAAACTTGAGAGAGCAAGGAACATTCGGATGGCCTCAAGTCTAGCAACGGGAGCAAAAGTTTCTTCAAAGTCTATTCCTTCTTGTTGAGCATACCCTTTACAAACAAGTCTGGCCTTGTTTCTAATCACTTCTCCATTTTCATTCAACTTATTTTTAAAGATCCATTTTGTCCCTATGACATTCTTATCTTTTGGTCTAGGAACCAACTCCCAAGTGTTGTTCTTTTCGATCTGCTCAAGTTCTTCATCCATTTCCTTGACCCAGCATTCATCTTTGCATGCCTCTTTTAAATTTTTTGGTTCAGTGGAGGAGAGCAAAGCCAAATAGCTTGAGGCTTCTGCAATTGTTCTTCTTGTTTGTACACCTGCCTCTTTCTGCCCCAAAATTTGAGATTCTGGATGATTCTTCTGAACGTACTTGGATGGAGTCTTCTCTTCTAACCTTGTTTGTTCCTCTGGTGCCTCTTGAGGTTCTTCTTCATCATCAGTATGATTTGGAGGGTAGTCTTCATCCTCTTCGATATTTTCATAATTTACTTGCCTAGGAATGTTTCCTTTTTCATCAACCACCACATCAATGTTGTCAACAATTCCAAGTCTTTTATTGTAACACTTATATGCTTTGCTGTGGGGAGAATAACCAAGGAGAATGCCTCCATCTACTCTAGGTTCAAGTTTTCCAAGCTGTTCGTCATTATTCTTAATATAGCATTTGCTTCCAAAAATTTTGAAATGCTTTACCAAAGGAGTCTCACCATACCAGAGCTCATGAGGAGTTTGAGTGCTGTTCACTCAGACATTTTTTTTGTTGAGAATAACAACCGCAGCAAATGTAGTTTCACCCCAAAAGGTTGCGGGAGTTCCAGACTCATCAAGCATAGCACGAGCCATTTGTTGAACAGTTCTATTCATCCTTTCCACCACTCCATTTTGTTGAGGAGTCCTAGCTGTAGAGAATTCCCTTCTTATTCCATGTTCTTCACAAAAATCGAAAAATTCATTTGAGGTAAACTCCCCGCCTCTGTTAGACCTTAGGCACTTAGTTTTGTGATCTAATTCGTTTTCAGCCAAGGCTTTGAAAGATTTGAATTTTTCGAATGCTTCATCTTTGTGCTTCATAAGTCCTAACCAAACCATCCTGGAGAAGTCATCAATGAATAATATAAAGTATTCTTCTCCTCGAGGTGACCTTGTCCTAAATGGACCACATACATCTGTATGGACTAGTTCAAGAGGTCTGCTGGCTGATCCTTCCTTCTCAGGGAAGTTAGTTCTGGTTTGCTTACCAAACTGACATGATTTGCATATGGTGTTGTCTGGAATTTTGATATCTGGAAGACCACGAACTGCCTGGTATTTGCATGCTTTCCTTATTTGTGAAAAGCTTAGATGCCCCAACCTCCGGTGCCATAACCAGTGTTCATCATCCTTGCTCAAATAGCATTGTTGTTGTGCTTCTTCAAATATGTATAAATTATTTGGAGTTCTTCTTCCTTTGATCACTGTTTTTCCTGTATCAAGATCACAAACACTACATCCATTTGATCGAAATATTACCTCGGTTCCTTGATCGCCCATCTGACTAACACTCAGTAGATTATGCTTCAAGCCATCAACATACAAAACATTTCCAGCTTTGACCTTTTATTTCAACTGAGCAGTGCCTCTTCCTTTTATGACTGCAGGGGTATCATTTCCAAAAGAAAATTTCTTTCCCTTTTCTAAAGCACTATATGATTCAAGTTTTTATTTATCACCTGTCATATGCTTCGAACATCCGCTATCGATGTACCATTGATTTTCCTGTCCTTCTGCATAAAAAGCTATCCCACATCTTTCTGGTTGTGGTTCCTTTATTCTCCATGTTCTGGTACTTGAGGCTTGTTCCTTTGTCTGCCAAAACCTGCTCCTGCATTCATAATCTTCATGACCAAAGTTATTACAAATAGAACATTCAATTTCATTTTCAAGGGCCGAAAATTTGTTATAGGTCCTTTTCGTGATCCCAGTCATACTTCTTTGTTTTTTAGCTTCTCTAGTCATGATTGTTTTATAGGCAACACATTGAGCTGCTTTGTGGCCAAAGTTATGGCAAGAGAAACATTGGCCATTGAAGAAACTTCTGTGATTATCAAATCTACCTGCCAAATGATTGTAGTTTCTATTTTCATCCATTATTGAGGCAAATTGAGAAGATTTTACCTGTGGCTGGTTGTAGATTTTGTTCATCCTTAAGGTGGATTGCCCCTGATTTACCTGGTAGTCCTTGTTTATTCTTGATGTAATTCATCCCTGTTTTACCTGGTGATATCCATTGGGCTTTTGCTCATTCCTCCTTGCTGCATCGAGATAACTCTTTGAGGTGGATGCTTGAGATGCTTCTCCATTATACCCCATACCTGTCTTGATTAGTGGAGAACATTGTACATTGATAATCTCATCCAAAGTTTCATATCCTTTAACAAATTTAAGATTAAGAGCCTTTGTTTTCTCAATTTCTTTTCTAAGGCCAACAATTTCACATTCTAACTTCTCAAGAAATTTTTCTTTTTCATCAAGTTGGAATTGCAGAGTATCAATGATCACATTCTTTTCTTCTAAACATGTTTTGAGTCTAGAAATCTCTTCATAAAATCCATCCACATCTATAGCATCCATGTAATCATCATCTTCAAAAGCCATTAAAAGTTTATAGTTATTACCTCGTTCATCTTCATCACTATTTGAAAGACCATCACTATCTTCATGAGTGTAGTAACTTTTCTTAGTTACATTCTGTTTCTTGTTCCATCTAACGGGTTCCTTTCCTTTGTCAGTTTTATCCTTATGAGGACATTTGGCAGCATAGTGACCGACTCTCCCACAAGCAAAGCATTTGAAAGGTAACTTACCTCTGAATCTTCCAATACCCCGTTGAAGGTTTTTGACAAAATTTGATTCTTCTTCTTCTTCTGACGCATGTCCTAACTCATAGTAGTCTCCTTTGCCTGAAGCCTTGAAAGCTGCTTCTCTCCTGTCTGATGGTCCTCCTTTCCTCATTTCATAAGCAGTTAGAATCCCGTGTAGCTGTGACATGGTAAGGTTTCGAAGATTCTCCTTTTCTTCTATTGCAGAAACTTTAGATTCAAACCTAGGGGACAAAGATCTTAGAACTTTTTCAACCACAATAGCCTCTTTTATTTCTTCACCCAAGTTTTTCATACAATTAACAATCTCATCTACACAAAGGAAATAGTTAGCCACACTTTCATCATTGTGCATTCTGAGATTTTCATATTGAATCTTGAGGGTTTGAAGTTTTGCTCATTTTACCTGTTCATCTCCTTCATAGCTCAGAACAATCTTGTCCCATATTTCTTTTGTGGATTTATACTGCATAAACTTGATGAATTCTAATTGAGATAGGCATCCTAATAGGGTATTGACTGCTTTTGCATTTGTTTCATATTTCTTCTTCTCAGCCAGATCTGTAGGAGTTGCTGAAGGAAAAGTGTACCCTGTATCTATGATATCCCAGACTTCTGTACCAAGTGATTTAATATAGGCAGTAACTCTTACCTTCCAATATGTGAAGTTTGTCCCATCAAAAATTGGTGGCCTGATAGATGCTTCTCTCTCGTAGTTGCTCATGATGATGGATCTTCCTCCAAGCGATCAAGCTTCTTCAGAAGGACCTGCTCTAAAACCAATTGTTGGAAATAATACTGAGAGTGGGGGGGGGGGGGTGAATCAGTAATATCAAGTCAAATATTCCTTTTTCAAATCCAGATGATATACGCTACTTCAGTTAATTAAAACCGCTTATATATGCAACTATGTAGAAGGAAACCCGCGTATACAATGCAAACTTATAATTTACTTTATCTTTCAGATGATGATTATTACTCTGTGTATCAAAATCAAATAACCAGTAACCAGAAACAATAAAATAGAGCAGAGGACAATCACACACAAGAACACAAGATATAAGGTGGAAACCCAATGTGGGTGAAAACCACCTGCTGCAATTCGTCTCTATCTTCTTTTACTTAGAAACTTCCTTTTACAATGTACTGGTGCAGTCCTTTACTAGTACGCAGGCTGCAACCTGCAGAGAGCTACAACCCTCTCTTGTTCTCCAGCTTCTCCTGGAAGGGAGCTACAACCCCCTTAGCTCTTGTACTAGCCAAGATACTAGTACGTAGGTGCTGGCCTATTGAAGGCTACAACCTTTTATTTCTTCCAGGGACCTTGTTTCATAAATTTTCAGGCTAGATCCATGAACATCAAAAAATTTCTGCTTCAACCAATCTCCTTTTCACCGAACAAAAACTGAATCACAATAAACACTTCTCTGATAGCTATACCCAGAACACAGTGACAGTAACCATATACCAAATTCTGAACATAGAACACTGCAGCAAAAAACAGAGGCAGCTAGATCACAATAAAATACATATACGCTACTTAAACAACCTAAAACCTGTGTGCATACGCTCCTGTGCGTGGAGCAACCTGCATATATGCAGTTTGCCTTTACTGAACCTACGTGTATACGTGCCTTCACTTCACTGAACCTGCGTACAGATCTATAAAGGATAATTCACTCTTTCAAACAGTCAGATACTAATTAACCGAGATTTTCAGATTTATACATCAAGCGTGCGCCTCACAGAACAGATCAAAATCATACAAAGATACTATCATTCAAGCCTTAAATATTATGACCCATCAATAGATCTTATCCTTCTTTATGCGCTTATGTTCGTCCTTCATTCAGATCCAAATCTGCACCATAACCCCAATCACAAAAGTTTCATATCTAGCACATGTTAGATATTCAATTGATTCCAAAGATACTTTGCCAAATGATCTCCTTCCTCTTTTATAGTCTTAGGCCTTTGTCAATACCACGGTCCAAAACCATAATAACATAATACCACGAGCCCAATACTTTGGGATCAACCCTTATGACGAGATACCATGGTCCAAACCATAGGTTCAAATACCAAGGACTAACTACCATGGACCAAAGGTAAGTTTTCAAACATATACGCACTTTTCTTTGCATGAAAGTGCGTGTATATGCATACGCTCCTTCGAAATGTCTAACCCGCGTGTATACGCGACTTTGTCTAGATGAACCTGTGTATATGACTTTACTGAGATCTGTCACCAGATAGAGTTTTCATCAAGGACAACACCTGTGCCAAAGCTCCAAACTTGTACCATAATGCCAACAGATCTTTACCAAAATCCAGAAAATTTTAGACTCCTTAAGCCTTGTCGGATCCTTTATTGACCACAACAAGGTGATTCGCGCTGCCTCAGGTAAATCTTCTTTGTGTGGGGGGAACTGACTATCCTCTAGCAACCTCCAAGTTAATAACACAATAGACAACACCAACCATACATAATGGAATGGATTTCTTTCTTCCTGGGTTTCTCAGCAGTTCACGAGGAACTCCTGGCATAAATACTTCTCCCAATTGTGTTGGACGCACTTTGCGCATGGTGCTGCAAGTGACACTACCGCTATCGGAACTTCGTCCGCGCAACACTTCCTCATAATTTTTCCCATAAGTATCTAGGCAATGAACTACACTACCTGGTCTTGAATTGAGTGGATAGAGTATCCGCGTGACTTTTTAACAAGGCCATACTCTTTCTTCATTTTATCAGCTAATTCTTTTGTCCCTGGGTTTCCCTCCAAACTCCTTGGCAGGGTCCGCTTCTTTATATGGCAACTTCGTGATCCTATGGATCAACATGTCTGTAATTGGGATGGGCTCCCCAAGCCATAAACACCCATCTTGCACCAACGAGAGGAGTTGGCGCACAGACACTGTGTTGATAGTTGAGCGATGATAGTGCGACACTAAGAGCATGTTCAGCAGCCTTGCCTGCTCAACACCTCTGACCTAGTTAATTGGATCCAACTGTGTAACCCCTGTTTCTTCGTAATATATCTTTGTCATATATTTGCTAGTTGCTAAATGCGGGAACCTCTCATGGTCCACGAGGTCCCAGACCTCCATTTTTAGTACTAGATTGCGTGCTAACCTAGGACCTTCAAATTCCACCTATTCAGTCAACAGAGGTGTTGACACCATGAAATTCTCAGAATCGGGGTCTTTGGTAACCTTGGTATTTCCCTTCCGCGGTGGGATATACTCGAGAAGCCTTGAGATAGGCTCGATTTCTTTGACATCTACTTCCTTGACACCTTGGTATTCCTCCTCTTCTAAATCGACCACTTGATCTGGGTGTTTGTCTTTCTTCTCTTTTTGTTGCACCTCTGGATTCTTCCCCAATGACATTCTCACTGGCAACGACTTCTTCTGTTCTCCTTTGCAGCTAGTTGCTTGATTTTACCTTACGCTCATGCTTTTCTCTCTAGAGGATAGATTAGGAGGGAACCTCCCAGAAATCAAGTAGTTGGATATGTTAGAAAACCAAGGAGAAAGCACCGAGATGATGATGAGGGGTTCATCTAGAAGTTTATCATCCACCATCTTCTCATTACCTATAGGCAAGGTTAGCCTTGAAAAAAAATCTACAAAAAGGCTTTCTTTCCCTGGTTTGTCAATAATAGTGAAAGGAAATTGTTGTAACAATAACAACCATCTAATTATCCTGACATTAACATCAGGCTTATTTATCAAATATTTAATGGATGCATGATCAGTATGAACAAAATTTTGATACCCAGTGATATAGTGCTTCAATTTGTTTAAAGAATGTACTATAGCTAAGAGTTCTTTTTCAGTGATAGTGTAATTCAACTCATCTTTAGACAAATTCTTACTAATCAAATAGATAGAATAAAGTAATTTATCTTCTACTTGTCCTAAGGCTCCCCCCACAACTTTAACTGATGCATCAATATGGATATGGAAAGCCAATGCCCATTTTGGACCCCTTAGGATGCATGTAGTGGTCAATTTTTCTTTAAACACTTCAAGGGACTCTTGACAGTTGCTTGCCTAACAAAAATCTGAATCCTTGGACAATAATCCAAACACAGGTGAAACTACTTTACTAAAGTCTTCGTTGAATCTCCTATAATACCCAGCTAGTCCTAAGAAACTCCTAAAATATCTTTGCTTTTGAGGGGTAGGGACCCTTTTGATGATGGAAATCTTGTTTGGGTCAACCTGTATCCCTTCCTTGGATATGGAATGGCCAAGGATAGTCCCTTCATTAATCAAGAATTCACATTTATCAGGGCTCAATGAGAGATTCATTTCAATACATTTCTTCAAGACCTTGCACATATTGGAGAGAGCTTCATGGAAGTCACATCCATAAGGAGTGAAATCATCCATGTATATTTCAACAGAGTCATGAACAAGTTCATAAAAATACTCAAAACTTCCCTCTAGAAAGTAGTAGGGGCATTGCACAAACTGAATGGAAGAAATCTATAAGAAAAGGCACCCCAAGTACATGTAAATGTGGTCTTATCTTGCTCTTCAGGGTTGATCTAGATTTGGTTGTATCCACTGAATCCATCCAAGAAGGAGAATAATTTCTCCCCTGCAAGGCCATATAGGATTTGGTCAATGAAGTGTAAAGGAAAATGGTCCTTCTTTGTAGCCTTGTTAAGTCCCTGGTAATCAACACATATTCTCCACTTCCCATTCTTCTTGGGAACTAAAACAAGATGTGACACCCAATCACTATCTGAAATGAGGTATATGAACTTTGCAGTGAATAGCTTCTGTAGTTCTTCTTTCACAATGTCCATAAGCGCTGGGTTTATCCTTCTCTAGGATTGGCGCATAGGCTTGCATCCCTCTTTGATGTAAATATGATGAGTACAAACTAAGGGATGAACACTTTATATTTCCTTATAATCCTAAGCAAAAAAATCCAAGTGTTGCTACAACACATTGCACAATTATTCTTCATGTTTGGCCGAGAGACAAGGGTTGATATTTAAGGTTCTGGATGGGCCAAACTATTCAAAATTGACATGTTCTGGACTTCGGTCAATAGGGAATAAGTCAATCCAAGGACTGCTCCCAGATTCTTTCATTAACTCACCAATTGGTATGTGAGTGGGAGGTTAGTTCTGGAGGATATGGTCAATGAGGTCATGTTCATCAGGTTGCCCCACTCCTATAATAGTATCTAGAGTGTGGATTGGGTAGGGGGTGATGTGATATAATTAGTATGCTTCCTCCTCTTCTAGCCGCAAGGGTAAGTCATGTTCGATATAAGATTGAGCATGAGGATACAATACCATTTTTTTTATAAATGTCCATTCTTAATGGTCATGTTCCCAGCCCTACAACTAATGTAGGCATCAACAGTGGCCAACTGTGGTCTTCCTAAGATGAGAGGATAGCCATTAAACTTGGCTTTGGGTTGGATAACTAGGAAATCAATAGGATACTCCCAAGAGTTAATGGATATCATAACACTTCAACAATTCCCTTAGGAGCTACTGTGGATATGTCTACAAGATGTAGCAATGTGGTGGTCTTCCTCAAATCCCCTTGGAGATTTAGCTTTAGCATGGTTTCCTTAGTCATCACATTGATTGCAGCCCCAAGATTAATTAGGTTATTAGGGACTATAAGGCCATCAATGCGCACATCCACTATTGGGCTTCTAGGGTCTAGATGTTTCAAAAATATCACCCTCCCAAGCATCAAATCAGATTGTTTCCCAACAACATTTATGGTGGGAGTATGTATTTTTATTCTCCTAGGATTTTAATAACATTTCTCCTTAATAATATTATTATAGATGGGAACATCTTTAATTCCCTAGAGAAGGTGGATCTTATCACTAAAAATTCTTCAATTCTCCCAAAAGTTCAACCTCTTATCGCATGTGATGGTTACAGTGGATCAACATCTCATGAAAGGGTGGTGTGTTGACTTGAGGAGCACTCTCTTCCTTCTATTCTTCAAGCTTTTCAGGTGGAGAATGTGGGTGATTATCTAGGAGCACTCTCCTAGACCGAAGGTTGATCTCCTGGATTTCCACAACATAAGAAGGATATAATTTCTTTCCATTGTATACTTGTTGTGCTTGCTTTTTGTTTGGGTTCAGATTGGGTTAAGGAGGAATTTGAGGTTTCTTAGGTGGAGTAGGATGAGTGAGTTATGGTTGAGGTTGGGGTGGAGGCATTAAATCAGGAGGTTGGTTGACTTGAGCCCTCCACCCTTGTGATGGGTCGCCCCATTGAGAAGATTGGGGTGGATATGGATGAAAAGGATGCTTGATAGGTTGAGTAGGATATGGAGGAGAATAAGGCCAAGAAGGAGGTGTGAAACAAGATGGATGAGTGGAAGAGTACCAATGTGGCAAAGGTGCATTCTGATTTGGATTGTAATAAGAGTAGTGTGCACCTTGCATGCCTTGCTGATATGGATAAGATCCTTGAGGTCTTCTTTGACTGATGAAGAAAAGTTGCTATGAACCTCCTTCTTCCACTTGGTATACAACTTTTAGTCCTGGAAAATAAGGGAATTTTTCTGTTGCATGATTTTCTTCACAGAATAGGTAGACTTCTATGATAGTCAATGGGCATTCATTCCTATGATGACTTTTGGTGAATCTAAGGCAAAAAATAGCTAGTGCCCTTTCTGCTTCCTCCTGCTTTCTTTTGATTTGCATGGTATCCATTTGCAATGGAAATGTATTCAACATTTCACTCTTGAAATCCTCCAACATGTTCCCTATCTCATTCTTGATGGATGTTATTGAGGGAGAGGAAGTGACCAAGCCTTGACTAGCCCTACCCTTATTCCTAGTGGCCATAGAGTGATTCATCAGGTCCAAGAGTTATCCTAAAGATTTCTTCCTTGGTTTCTTTGGACCTAAAGTAGTCCCTATACTTTCTATTGAAGTCCTGTTGTATTTGGGCCTAGGTAGTGATGCTACCCCAAGGCAGACCCATAAACCAACACAAGGTTGCATCTTTAAGGGTAAAGGGGGATAATTTCAGCTTCTTCTCATCAGAGGAATAGTCATAGGTCATACAAACAACAACAAATTCAAAAATGAAGGTGTCAAGATCCTCAGAGGTTGAGCCATGGAAGTGTGGAAGGGAAATAAGGCTTATATCTTCATTCTAGCCTCTCCACTGGTCTCTCTGATAGGGAAAACCTCATTGTCCCTATTTTCAGCCACAGTTTGGGTAGGTGAAGTGGGTTCTTCTTCTTCCCCAATAGGTTCTTAAAATATTTCAGGTTTCTCACCTATAGGTTCTTCTAACTCCCCTGTGGTCAGAGAGGGAAGATCATAGTCACTCAAGAAGAGTGAAGGTTGACTGCTTTAGGGTTTGGGGTTTTTTGGTAAGAAGTTTCCTTGATTATCCCTACTAATATGAGGCATGATTTTTTTTTACTTTTTCAAAAACTATATGCAAAACATAAAACAATGCTCAAGTAGAAATAACATCTACTTAGAGACCTCCCCATAAATGATGCCAAAAATTGGTGAGCCCTGATATTGCACCAAGAATGTTGCAACTCGCAAGGGTTCCTGAACTCAAATTATCAACCTGCGGTTGATACAAAGTTAGAGGTGAAAATACTATATGCACAACAAACTAGATTCTACTCATGCCACCCACAGTCATGACATTAGATAAAGGTGCTCAAAGACCATTCCTCCTACTGAACTATAATGAAATTTTTCTAATGAATGTACAATTGAAAACTAATTCTAGCTATGAAAGCAGAAATGCCATTTTATCAACTTGTAGATGCTAATTAATCAATTCATGAAAGGACAAGGGCTAATCTACTTTCAGAAAGGAAGCTACATTATCTTGCATAATTCATCAAACTACCAACATAATTGCATGCATCATCTACCTAGTTCACACTTGCTTTCAAAATAAAAAATCTGACTTGCATCATACTTGTGATTAAAAAAACTAATTCTACTTTATTTTGCAATGAGGAAAAGGAATGGTTGAAGTGATTTTTTAGGGTGAAAATGATGTCCTGAGGGTATCGAGAGTTCGATAGAGGTTAAAGAGAACATAGGAAGGATGGGTTGAGCCCCCTAGCCAAGCCTAAGACCTCTAAGAGGTATGTCTTGCACTAGGATGAATGCTCACGATGTCCTAAGTTTACTAGGCAAAGTGGCTTATACAAGCAAAGTTTCGGAATAGAATTTAGGGGTGGAAAGAGAATATGTAGGAGTCCAATATGGAAGTGGAAGAGGTTCCCTACCCTGCAGATCAACACAACCCTACAACCAATCACATGCATACATCCATTGATCATTAACAAAGTGATATAACCTATGATGGAAAATATGAGTTGAATTTAAATCACATCTATTTTATGCCATAACACTACTCTAATCACTAAACTGACTTCTAAGATAAAGAAATAAAATGTAAAGTAGAACAACTAACATTCATCTATTTCCAAGAAATCACAAACACAATATTTTTGGAATAATGTTGTGAAACCTTACACCCATTCTCCCACAAGAGAGGTGATGTATAAGATTACAACCACAGGTTTTTATAGCTTAACCTCTATTGAAATGAAAGAAACTAAGAAATGCTTGGAATCAAGAACAAAAAACAAGTACAAAAGAGGGACCAAAGCCTCTAGGTTGGGCCCAAACCCAAGGGTCTCATCCCTCTAAAACTAACTCAGATGCAACTTAATAACCAACTTCTCATTATCATAAAGTAAAGGTCTCATACATCACATAAAAGTTCAAAATGACAATGTCAAGTTCTAAGCTTAATAGCTACACCTAGCTGAATCAAAACTTCGAATCCTAATGAGCTTTTCATATTGTTTATTTATACAAAAGGGTAGTTGATAGCATCTCCCTTGAAAATAGGAGTGATTCCCTCCTTGATCTTAGAAATGGTGGATCTTGTCCCTCTTGAGCTTCACTTGTACTAGGAGTTACTCGGTTGCCAATGAATTCGAACTGGTGAGAGAGGATGCTATGATCCCAAGCCAAGTTAGGGAGTTAAGGAGGTGGAAAAAAACCCATGATTCTCTCCTGGTTGTCTCCATCAAGCCCCAACATAGTAATTGCCTAAAAATGTTTCTTTTTCCTGCAACTAAACCACGTTAGGCCACATACTATGACAACCACCTTTTACTCCTCTCAATAAGCATAATATAACAAAAAATGTGAATTAAGGTGAGAAAAGGATATTTTGAAGGGTGGAGGATGGTATGATGATATTCAAAATATACCTATTGATGGGACTCATTAGTAAGTGGCTCACTAGGAAACAAATTTAGCAAAAGTTTCTCCATCTAATGAGGGAACTTGATGCAATTTTGCCCAATTTTTACTAAGGGGTGAGGAATGATCCAAGGGAATATTGGTGGCCACCCACCTCTTCCACTGATTCAATGGTTCTTTATATTCATGGTAGTATTTCTATAGTTGGAACACAAAATTTTAGGTTCATTTCCTAAATAATGAATTTTGGCCATTTTTAGGGCCAAAGGTTGCCATAGAATGCCCCAACCCCAACCAAAAGTTGTAAGCTTTAGATATTTCTTACCAATAATCTATTATGAACCTCAAACAAAGATTGCATGCAAAATTTTCACGCCTAGGAAGTTGATGTATCAACTAACCACCTTAGGGCCCATAAACGCTTCGAAACTTCATCTTCTAGGGTTAGGATTTTGGAATTTTATTGTTCCTTTTTTATGTTAAAAGGTCATTCTTTTGGATTCTTAAAGTAGCTTCTTCTAAATGAGCAAGGCCAACATCTCCCTCTTCCAAAGATAAGATATCATCATTCTAATTATTTTGTGATCTAGAATGTCTTATTATTTTATTCATTAATAAAAAAATATGTTTTCACTATATCACTAAGGTCTTTGTTATATTCTCTACATGCACTCCTTTAGTTTTCCCACCTTTGATTTCATTATCTATAAAACATGTATTATTGGTATCAAATCTATCTTCTCCTTATTTCTTGGTGAATGTCCCTAACGAGGCCATGTTATAGAGAGTTGGGTCTCAAACTAATTTCACTTGAGGAATATTACTCTCATTAGCCCAAGTGGCCTCCCATGGAATAAGAAAAGAGTGATTATGGATCAGGAGAACTTATCAAGTTGTTTCTCCAGGAGGTCATTATGCAATAGAGGAACAAAATGATGAATAGACTTTTCCATATCCTTAAATGACTACCAATGGTGGCCAAGGAACCTTCCAAAAGTACCCATTTTGAAGGTGCGACACACTTCAAGGTACAAGTTAACTTTGATACTCCTTTATATTAAGGCCTAATAGATGTCAATTATTTGGGAAACTGGTTAAAATTAGAGGGTTATTACACTATCCAAATTTTTTACAATGTCAAGAAGATCACTTTTGTGCTCCTTAAATCCCATCCCCATGTCAAAAATTCATGGGAAGGCTACTGTGAGAGACAGTGTGGAGACGAGTCTATAGAATTCTTAATAACACCAAATTAGGTGGTAGTTTATTGGTGCCTTCAAGGAGGAATTCTATCTATTATGAATTTTTCACCTTAAAAATGTAAGAAACCAATAATTACATTCCTCTTCAAGGGGGAAACACCCTTTTACAATGAATATAATGTAAAAGACACTATTTGATGATTTTAAGAATAGGTCTCCTTAATACATAAATAGGAGACAATGGGTACAATTATAATAAAATGGGCCCATGAGGCATTCTGGTCTACATGAAAATATAATAACAGAAATGTAATCACTCAATATTTATGGCTTAATAAGGGGTTTTATAGTTAAAATAGGGTTTAACATGCCCCTCTACTTCAAACAAGTGTTTTCCTCAACGTTGGACTAACTTCCAATGATTTTTCCATAATAAGTCATCTTGCCATGTCATCTTCTCCACTAGTATTATTTTCTATTTGATGATGTGCTCCATAATTGTTGGGTTACTCGATTGCTTAATCCTTGTTGCAAGGATATTTTTTTTCTACTTCTACTATGATTTTCCCTTCTTAATTTATCTTTGGTACATACCCCAACTACAAATGAATAACACGATCAGGATCTCGATTAGGTGGAAGACCCTTTAGCATTAATCCAAATACTTTGGTATGATTGTGCACAACTCTATGGATATCCTCTAACATTTATGATAATGACTTTTGAACGTTCCATTACACCCTGGTGCCCATTTTTGAGTAATTTTTTCACTCCATTAGAACTTATCACTTTAGAGGGATTCCCTCAAATACCTTTGAGCTCAATTTCCTTCCCTTATGAGTTAAATATTATGAAGAAATCTTGAAAATTAAAGTTCATTGTTCCCAATGATTGTAACCATTAGAGCTATAATACAACATAAACACCACCCAATTGTATTGCAATCATGTGATTGTCCAACAAATGCTTCCCCATATTAGCTTAATATTATGGAACTTCCCTAAACAATTAATGATGCCTACATCTATAATTATTACTTGAAACCTTGGTGCAAGATATATGGAACAATTGAGAAATTTTGATAATTTGTAATTGATGGAGTTATGGGTACTTCCTAAATAGATCAACACTATTACCTTTGTATTTTTGATATATCCTTCTCTCTTGAGGGTTTGTGAAGTATTGATGCTAACCAATGCATGGCATGATATTGTTGGGGTAGTATCTTCTAGCTATAGATCTCGTGACTATTCCAATTCTTGATCTCCTCCCTCTTCAAAGTCTATGTAGAATAATTTCTTTTCAATACATTTATGCTCCTTACTGTACTTGCTATCACAATTGAAATACAATCCCTTTTCTCTTCACTACATTTATTAATGGTTGATTTTTTGGTGGCCATATTATTACTTTTATATTTCCTTTCTAGACTAAAATATTTCTCTAGAGATTTAGGTTTAAAGAGGTGCACATAATTTTGGATTCTTTCCTTTAAATTTCTAATAAATAGGTCTAACAAAACGTCCTTTGAAATATTATTTACTATAGGACTCAACTTTTGGAATTATTAAATGTGTTATGGAATTGGACCATTTTGTTGAAGATTTACGAGTTGAATAAATAATTTATTTCTCTTAATATACTCATAATGTGTTATTAATTCCTCTATAAAAATGTACCAAGATATAACAAAATCCTTTTTTCTTTCACAAGTCCATTGATACCATACATGTTCGTCTTGTTATAAAAACATCGATGCAATATTTAACTTTTGTAAGGATGTCACTTGGTGTAGATCAAAACATTGCTTTATCTAAAATATCCATGTTACAAGATCTTTACCATCAAATTTCCTCATATCGATCTTCAGAATATAGTAATTCCTTGGAGCTAACTTGAAGACTTGATGATGTGGATCTTGGATTCAAAATTCATGATTATGGTTCTACGATTCAATATTTATGCTCTCCAATTGTGATAGAATACTCTCCATATGAGATTCATTTTTAACAACATGCTTCTCCTTATGTTCATGATTTCTTTGGATCTCCACATCGCTTTTAGGAATCCTCTTTAAGGGAATATTTTCCATGGAAATCATGGATTTTTGTATTTCTTCCTTAGCTTCATTCATCTTCTTTTCCATTTCCCTTTTAATTTTTTCTTGAGAACATGATAAATCCTCCCTTTTCAACATACTACCATCCATTTCATAACTTTCTTATCTAATTGAGATAACCTAAATTCTAAGTATTCACTTTCTTCATGAGTCAAGGATGAACCTTCAACAAATTTAATTGGTGTAATATCCTTCTTTGAAGGCATGTTGGAAAATAATAATAACACTCCTCTTTATGACAAATTTCAGCCACCAAGGAAAAAGGGAATCTTCTAAGCAACAATTAGGTCATTAGTAAGTTATGTACCTTAATTTGGAGAATATTAGAATGGATGAAGTTGTATTGATATATCTATGAGATTTGAGCCCTTCTAGATATAAAAATTTGTTCTGTAATACTCTGATATGTCTTTTCTACAATTCCATAGGTTTGAATTGAATTTGATATGTCAAGTGAAATTTATCGTAACTTTCCCAAAAATTTCTTAGTTTTGGCCTCTTCCCAAAAGTAAAATTATATAGCATGCCACATGTCCAAATATTCAAATAAAATTCTCAAATTTGTAACTGAGGTTCTTGTTTATGTCTCCTAAATCCCTAAATATTTCATAGTTTGAAAAGTCCCAAACAGGAAGATATAGAAAAAACATCAAGTTGACTTGTTTAAAATTTATTTTAGGACTATTCGAAAACCCTAACTTCCATAGGGTATAACCCTGAAAGTAGAGTGAACCAAATTATAGAAATTAAACTAAAAATTCCTTAATATTTCTTGTTAATATGATACAAGTTTCACTATTAGAAACATCATACAAAAATTTTATTGTGGAAATGCCAAATTAACTAGTTGGAAACTAATTGTAGTCACATTCATGAACCTAGACTTCCTTAGAGCATATATCCAAAATTACTAAAAAACAAGATATGAAATTTGAACTAGATTTTCACCATGGTTTCACCTTAACATTGTCCAAGTTTCGTGTTCTGAACCTCACATAAAAAAAATATAGTGAAAATTATGAATTGACCCGTTTGAGATTGATTTTAGGAGCATTTATAAACCCTAACTTCCTTGGAGCATATCTTTGAATATATAGTGAACTAAGATCTTAGTTTGAACTAGATATTGGATGAGATGTCTTCTCACCATTCTCCAATTTTTACTATTTTAGACTACCCAAAAAAATGTTATAGTGAAAGTGCCATGGTGACCTGTTTGAAGCAACAAAACTAGGATCATGAGCCCTAATACCAAATGTTATGCTTGCACCTTAAAAATGAGAAGAAACCAATAATTATAGTCCTCTTTAATGGAGAAACCTCCTTTTACAATGAACACAATATATAAGACAGTATTTGATGATTCTAAGGCTAGGTATCCTCAATGTGCATGTGTGTGTAGGAGATAACGGGTACAATTATAAGAAAATGGGGCTATGAGGGTTTCTAGCCTACATATCAATATAAAAACTAAAATTTAATAGCTCAATATATAGGGATTAATAATAAGTGTTATGGTTAACATGGGGCTTATAAAGGCTTAACACTACCCTACTAGGAGTTTTGATTACCAGTACATGAGATTGACAACTTTGTGTTATGACAGAGAACAAACAATGCCAAAATACACTAATATATTTCATATATTTTCTTAAACATAAGTAAAAAGATGTTGATCTACATCTTCTTTTGAATACCACAGTGGCTTACACAATTACATCCATTTAAAAATGGATTTCTTGGACATCTCCTCACTAGGAGCCACTTAATGATATGCTTGTAAAAATCAAGTAGTTATTGAAGCAAAGTAATAAATGAGAGTTCGAGTATGAAAATATACCATAACAAAAGCATTATAAAGGTATTCATAACTCCTAGAATAAGGTAAATATTAACAAGAATAAAACTCAAGACAACTAGTCTAAGCTATTGGTAAAAAAAGTTAATGGGAATTCAAAGAAGGAAACTAGAAAGTGGTGTGATTTCCACAAAACCCCCTAGCAAAAATTGACAAATGTCAATAAAAAAATCATTACTGGCTAAGACTAAAATTAAATAAATAGAATATAACTCATTTTCTGATTTAAAGAAGCATAAACGAAAGTGGATAATCTATGTAGAACCTGATGCTACCATCATGTCCAAAAGTACCCAACTAGAAGAGACAAAGCACCTTGAGGAGGGGGAACACCTCTTCCATTCTTAGATGTGGGTGAAGGATTCCACACTGCATTTCATTATTAATATTTAGAGCCAAAATAATCTAATATTAGTTTAGGTCATCAAGATATTAAAGTTGTCAACAGTGCCACAACCCAAACATACACCATCAGTTGGTTGAGCCAAGGAAGAGACATCCACTCCAATCAATAATGTTTCCTTACCTATGGAATAAATCCCTTCAAATATGAGGTATAGTGTGATGCTATTTTAAGAAACCTTCTATGTGGAGATGTCTTGTCATTTATGAATCTCATCCTTGTAGTGTCATAATTATTTTGAGAGGTAAACTCTATAGGGTAACAAAAGTAGTCATGACTACTCAAATTTAGTTAATCTCAACAAAATAATATCAAAAGTTAATCTTTCAAAATGAAAAGTTTTTCCCCTTCATGGTTCAATCACAAGGTGAACAAAATTTCATTGTAACCAACATAACCTTATCATGGGGACTCTCTACACAACAGAAGTAGATGGAAAATATTGTAGAGGCATATAAAGATATCTTCACTTCACCAATGAGAGTTCCTCTACACTACTAGGTCAAACATTTAATTGAATTGATATATGGTTCCCCTTTACCTAATGGCCCAATATAAATATGTTATGTTCTAGATAATGAGGAAATAAATTGTCATATTCATGGCCTCATTTGAAAGGGCCACATTTGATCAAGCTCCTCATCTTGCAAGAACCCAATTGTGCATTGGAACCTATGGGTATGTTGGTTCATCAAACCTTTATAAATTTTGGAGATAATCAGTCAAAGGATAAACTAACATGAGATTGTCAATTGAGTGGTTGGCTAGTGGTGCAGTTGATTGAGTCGTCAACGAGTTAGTCAATTAACATACTAGAAACAATTGTTTGAGTAGTTGACTAGTGGGATTTCCAACTAAATGGTTGGACAAATTGACTAGATGATCATTGTTGACTTAGGAAATCGATTACATGATAAGAATTGGGTTGATCAGAATAGTCAAATAGCTACAAAAATAATGTAAATTTCACGAAAATATTAAACCATTAATGCTCATTTGTGTACTGAGCCATTGAAAATTCAAGAAAGTTGGTTATATTTGGAAACTATAAATAAATAACCCAATGGGTTTAAAATTTATGAAGTATCAAGTATCAAAAATTTTATCGCACGTTTGGAATTCCAGTCACAATATGTTGTGCTTGAGTGATGTAATGATGCATTTAGACATTACCCATCGAAGTGGAGTGCCTTTACTCTTCTAGTTATTTATTTTAGATTTTCTTTTATTATTTTTTTCTTTGTTCCCAAGTTCACTCCCCAACATGGTATTAGAGCTATTTGTTTTAACCTATCCTTTTCTCTTCAAATCATTCTAAGTTGGATATTAAAATGATTGAATTTAGGATGATCAATTTGTTGATTGGAACATTTTGTGAACATATCAAATCTATCAGAAATATGAATATGGCTTCCAAGAATGATCTTCCTATTTATAATGGACAAAAGTATGTTATTTGGGCACCAAATATGGAGGCCCTAGAGAAGAGAAAATGGATCTAGAAATATATGAATACTACTATTCCATATCTAAAGGATAAACAAATGAAGTTTTTCATTGAATGAAAGAAATATGAAGTCATTGGGGTCATTATGATCTATATTTATCATGAAATCCATTTACATATGAGTTGGATTAACTATCCTTATGATTTGAAGAAGAAGTTGAAGTTGTTGTTTGATAAAGTCAATGAAATTTAGGCCATATAGTTAGAGAAAGAGGTGTTCTCTATCGATTCCCATTCCTTTGAAAGGATTGAGTACTATCTGGCTTGTGTCAAAGAGATATAATTGGAGCTAGGAAAAATGTGAGAATAATTTTCTAAAGAAAGAAAAACAACTGATTGAATTGGTCCTGATGAATCTAAGAACACCTTATGATGTGTTATGTCCCTAATTTCACACCAACTAGAGATCATGCAAGGAAGATGTTATGGAATACACCTTTGACATCTTTAGTGATTTTTTTATCAATGACCAACAAAGGATCCTTAATCAAGGGAATATTGGTAGTAAACACTAAGATCACTTTATCAAGGAAAGAGAAATTCGAATCAGAAGGAGAGAGGAAACAAAGTGGAATACCTTAACCAAAAAGCAAGGAAATTTTAGCAAATCTCCTGCCCCCCAAAAATTATATGTATAATAAATTGGGAATACATGTGATTCATATGAAAATGTATAGGCTATTTTATCAATAATATAATATGCATATATAATTTTTTAGTAAATATTTCACTAAATTATAAAACACTGTAAAATTGTGGCAAATATTTCACAAAATTGGAAATCATTGTAAAATCATGGTTAATCCTTAATAATATATACAACCATATATACTAATAAGAAAATATTTTCATTAAACTATACTGTACTCATTTTTTCATGTTTGTGAAAAGAATCATCATGGGTTATGTTTGTCAAGATTCTTATTATACAACCTTGCAAATCACTTTGTATGGTTTTAATATTTTTTACCACAAAGTTCTACTTACCCCCCAAGAGGAAACTAGTTGGAGAGGCACCCAAAAAGGTGTTCGATTAATAATTATAGAGGCTATTTCCCTCAAAATAGTTCTTGACACATCGAAACTTATCACTCATGTTCTATGTAATATATTCTAGAGGCTTCACATGAAAATACAGTCGATGAATAACTATCTCAAAATCATGAATATTTACATCAAATTCTTTTTATTTATTTATACATTTATTCTCTAACAACTAAATTTATTTGGCTTCAAATAAAACAATAACTTTAGGATTTGGTGCTTTGTCACCATTTATAACCTTTCACCTCCTTCTTGGCTCATAACTATGATAGTAGATGGTGCACTTTATTCTAAAATTCACAAATATATAATTTTGAACTAGAAAATAGTTCTTTGAGATCACACAAAATGAAAAATGAGATTGAATGGAAGATAAATATGCCTTGAAACTTAATTTCTTATGCGAAAAGAAAAAAAAGCAATGACATAAACTCATAAAAAATGCACAATTAGCGAGTTCAAAATATAACACATAAACATAAACAATAGTCTTTGGATGGTCATTACTTGGTAGAACATGTCACAAAATATTCATTTTCAAGGGATTTTTCACTTGAAGAATGATAATGCACTAAACATTTTTTTTATCCTCCACTAACTACAAGGGATGCCCTTTTAGTCTTGCAATGAAAAGTATAAGTGCATTGAAGAAATTCCAGTCGCATGATAATAGGTCTCCTACAATGAACACGTAGGAACCTAGTGCATAGAACATTTTTCTCTTCACTTAGCTAAGAAAAGATTTGTTACATCTCTTAATAACCAATAACTCTTTTCAAAGAAAATGTAAATAAACATAGTAGATTCTAAAAGGTGAATATGTTTCATTCATTCCACAAAGTGAAAGGAAAAAAAAAAATTCCTTGAGCCATCAAATATATAAAGAAAATAATAATTATTATAGAAAAAAAATTGAATGCCAAAAAATTAATTGAAGCCATATATAAAGCCTAATATCATATGCTTCTCAAATAAACATGACAAAAATATATATAAAAAAATGCTTCTTTACTCAACAAAGGTATTTAACTTTAAACCAAAACCTTGAATCAATAAAAAAAAAATGAAGCTAATCATGCCACAACAAAAGGTTTAGTTAAGCATCAAATGGGGATTGGAAGCATTCAAGGGATTAACATATTTAAAAATAAAAAATTTAAACTTGAAGAAATGCTCCAAATGCAACAAATAAACAAGAAATTAATATTGGCCAAGATATTAGAGCAGATCAAAGAAATTTCATTTACTTGAATGAGACCATTCTTTCTTAGAAAATGTCTTGTTAAATTAGTTATTTATCCTTTAATACTATGGAAATATCTATGTGAAGAGATAGGTCTTGACATTATCAAATTCCAACTTCATTTCCTATCATACACAAGAAAGAAATAAAGTAATAGTTAAATATCAAGACATCAATCATAAACTAACTTGCATCAAGGAAATGTGGCTCCAATGTTACAATAAAAAATATAAACTATGGAACCTGATTTTACCTCAAATATGCATTTAAATTGAAATATATTATCGTTTTATGATAAATAATTATGAACCTACACCAAAAAGAAAGGAACAAAAAATTAAATTAAACAACAAGAATCAATTAAGTGTCCCTTGTTCCTCCATATATATTAGACTAGTTAAAATCATATAGTACATGGATTTATAAATTCTCAAATTGGTACTCATTTCTTCAATCAAAATAAAATATTCTCTAGATGGGTTGTCATTCTAATCCTACAGATCATTATGTCCATATCATATTCATTAAAGAATATTGTTATATTTTTTTCACCCCTTTTATCGCAACTTGATTTCCAAAGAGTTAGTGCTCTTTCATATGGAAAAGTGTTAATTTCATACTTTGTTATGCATGATATTAAACATGTATCCATATGTTTATCAAGCTAGTTCCTCAAATTTGAATTCTAGAATGACAATTCACTAAACATCCTCTCATCCTCAACTGATCCCAAAATCATTGTTTGACATAAATTTGTTAATTTGAAATACTTTGATATTTTTTTTTGTAAGTATTAGCTATCACTTAAAATAGTACATATCTTGTTGTTGCACCATATTATAGAGGATTCTCCAAAACATGTAATTTCTTCCACATTGTTTCAACAAAGCACGTGGCTTGCCGAAATAATTTTGATGAAACTAAAATGCCTTGAATATGTTATTGATGTATTTAAATCTTATAGGAAAATTTGTGCCCCAAAGTTTTTAATATGGCCATAGAATCATGTTTTAAAGTGTATTGACAATGTCTATTATTCCAATATTGAGGATAAACTACAAAAATGGCATTCAATAATTCATCTAGAGGAAATTGTTCTCTTATTTCTAATAGTAGTGATTGTGTAACTTTTGTCAAGTTGTATCTTACTAAAATGACAATTTATTTATTCTATCTCTTGATATGGGGAACTCTTTAGTGATGCATTTTGTCTTATCAATATAATGAAAGAGAACCATGTACCCACACACTACTATAGATATTATCCCTTTTCATCAAACTTCATTATTTTAAAGCATTTTCTATATTAACAGTTGTAGTCCAATTTGTAAATTGTGGACCTTTGTGAAAGTATATGAAATCATATATAAATTATCCAATTAAAGATATTCTAATTTTCTTGCATTTATGTATTTTTCAATGTACATTATGTGACTTTGAGACATTTTCACAAGAACATTCATTTCATCTAGCAAAGGAAGAATGTTAATAATGTATCTATGTTGGTTAATTGAAAGAGAAGATATTGAGATTTGTCTGCAATGAAGTAATGTTCATACATCACCCCTACTAAATTATTGGTACTCAATAGGTTATCTTTGAGCTAGTCTATTCAATGAGATCCATCTTGTATCAACATCTTGTAATAACTTCAACTATCCAGTAACATTGTCATCTAAATTTTAAAACTCAAACAATTGTTTAGGACTATGACAAAAGTATGCATTAACCTATCATACAAGACCTTAAAATTTTGAAATTGATGAAAACTTGCTTACTATTTTGAATGAAAGATTCATCCTATGAGCCATGCAATGAATGCTTAGCATATTCAATGAATTTAAAAGTTGCAGCCTAACATAAGGCATATTTCTCTATCCTTGCATTATTAATGCTCCATCTTCTTTGACACTTACCAAATTATTTGTAATCATTAAATTAAATCCATATTGTAACGATTTCCTTCAATTTACTAACAATAATTTCATAAATATCTTCAATTGTAGAATTCTCCTTCGTGTTATGAATACTTAGAATATACAATGAAGTTAAAAGTTGTATTCTAGCATGAAGATAATGTGGATCCTTGGATTAATTATTTTTAAAGTATGATAATACATTATTTGGTCATAATTTTTTCTTCCTACAATCGGTGTTTGACACCTCAATGAATATTCCACAATTGAAAGTTCAAATTGATTTTGAAACCAAAAGTGAAACTTGCATGAGAAAAATAATATAAAATTGGTACAATTCATACCAAGTATGAAATCTCTGTATCTATTTATATTTATTCTATTTTTCATGAAATCAAATTCTATGAGAAAACATACACTCAAAAATAAAATCCATAAAACATGATTTTGTATTAAGAAAATTCATTCAAAGAGAGAGTTGGAAGATGAATTACAGAAGGAAAAACTAATTACAAACAATATAAAATTCTATTAAAGTACATGTTTTTGCTCAAACTCTTGCTAAAGGAAAAGTTCGATCCTATAAGTGAGAATTGATAGGAAACTACTAGGAAAACCACCCACTTTAACTTCCATGGCCTTGCCTCTCACTTTTAGGTCAAATGAATTGTCTTAACCCTAAAGGGATATTCCAAAATTATTAAGAAATTATTCATATTATATTTTATTGAAATTATCTATCTCTCTCTCTCTCTCTCTCACATATTTGAATAAAATGGATTTTAGAGTTGATATAAAATATATTTCATTAATTATATTGAAATATATTTAAAAAAATATAACTTTTACCTGGAATATCTATATATATATATATATATATAATGTCAGATATTTCTAGAATACACTGTGTAATATGGTTGATCCGTCCAATGTTTCGGATGGTGACTCCATCCATCATCAGGGACCAAAAGAGCCATGTAAGTAAACGAGTGTTGGAGAGCCTTTTATAGGAAAAATTGTTGAATTATGGGTAAGATGGCATAACAATCACCTTTAAATTGAATAAATAATATATTGGACCAGTTATACTTTATTGATAAAATAATCTTTGACCAATCCAAAAAAATGATTAGAATAAGTTTTTTTACCTAAATTTAAGAGGTTAATGAGACCCTAAAAATAGTAAAATACAATACAATTAAACTTTAATTAATAAAATATGAATTAGATTTTTGAAAAAGGGGTGGTTGAATCTTGAATTAGAAAAAAATTGACCTTATGAGCTTGAGAAAGTAACAAATCATAAAATTAATAATATAATTTTAATAAAATGAATAAGAATTTGGAAAAAGGCATTTGATCTTAAAATTAGTTTAGACATTAAGTTAAGAATGATAATTTTCAAATCCATAAAAACAATCAAAGATTCTATATATTTATCAAATATATATGAATTGGACCAACTTATAAGAGAATTGGGGTTTATTCAGAAGAAGGGTATTTTTAATAAGTTAATAGGTAATTGATAGATAAAGGTGCATAAAGAGGAGATGGAAATCAGAGGGGTGGGGGGCGGGGGGGGAGTTAGGGGTCATTGGGAGAGATGGTGGATGATAGGTTTCCAGGATTGGCCGAGCCTGTAACAATCCTCCTTGTTAAAGTTATTATGGCTTTTCTCGATTTCGAGGGCTTCTCAGATAATACGAGAGTTGTATAATGGTGTAGAGGTTATGGTTTTTGATTGATTGATGAAAATTAAGTTCTTGGAATTATAAGAGTGTTCTGATATGGCTGATTTAGACAACTGGTTATGGTTGATGTCCGCTATAACCATAATCAGTTGTCTAAATCCGTGATAATAAAAGACTCTTATAACTCCAAGCGCTTAATGTTATCACCAAAAAATTATCATCTAGCCATAATTTACTAGATGGATTAAAGTACACCATGTAGGGCCAATTTTACCATAGTAAAATTGCTTTCACTATGAGAAATTAATTAATAAACCACATTTGTTAAGTCATTTATAATTAAACCCATGAAGAATAATTAAATAAATCACTATTTATTTAATTATCTTCTAGGAATAATTAATTAAACCATTGTTTAACTAATATTCCTTGTCATATTTGACCCAGTTATGAGAAATAAATAGATAAATCATTAATTATCTTATTTTTCTCTAGGAATAATTAATTAATCACTAATTAGTTATTATTCCTTGTCAAGTTTGACTAAATCCCCTAGGAATACTTAAATAAATAATTATTTGTTTATTATTCCTTAACCATATTTCTTGAGATGATAAATAAATCATTTATTTATTTATTATTTCTAAATAAAAGTTTAAATACTTTTTCCCTCTAACCAAATATAATAAAATATTCCAAATGGTTAATTCTAGAATGGGGTTAATAATATTTTATTATTTCTCATTATTTGAGGATAACCTAATATTTTGTTATAAATAGAAGGGTTTTACATTCATTCTTCACTTTTGATCATTTTCATTGTTACACTCACTATTGTAGCTCTGATTATTATCATTGTCACACACCATCTTCTTTTTCATTTGAGTTCTCATTGAGTTCAAACATTTTATTTGTTGGGTTTTACACATTATAGAAAAGAAAGACTCTACAAAAGATGAATATATTGAGGATAGCCAAGAACCCATCCCATAGAGGAAGACTGGTAACATTATTTGTTCCCTTCACAGGTGTTTTTTAATACAATATATTCTTTATATATATGGTTTCCATTGGTTTATTGGAGTTATTTGCGCTTATTTTACTATTCCATTTTGTTGTTTAATTATTTCTGTTGCATAGATAAGGGCTTTGGCAGGTTTTTGTTTCTATCATTTGTTGTCGATCTACTTTGTTTAACAACCATTTCTATTGTTAGGGTTGTTTGTCATCCACAGCCTAAAGTAGTTTGTTTTCGTACACATTTAATAAGAATTCTACATAACACTTAATTTTCTTCAATCAATCAAAAATCATAGCCTCTGCACCATTCTACAACTCTCGCATTATTCAAGAAGCCCTCGAAATCAAGAAAAACCCTAATAAATTTAATAGGGATGATGGTTAAAAGCTCAGCCAATCCAGGAAACCCATCATCCACCATCTCTCGCAATGACCCTTATCACCCCCCCACTCTGATTTTCATCTCCTCATTCATAATGCCTCTTTTAAAATCTAGTTTCAAAAATTCCCCTTAGTTCCTGTCTTGTCTTTAAATCATTTAGAATAATTTTCATAATAATTGAGATATTCTTCATCATATAAATTTTATTTTTATTATCTATTAATCCTTGTAATCCTTTTTAAAATTTTGCTATAATTTTGTTATAATTTTTGCATGTCACATTAATTCTTAGCCTTTTTATGTGATTAACTAATATTGATCTTTATGTATCAATTACCGATTAACTTATTAAAAATCCCCTTCTTCTGATTAAACCACAATTCTCTAATAAGTTGGTCCAATTCATCTATATTTGATAAATATATAGAATCTTTGATTGTTTTCAGAGATTTGAAAATTATCATTCTTAACCTAATGTCTAAACTAATTTTAAGATCAAATTCCTTTTGCCAAATTCTTATTCCTTTTATTAAAATTATATTATTATTTTTATGATTTGTTACTTTCTCAAGCCCATAAGGTCAATTTTATTCTAACTCAAGATTCAACCCCCCTTTTTTCAAAAATCTAATTCATATGTTATTAATTAAAGTTTAATTGTATTGTATTTTACTATTTTTAGGGTCTCATTAACCTCTTAAATTTAGGTAAAAATTCTCATTCTAATCATTTTTTTGGATTGGTCAAAGATCATTTTATCAATAAAGTATATGTTGGCATTATGATACAGATTTGGCACTATGACACAGGTGTTGTCCTTAATGGCAACTCACATAGATGACAGATTAGAGTTCAGGCTCATAGAATGAAGAAAGAAAGGTATACACAGGTTCCCCATTAACCAAGCCATGTGTACACGTGGGTTCGCAAACCAAAAGGTGCGCATAGTGTGCACACGCACTTTCACGGAAGGAAAGGTGCATACATGTTGGTAAACTTAGTTTTGGTCCATGGTATTTTGATCCATGGTATTGGTCCAGGAAATCTTGTCCGAAGTGTTGACCCCAGGTATTTGGTCCAAGGTATTGATTCTAAGTGGTTTTGGACCATGGTATTGAGTAAGGCCTAAGACTATAAAAGGAGGAGAAGATCATTAGGC
The DNA here is from genome assembly GCA_031772625.1 of Pinus tabuliformis. Classification (NCBI taxonomy): domain Eukaryota; kingdom Viridiplantae; phylum Streptophyta; class Pinopsida; order Pinales; family Pinaceae; genus Pinus; species Pinus tabuliformis. Next base: position 683,476,474 of record CM062814.1, on the reverse strand, counting down.
AAAGGAACTCAAGCATTGAATATCTAATGAAGAGCAAGATCTAGAATACAGGTCATTGGGTTATGGTGCACAGCTGGATCTGAATCAAGGATGAACCTGAGCACTTGATGAAGGATAAGTTTTATTAATGGGTCAAGATCTTAAGGCTTGAAGTGAAGTATCTTTGTGTGGCTTTGATCTTTTATCTGAATAATTGGTGCATGTCGATCTGGGTATAACTGATGTCTTAATAGTTGTAAAGGTTAAATCATCATTTATAGATTTGTACATAGGTTAACTATAGCAAAGGCGTGTATACACGCTGGTTCGGAATTTCAAAACAGCGTATACGCAGGTTAGCCTTGATAAAAGTGCGTATGCACGCAGGTTAGATACATTGAAGTAGTGTATACCTCATAAAATATGCTTTAGCTACTTTTGTTTGCTGCTGTAGTGTTCTGGGTTCTGGCTTGGGTTTTGGTTACTGTTACTATATTCTGGTTACAGTATTATGAGAAGTGATTTCTTGATTCAGTTTTGGTTGGTGCAAAGGAAATTGTTTGATGTAGATATATTTGATCTTTGATTGATGTTATTGATGGATCCAGTCTGAAAATTTATGAAACATGGTCCCTGGAAGAAAAGAGAAGGTTGTAGCCTTCTGTAGGCCAGCACCTACGTACTAGTAATCACATCAGCTAGTACAAGAGCTAGGGGGTTGTAGCTCCCTTCCAGGAGAAGCTGGAGAATAAGAGAAGGTTGTAGCCTTCTGCAGCTAGAAGCCTGCGTACTGGTATAACACTGCACCAGTACAAAATTTGTAAAAAGAAGTTTCTTATTCAAAGGAAGATAGAGACGATTGCAACAGGTGGTTTTCACCCACATTGGGTTTCCACCTTATATCTTGTGTTCATGTGTGTGATTATCTGTTCTGTTTTTACTACTCCTGGTTACTGTTTATATGGTTCTGATGCACAGATTAAAGATCAACATATGAAGAATTAACTAAATTATAAGTTTACAGGGTATACGCTAGTTGCCTTACATACAGTTGCGTATACATGCAAGTTTCATTAACTGAAGTAGCGTATATGAATTTGAATATGAAAATGAAATATTATTGACTTGCTAATACTGATTCACCCCCCCTCTCAGTATTATTTCCAACAATTGGTATTAGAGCAGGTCCTTCAGAAGAAGCTTTATCGCTTGAAGGAAGATCTATCATCATGAGTAACTACGAAAGAGAGGGATCCATTAGACCACCAATCTTTGATGGGAGCAACTTCGCTTATTGGAAGGTAAGAACCACAACCTATCTTCAATCTCTTGGAACAGATGTTTGGGAAATCACAGAAGGAGGATATACATTTCCATCAACAATTCCTACAGATACCGCAGGTAAAAAGCAATATGAAACCAATGCCAAGGCTGTCAATACATTATTGGGGAGTCCGTCACAATCAGAATTTGTCAAAGTTATGCAACTCAAAACTGCCAAAGAAATATGGGACAAGATCGTTCTAAGCTATGAAGGAGACAATCAAGTAAAATGTGCAAAACTACAATCTCTCAGAATTCAATATGAAACTCTCAAAATGCACAATGATGAAAGTATAGCTAATTACTTCCTACGTATAGATGAGATTGTTAATTGCATGAAAAACTTAGGTGAAGAGATAAAAGAAGTTACTTTAGTTGAAAAGGTTTTAAGATCCTTATCTACTAAGTTTGAATCAAAAGTTTCTACCATAGAAGAAAAGCAGGATCTTCAGAGTATTACTATGACACAGCTGCATGGAATCTTAACTGCTTTCGAAATGAGAAAAGAAGGTCCATCAGATATGAGAAAAGTCGTATTTAAAGCTTCTAGAAGAGAAGAGCTCAATGAATCAGAGAGGAAGAAGCAAAATTTGTCAAGAACCTTCAACGAGGTTCTGGAAGATTCAGAGGTAAAATACCTTTCAAATGTTTTGTTTGTGGAAGATTCGGTCATTATGCGGCCAAGTGCCCTCATAAAGAAAAGCTTGATAAAGGTAAGGAATCAGTAGAATGGAATAGAAAACAGAATGTAAGTAAGAAGAGCTACTATACGCATGAAGATAGCGATGGTTTATCAAATAGTGATGAAGATGAAAATAGTAATGACTATAGACTTCTTATGGCTTTTGAAGATGATGATTTGTTGGATGCTTTAGATGAAGATGACCTTTATGAAGAAATATCTAAATTCAAAATCTATTTAGAAGAAAAGAATATGATTATAAATACTCTAACATTCTAACTTGCCGAAAGAGAAAAACACAATGAAAAACTAGAATGTGAAATTGTGGGTCTAAGAAAAGATATTGATAAAACAAAAGCTCTCAATCTCAGATTTGCTAAAGGATCAGAAACTTCAGATGAAATTATCAAAGTGCAATGCTCTCCTCTGATAAAGACAGATCTTGGATATACTGAAGAAGCATCTCAAGCACAGAAACCGTCAACCTCCACTAAAAGCTATCTTGATGCAGCAAAGAGAAGTGAACAGTTTGACAATCGTCAACAAAGGCATAAAGCAGATCACCAGGTAAATTAGGTTCAATCTACTTCAAGGATGAATAGAAGCTACAACCAACCTCAGGTAAATCATACTCAATCTGTTTCAAGAATGAATCACCAGGTCAGTAGATTCAATAATCGCAGGAACTTCTTTAATGGCCAATGTTTTTCATGTCATAACTTTGGACACAAAGTTGCTCAATGTGTTGCTTACAAAACCATCATGACTAGAGAAGCACGAAATCAAAGGAATGTGACTGGGATCATGAAAAGGACCTACAATAACTTTTCTCCTCTTGAAAATGAAATAGAATGTTCTATCTATAACAACTTCGGTCATGAAGATTCTGAATGCAGTAGTAAATTTCGGCAAACATCTTAGAAGGAGCAAACTTCATTGGGTCCCAAAACATGGAGAAACAAAGAACCGGAAACAGAAAGATGTGGTATAGCCTTGTATGCAGAAGGACAAGAAAATTAGTGGTACATTGATAGTGGATGCTCGAAACACATGACAAGTGATAAAGAAAAATTTCAATCATATAATTCCTTAGAAAAGGAAAAGAAGGTCTCTTTTGGAAATGACACTCCTGCTGTCATAAAAGGTAAAGGTTCTATTCTCTTAAAAGAAAAGTTTAAAGCTAGGAATGTTATGTATGTTGATGGTCTAAATCATAGCCTATTGAGTGTCAGTCAAATGTATGGTCAAGGAAATGAAGTAGTATTTCAATCAAATGGATGTGTTGTTCATGAGCTTGATACAGGAGAAACCATGATCAAATGCATAAGAACTCCAAATAATTTATACATACTCAAGGGAGGAAAACAACAGTGCTATCTAAGCAAAAATGATGAACACTGGCTATGGCATAGAAGATTGGGGCATCTAATCTTCCCTCAAATAAGGAAAGCATGCAAATTCTAGGTTGTTCGTGATCTTCCTAATATCATCATTCCATAAAATACAATATGCAAATCATGTCAATTTTGTGAGCAAACCAGAGCACATTTCCTAGAGAAGGAAGGATCAACTAGTAAGCCTCTTAAACATGTTCACACTGATTTATGTGGTCCATCAAGGAAAAAGTCACCTCGTGGAGAAGAATACTTTATATTGTTCATTGATGATTTTTCCAAAATGTGTTGGATAGGACTTCTAAAGCATAAAGATGAAGCATTTGAAAAGTTCAAAGCCTTCAAAGCTTTGGTTAAAAATGAATCAGATTTCAAAATCAAATGCCTCAGATCTGATCGAGGAGGGGAATTTACCTCGGATGAATTCTTCGACTTTTGTGAAGAACATGGAATAAAAAGAGAATTATCCACCGCAAGGACTCCTCAACAAAATGGAGTGGTAGAAAGGATGAACAGAAATGTTCAACAAATGGCTCGTGTCAGGCTAGATGAGTCTGGAACTCCTGCAACATTTTGGGGTGAAGTCGCATTTATTGACATCACTATTCTCAACAAAGCAAATGTTCGGGTAAATAGCACTCAAACTCCACATGAACTTTGGTATGGTAAGACTCCTACTGTAAAATACTTCAAAGTTTTTGGAAGCAAATGTTACATCAAAAGGACTGATGAAAAACTTGCCAAGTTTCAACCCAGAGTAGATGAAGGCATTCTCCTTGGTTACTCTTCCCAAAGTAAAGGATATAAGTGTTATAATAAAAGACTTGGGAAAATTATTGAAAGTATTGATGTTGTGGTTGATGAAGCGGGCAAAAATCCAAAGCAAGTAAAAGCAAAGATTGTGGAGAAGATGAGGATTATCCTTCCACGTCAAATTAGACTAATTCTGAAGAAGAAGAAACTAATGAAGCACTAGAAGAATATATAACAACAGAAGAAAAGACCCCATCCAGGTATGTTCAGAAAAATCATCCAGAGACTCAAATTTTGGGACAGAAAGAGGTAGGTGTGCAGACAAGAAGAACTATTACTTGGAGAGGGATGTTGACACCTAATATTTGGGATTAGGAATCCTATGTAAATATCAAGATAAGTTGGAAAACAAAAATATATTGGGAGATGAAACCCAATAGTCTCCCTCTTCTTCTTTATAGTCATATGCTATCTTAATGCAAAATCATCAATTGATTCAAAGCTACTCCTAGCCTGACAATATTATATTATATACATAATATAATATATAAATATAAATAATTAATAATTAATTAATAATGAAAAAAACATGCCTTATTGAAAAGACATGTCTATTAATGAAAAGACACCCTGTGTATTCTATCTTAATGAAAAATCATCAATTCATTCGGAATTACTCCTAGCCTGGCAATATTATATTATATACATAATATAATATATAAATATAAGTAATCAATAATTAATTAATAATGAAAAAACACGTCTTATTGAAAAGGCATGTCTATTAATGAAAAGACACGCACACACACACACACATTGTGGCCCTCAATTGAAATCATACACCAATCAATATCTCATATGTTTTATAATAATCTAATAATGTTTACACAATCGTAAAAATGAAATTAATGTTGAGAATTTTTTAACTGTGTAATTATTGATCATAAGGCAATAATTACTAGGATTTAAAATAAGAAAGAATTCAACAAATTGAATCATCTATCCTAAAAGAAAAAGTAGATTCAGATGCTTTGAAGAGTAAGTTCATATGAGTATTTATATATTTTAAATTAGGTATCGACACCATTGTAACACAAAATATTCATACCATGTTATATATATTAGTTAATAACATTGTACAAACTAGTAAAAGGTGAAATAAATATAGATCATATACTATGTTAATAACAAGAGTTTAAATATTATTATATTATATTATATTCATTAATGTACATAATTTTTTTGAAAAACCTTCACAAGGTTAGGAGTCTCAAGTAGCAAAAAAACAAATGAAACAACTTTTAGCTTTTTTAATTAGTCAAAAGTTGTTATCTTTCTTTTTTCTATTTGAATTTATTACCTTTTAATTTTTACTATTCTATTTTTTTTTCATTTTTTTTCTTTTCTATTTTCAATAATATTTCGATTCTTTGCACCAATAAAATAATACAAAAACAAAATTTTAATATGACACAAAAAAATATTACCATAATGTTTTGCATTAGAAAAATAGGTGAATATTTATAATCAAAGCTTAAATAAAACAAAATCAACAATGAATAAATAGGAATATTCCTATAGACCTTGCGTATGTCACAAACTAATAAGACAACATTAATATGATAACACCATTATTAAAATAGTATTAATATAATATATTATAATGAACATAATATAATAGTATTCCTACAAATTGTTATAATGAGATAATAGTGATATATTTATGACATAGTACTATAATAATATGATTCTAATGATAATATATATTCTGCGTGCTTCTCTATTATATTTAACTTATTTTGAAATTTCACTTCCTTACTAAATTTCCAATTACATATATTGCATCTAACTTCTCGTGAACTCTTATTCTCATTTTTTGGAGGTTGTGGTTCAATATATGTAAATTTTGAGAATGGTTGTGGTTCAATATATGTATAATTTATCCCTGTGTCCCATTGGCCTTTTCTTATTTTTTTATGAATGGATTGTGTCCCTTACAAGGAAAAAACTTCAACATTTTCATTGTAAATGTTTAGTGAAGATGCATTTATATCACTTTGATCACTATAGGAACATATTATCGCATATATTATTCAAATATTTGATACATTCTCACAAGAGTTGACATATTCTTTGATGATAGGTTGTTCAAAAGACCTCGAAGCATCAAGAAAATGTGGATATTTATATTAAAGCCTTTGAAAGTATGATAATAAATCTTTTTGTCATAATGTTTTCTTCCCATAATTGGTGTTTGAAATATCAATGAATATTCCATAATTGAAACTTCAAATTGATTTAGAAACCATAAGTGAAATTTGAAGGAGAAAAATAATATAAAATTAGTACAAACCCTATCAAGTATAAAATCTCTTTATCTCTTTATATTTATTATGTTTTTCATGAAATCAAATTCTATGAGAAAACACAATCCCAAAAATAAATTCCATGAAACATGACTTTCTATCAAAAAAATTCATTCAAAGAGAGAATTGGAAGATGAATTAAGGAAGGAAAGATTAGTTACAAATAATAGAAAATTCTATTAAGGTACATGTTGTTTACCAAAGTCTTGGTGAAAGAAAAGTTCAATCATATAGGTGAGAATGTTGGAAACCTTTGAGCACTACTGAGAGGGTGGGGGAGGGGGGAGTGAATCAATACTGTGATCTATATACGATTTTTTATTTTTATTAACTTCAATTACTAAATCACATATAACCAATAACATATTATATCATCACATGAATATAACAATGTAAGAAGATAAATCTAACAACCATGAGAGAAACAAAACCATAAAACACAGCCATATAAACTATCACACAACAAACACAATATATCTAGTAGAAAACCCTTATTGTTGTTGTTGCACTTCTCTAAATATTCTATTAAAAAAAATATGCCTTTTATATAGATTATTTGACTCCCATCAACATGGAGACTGTAGAAATTCTGACTATAGATTAACCTGATAATGCAATATAACTAAAGAAAAATACTTTAATCTACTTCTACAATCAATTAGCAGAATCTTAAAAGATGTGAGCAAGATCAAGTAGAACACATATAACCAGAGAAGAATCAAAGCACATGAAACACAGAAGAATACTCATGGGAAAGCCTCAACTAAAAACCCCAGTATCTGTATTATCATTACAAGTTGGAAATATCTTAGAATTACACAAAGGCCTTCTCCTCTGCCCTCTTGATTTCCTATTTCCTTGCATTGTTTCTCCTGGGTGATCCTATTGTTACCAAGTGGAACACTGATCACTCACACTAATCTCACACCCTGTAAAACTGCGCAATACTCAATGAATCAATTCCTTCTGCATGCATGAGTTTTGTTTATAGGAAAACTCATGCAACTGATAGTACATTGTCCTTGTCTTTAATATCAATTGGGTATTTCTCATAATAGACATGCATCAGTTATTGATGAGAAAATCTTCAGTTATCTGGAGTACACTAGTTGGATGCATGCATGCATTAACTGACTGAACTCACAATTAGTCCCTCAAATAGTTTGGAATTAATTCAACTAGACTTAACTCATTAAACTAAGCTAACTAATTACAACTCAAATATGACTCAATCTTATCTCCTTAATTAAGGGATAATATCCTTAATTTAAGGGATAATTGTTGCATGACTTCAGAAAGACTTATAACTTGAATTTATCCAACTAATTAATGCAAGATGAATTAATTAATTATTTTTCAAGCAGCTGGTGAGAATAAATTCGAATTTTAATTCACAATTTTAATTCAAGGACAAATTAAAATTAGAATATTCTTGTTGCCACATTTCAACAGAGACTTAACCTCATATACAATCCACTGAATCCAATCAGCATGGAGACTTGATCCTACTGATCAGCTCGGAAGACTATGTTCTCCATGGATTTATGGACTACCATCAACTGAAAGCCACCATGATCAATCGATCTTCATCTAACTCCGATTGGACTATCCAACTACCATTGGATTGACAAACTCTTCCTTTCACTGAAGCTTCACAATGACTGATCTACATCCATGAAGTCACTGCTCCTCTCCTCTACGTGGATCTCGTTTCATCTATTTTCAAACTGGATAGAAGACGCTCAACTCAACAAGTATTTAGCTCTACATTTATGATCTCAGCAGCAAGATCTCATCATCATATCAAATATAAACACCACAGGAAGTATGCTCTCCAAAATAGAAAAATAGTGGCCTCAATAAAATTGATGCCAACACATATCAAAGCCTCACATCATAATATAATTGTTGCATACTACAATTAGCAACATACAACACCAAGGCTATGCACCAAATGTAATAGAAGCTCCTATAAAAAATAAATGTGAAATGATCACCGACATACAAAACTCTCCAACCAATCTCTACTCCATCAACATTAAATCTAAACTATTTTGAATCATGCTTCAGATCTTCTCATTATGCAACAATAAACACTCATAAACTGAAGCATCTATGCTCTCTAATAGGTCTGCGTCATACACTACTTCTCTGTAGCCTTCTCACTCACATACACATTCCTTCCACTCATAATAAACCATCAACCAACTCCAAGATAAAGTATATAAAAGCCTGTAAGGCAAAATTGAGCTTGGGGCTAGGATCAAAGGTACACAAATTTGACCAAATCAATCCACTAAGGCCACTACTTGTGCACTAAATTCATTCGTATAATTGGAGGACCTTTTCAAACCATTTTTTAACTTTTCAAACAATTATGGAGCCTTTAGGAATTTCCAAGCTAATTTACTTTCGACCAGCGTGAGAAATGCAGAGAAAATATCATCAAATCCCTGAGTCGCATGCATGACATTGGCTCCATGCGATTGAAGCCTATAGTCTTTCCCATAGTTCTGCTTGCAAATGACTACAACCTTTCAGTCACTCCCATGGGCCTACCTACAAATGACTACAACCTTTAAGTCGCTCCCATAGGCTTGGCTCCATGTGACTATGGCTAAGCATGAGGAAAACTAATGAATCTTCAGTTCATAACCTCCCCCATCAATTGGATCCTCTTATCCAACATTTGTACTAGCCTCCAGACCTATGGCATGGCCTCTAACACATATGAAATTAGATAAAATATGTCTCCCAAGTGTCACTTTCAGGTTTACCAAGAGGGCCAACAAACAAGGTTGGAAAGAGAGCCAACAAGTCCACTCTCCAACAATCATATCCACAAGTGGAAACACCACTAAACATACCTGCAATACTCTGTAGCACCATCATCAAGCCATAACATCACTACAACAAGTAATCCTAATAAGCATAGACATGAAGACCTAATGAATACCTAGTTGACAACTCAAATAATGTGCCATATACCATCACCATCACATGTACAGCTGCATGACAACCTATAGCAACATCATCAATTAAACCAATTCCATCATCTGACCATCATGAGTGTGCCATAAAATGTGTCACCATAATAGGATTAATCATCTAACCAACACATACCAACACACACCAATTGCATGACCTCATAATGTTTACATCATAAGGTTGACAACAATGCCAACAAAATCATCCTAATTCCAACACAACTAGCTACAATCATGCTACGACGAATGACATATACACATAAGCTAGACTACAATATGGTTGAAATCAATGCCAAAATGATTTAGCTTCAATCATGAACTCATGCCAACATCAACTAGCTGGATCCATGGAAACCATAATGCCAACAATCTCCCCATGGATGCCAATAGAGAATTGAAGAGAAACTACTAGGAAAACTATCTAGTATAACCTCCTGTTGTACTACGAAACAACCCCCCCATTTATAAAGAACAATAGATAAGGCTAGAGTTATAAATGGGAACCCTTTTAAATTTTTAGGCTTAGGATAATAATACCTAACTCTAATAAAATGCCTAGCAAAACCTTGCAAAACGAACTAAGGATGAAATTCACATTGCAAATCGCAAATCACATTTTTCCGCATGACTATTTTAAAAAAACCTTCAGAAAATTACGATATGTGATTAGGTCTCCTGCTGCGATAACATCACCTTGTCATTTTGCAATCGCATTTCACACTTCACATAATTTGCAATAAAATTAACCATGCCATTAGAAGGACCATTAGCAATTTGCGAAATGCAATATTGTGATATCCGTAATCACATTTCGCTTAATGCATCTGGTAGCGCTACACTATATCCCTTTAAAGACCACCATGTGTGATTAAGAGCGGTAAAACGTGTGGAATAATTACGTTTTAAATACCAAAACAAACGAGTTGACAGGTTAATAAATATTTAGCGGCCCGAGGAAGGATAATCATTTTCCAAGTTATGGATAGTTATAATCGAGTATCTCATTAAACCTTTCTCACAATCCAAAGTAATTTCAGAGAAGCTTTCAATCTTAATTACCTGATATCGTTTGCGCTGATATATCTTGTCTATTTTAGGAAAGCGACAAAATACATGTCACTAGAAAGGCAATGCAGAAATAGAGAAAACATACCATTGTTGAATCTGAGTTTACAGATATGGTTCCTATCTTCACTGATACAGTTTGTGATGCTGCCGGAGGCACAACAACTTGGGAAGTGATTTACAATAGGCTGGAGGATGAGCATCCTAAAATCACTATTACGAGAGCAACAGCTGACTCAACAAGGCCTTAAGGACTTCAATGCAGAGATGCTTCCTATTCTCTCCTTCATAGGATAGAAGCAAGAGCTAAAATCCTCCCCTATACAGATACGATAAGGTGGGTGATCAAAAACCTTATCATTGAAAATAGGTTGTTCAAGAATTCAATGATGGAGCTCATAGGGCCATTCAGAGTAGAGGACTTGAAGAAGATGTACCACATACCTGACCCACAGGATATCTACGACAACACATTTATGTCTAACTTTGCAAAGAAGAACCCAAACCCCTTCAAGCTAACTCAGGGTTGGAGAGTGTTGGACAACAAATTCAAATATGAAAAATTGGGTATGTATGCTATAGCCTCTTCAGTAAAACCCTACAACTATGCAAAAGCCATGTTATGTAGATTGTATGGGCTACCCAATAATACTAAGTTTTCAATAGAATGGATTCCTCTTATTGATGCTTGTGTTAATTCCCATATCATGGATTGGCCTTCCATCCTATCTGACAACCTAGCCACCACCATTACTGAATATCGACAAAAGAAAGCCTCCTCTTCAGATAACCCCCCTCCCTTCTATTTTAATGCCTACATTATGGATGCAATCTGTTTTTGCACGACATTTCCAACCATGGGTTGGAAATGGACTTTACAAGATCCTTACCCAATCCATCTCAGTCATAAACAAATATGGGAATCACATTACATACCTCACTTCTATAAGATATTTCATGCTATTTTGTTGCCCCTACATCAAATAATTTTCAATAAGAAAGCCCCTAGGTTTTCCCAAGAAGCTGCAGCAGACCTGCTCACTATCGACAAGTATTTCATTGAAGAATGGTTCACATACATTAGGGTTTTTGGTAGCACAGTTGATCCACACGTCCTTCCTTTATATGTTTTCGATAAGTTATTAGCAAGAGAGATTGCCTACGAGACTGTGGGAAGGGGCCTGAATAAATTTCTCAAACATGGCAAGAAGTCATTATGGCCCACTTTCCCTGTCAAATGTGGTTCTTTTTCTTTAGCAAATTTGTTCATTCTACCAAGGAATCAGCACATATAGAAGCCGTCAAGCTTCATACATTGTCTAAGAGGCAATTTGATCCAAAAAAAGTGGCATATAATGTCACTACTGGAGTAAAGATCAAGCCATACAATCATGAAGATAATTATTTTGAGGATTTGTTACAGTCAACCGTATGCTTCGAACAAGCATTTGAATGGGTGAAGGTGAATCTAAAACCTGAATATTTTTAAAGGTTTCAAGAATTCAAAGATGAGAAGCTTTGGGTGATCCCAATGCATTTATTAAATCCCGAGGACAAGTCTACACCAAGTGTCACTGTTGATAGTGGAGGTCCTAGCTCTCAAGTAGACTCTCAAGTAAACACTGAGAAGACACCAAACACAGGGAAACCCCAAGACGCAGACAACATAGTTGAGTCCAGCAGGAAGTCAACTGAGAAACAAGTGATGAGCACCCCGACTATAGAGATCAGTTCAGAGGCCAAAGGCAGTAGTTTGGAGTAGGAGTGGGATCAGTTTAATCAGAAATTGCAAGGCACTCCCAAAGCCTCAAATACCCAAGAAACAGAGGAATGTAAAACTCCTCTGCATGTTCATAAGGATACAGAGCCCAAGTCTATCGGCGAACAATCCACACCTATGGAGGAATAAGCAACAACGTCCCAACATACTGAAATTATCCTTGCTCTACCCACATCAGAAATTGTTCTGAAAGTAACTGAAATACCTCCACTTGATGTGTTCTATAGCCCTCTCCACAAGGCTATAGTTAGAAGGCAGAGAAAAAGGAGAAGGGTAGATACACCTGAATTCCCACCTGGAAACGAGCCGATGGACGTTGTTTGGAAGGACATTCCTTTCAATCCAGTTGAGAACTTGACTAGACTATCATAGTTCACAAGAGCATATGCATCGGCCACTATGGAAAAGGCTGCTCAGGTCTCTACTTTACTAAGGGAGAAAGAGGAGATAATTGCACATCTCGAACAGGAGCTCGAGACAGAGAGAGCAAGTGCAAACAAATAGGTGGCTAAGAAACTGGCACAATTGCAGCAAGACATGGAGGTCCTGAAAATAAGCCACGAAGCTGATATATAGGCCAAAAATATGCAACTCCAAGAAATGCAGCAATCCATGGAAAGATACAAGGATGTTCCCACTACTGAGGAGTTCATTAAAGAGGCCCTGTAATTAAATTCCCTTCTAGGGAAACAACAGGAGTATTTCTGCTAGAAGATGTCACACATTACTCCCTATCTGACTACTAGTGACCAACTGACAGATAAGGCCATCAACCAGAGAATAGAGTTTAACAATTTAAACACCAGAATCTCTGAGTTCATTGAATGGCAGGAAATAGAAGATGGAAGGAAAGCCAATCTACCCAAGATTGAGGAAACTCATAAATACATTCTCTTCACATATTGGGATGCGACAATAAAACAGGCCGAGCTAGCAGTCGCAAGGGTAGCCAGAGTACCAAAGAATATCATTAAGGCAGTGAATCACATACTGTTCGCCACCAATCTAATTAAAGAAGGCAATACGAAAGAAATTCTCGATTTAAATGCTCCGTATAAATGTTGGCAAGAAAAGGCAGGGAGTCACACAGAGGCAATTACAAAACTAACCATGACCAAATGAGAGTTGTATTGGCAATATCTTGTTAAGCTACATAGCAAGATTATGACTCTCAACTCTTTCCTTCATACGACTCAAAGGATGTTGCCACCGCTCACTGATGTGATCTTCACATGACAGCTCAAGACACATTTTGGGGGACCTCCTCAAATTCAACCGATGACTGATATTTGTGATTTAAAGGACAAGCTGGCAGATAGCAAGTCATCCTCTTAGTTCTATTTAGTTAGCCTTGGTTTATTTTTGGAGTTAGTTACCTAGTTAGGAGGAAGGTTTTTTGAAACATCCTCAAATTTTGTATAATCTATTTTTCCACATTTAATTAAAATAGTATTTATACCCTTCTCATGCATTTAGAGAAGAGTCTAGAATTTTATCAAAAACATTTGCAAAGAATGCACTACTTTAAGTTTTTGAATGCTTTGGTGAAATTATGGAACATGATTGTTTCTTTTAGATATCAGACTACTTTCCTTTGTTGATGCACTTATGTATTCTTGGGAGACAATTTGATTTGAAGAAAGAAGTTGGTCTATGTCATTTGTCAAATGGGCAGGACTTCACACATATGGTATTATTATCTTGTATGATTGATTCTGTTTACATTTAATTTGTGGAAAAACTTTACTTTCATGAATTATATGTGAGATTTATTGTTTATGTTAAGTGTTAATTTAACTTTTGTATGATGCCTAGCTGAAGTTGTGATTTTCATATATAACTCATCATATATGCGATATATTTTATAAATTCCTTTGACTAACTATTTAGTCAAATGAATTATCTTTTACGTTATCATCTCTGTTTAGCTGTGTTCAATCTTTATTATCACATGTTAAACATATATCTTTGTAGATCACATACCACATAAGAATACCTGGGTTTATATTAGAATAAGTTAGTTAGAGAAATTGCATTATAGAATAGGTCACTTAGATTATCATTATTCTATTGCAAACACTCATGAACCACCCACTCTCATCTTAAAACCCACACTGGGAAACTGGTCCCATTATCTCCAGTCAGAGCCACCACATAAAATGGAAAAGGAGTTGTCTTAAGGTCTAAATCAGTGGTTATCCCCCATATTTCGGCAGCAGAATTCTGCGGCCGCAACATTTTGGTGCTAGAAGGAGGGAATTCAACTATGAATGGCATATAAACCTAAAGATCATTTGAAAAGCATTCATAAGAGTCAAAACCCCTCCACCATTTCTACACCTTTTGAAACTCATATAGAATCTCCTGATCAGAAGTTTGAAGTTGTAGAAACATCTCCCTTGTCTCCTAAAGTAGTAAGGAAACCACCCTCTCTAGATTACACTCCTGAGTCTCCCAAAGTTCATTCTTTCATACAGAAATTGGAACAAATATCCATTTCTGCCAAGAAACAAGAGAGACCCGAAGTTCTTGAAGAAAGTGTTACCTCCTTATTACGACAAACTATTGTATTGACTAGACTGCAAAGTGAAAGACTTGGGGTTACCCATTTCAAGCTCCCCATCCCTCCACGATGTAGGAAAGTCACCTCATCAACATCTGAATCAAATACCAGCGAGATCACATCACCTTTCCATCCATTTACTTCTCCATCCACTTCTACTCAATCCACGACTTCTCAAATATCCACTTCTCCAATTAGTACTACAATTAATGGTACTAATCCAGTAGTAAGTTCTTCGCCATCTATACCTACTTCTGGACTGACCTTCCCATCTTCTCAGTTCCCAACTCAAGTTATGGCCAATCAACCTTGGACAAATCCTAGTGTTTTCCTAGTTACAAATCCAAATGCACTCCCAGCAAACCCAGAAAAATGGTTGCCTAAGTATAATCCTAATGGTGCTCTCCTAGCTGAAGAACATCTAAATAATTTTATGTTAGCCATGACTCTCAATGGGGTTGCACATGAAGATGTTGTAATCAGATTGTTTCCTTATATTTTCCAAGGATCTGCCGGGTCTTGGTATTTTTTCCTTCCAGCGAGTTCAATTAGAGACTGGGATACTTTTCAAGAAGTATTTCTTGTAAAATTTGGTGATGATAGGACCATAGCATCCTTGATCAATGATCTTTCTAATTTGAAAACTAATCCAAATGAAAAGATCAAAGATTTCAACTCCAAATTTAACGAATTGCTAAACAAAACCCCAGCTGCCTCTAAACGTGTTGTAGATGTACAAATATAATGGTATATATCATCTCTTCCTTCTAATATTGCAATTTTTGTAGATAGAGCCATCAAGGCTACCCTTGTAGAAACATGAAAGAAGCCTAGTTTGTAGAAAGAAGAATCATAGCTTTGGAAAAGAGATCACAAAAAGATGAAAGGAAGTCCAAGAAAGTAACATTTAAGGATGACTCTAAGAAGAAAGCTTCAAAGGACCTTTTCGATCTTGAAGGCCTTCATAAAGTGTTAAAAACAATGTCTAATGAAATGGTCGAAATAAAAAAACAAGTCGCAGAATCCTCTGCTCCCAAGAAACCTTTTCGATCATTCAAAAAGAACCCTTCTTCTGCATCACAACCCCCAAACACCATTTCAAATGTTGAGTCTAACCAAGAAGCAGAAGAAGATTCGCCAAATGAAGAGGAAGCTGAAACAGAAGAAGAAATTGAACTAAACAGGATGTGGGATTTCATCCTCCCAACTGAAGAAGAGGCACAAGCAATGTCATTGACTACAAGAAGTAAAAACTCTCCTGACATGTCTATCACGAATCAAAAGCAAAAAGCTGCTACTCCTGCAAAGGAGAAAACAATAGCTAAGAAATCTAAGACTAGCCAAACCAATCCTATCCCTCCAGATTCCCCAAATGCCTCAAAAACATTAGTAATCTCAGATATAGTCGAATACAATATAGTGGAAGACATGAAAAAGACTAGAGCTAACATCTCATTGCATGAGCTCACTAAACTCAAGCAGCAACAGAAGATTCTATTAAGAGAGTTGAAAGTAGTTCCAGTATCTCCTCTTTCATCTACTGTAGTTACTCAAGATGCCTACAATATGGCAATACCTCCCTCATCCTCAAACAAAGTAGACCCTTCAGATCTAGTTCTGATTGGTGATAGGTCTATTTCTCATGTTCCTCCATTTCTGCTCACTTTTGAAATTTTCAACAGGAATGTCCACAACTTCTTTGTTGATTCAGGAGCCTACTCAAATATAATGCCAAGAGTTGTGTATAAATTTGAACATTACACCTCAAAAATCTGCAGTACACATAGTTCAGTTAAATAGGAAGAAAGTAGAGGTGTTTGGGAAATAGCATTAGTTTCAATTAGACTTTCCTCCAATGCAAAAGTTTCACAAATAATTGATATTTTGGTGGCTGATATCCCTGAATTTTATGGTTTAATTCTCATTAGGGATTGGTCTGAAATGTTTCACGGTTATTTCACAACTAATTGGTCTCACTCGTGATTTCCACACAATGGTAAACCAAACCAAATGAAGGTAGACCAAGAGAAATTCATGAAATATACAGTCACCGACCTTAATGGAAGCAACGAACCTGTTGCCTTCACTAATAATATCATTGGAAATTACTCATCAAAAGTCCTCTTTAGGATCCTTTAATTCTCAAAGGTCTCCCTTTTTAGATAATGTTGTAGTTTCTCAAATCAAAAAAATTTCACAAACAGTTGCTTCCAAATGTTTGAATTTAGTAGATAAAGTTTCTAATAACTCTCTATTCTAGACTCCCTATTTTGATGGTTCTAAATCAGAAGACGACGCGGGTGCAGGATGCATTTTGATCAATCTGCAAGGAGAGAAAACCATGCTGGCCTATAGAATTGAATTCCAATGCACTAACAATATTGCTGAATATGAAGCACTGATCAAAGGACTGTATAAAGCCATTGGTCTCAATGTTAAATACTTGCAAGTCTATGGTGATTCTAAAATAATTGTGAAACATGTGATAAATACAACCCATTGTGTATCTGGGCACCTTAAACACTATCAATCTTTAGCTCAGAAATTGACTTCTCATTTTTTGCTTTCAACATATCTTCAATTCCTAGACTACAAAACACAAGTGTTAACTTACTTGCTAATGTGGCATCTAGGCTTATACCCTCAGAAGGCTTTAGTCTAGACAGATTTTCAATAGAGTTAATATTTAGGCCATCTATTCCTGACAATGTAACGAATTGGAGAGTATTCAACAATGATGCAGATATAGTTAATTTCCTTACATCAGAGGGATCGTATGAAGAAAAAATCATAGATGAACATGAGCATGATCTAGAAATCAAGCATAATCATGTTCAAAATCTAATACCAAATTCTGTGGTTAAGATGGAAGATCTCTATGATCTAAAGGATAGGTTCAAGAGAATTACTAACTCCAAAACTCAAAGTTCTACTCTGAGATTTGAAGTAGTAAACCTAGGATCAAATGAAAAACCTCAAAATGTCAACCTAGGTCTTGGCCTATCATCTGAAGAAAGAATATCATTCATTAGGTTATTGAAAACATATAAAGGCATCTTTTCTTGGGATTATGTAGATCTCAAAACCTATGATACCTCTATAATTCAACATACCATACCCATGACTTCGAATGAAAAGCCAGTTCAACAGAAGCTTCGCAAAATTCACCCAAACCTTGAGAGTCAAATCAAATCTGAATTGAACAAGCTTCTGAAGGCCAAAATAATCTTCCTTGTTAGACATTCTAAGTGGGTATCGAATATGGTACCCATAAGGAAAAAGAACGGTGATATTAGGATTTGTATTGATTTTAGAAACCTGAATAAAGCTTGTCAAAAAGATAATTTTCCCTTGCCTACTATGGAACAGATATTGCAATTAGTTGCAAGTTCTGAATTAATGTCCTTTCTAGATGGATTCTCAGGATATAATCAAATTCTTGTGCATCCAAATGATAGATTAAAAACAACATTTAGGACTAAGTGGGGAACATATTCCTATCAGAAGATGCCTTTCAAACTCATTAATGTTGGTGCCACATTTTAACGTGCTATGGACATTTCCTTCAGAGGTCTAATCAATAAATCGGTTGTTATTTACTTGGATGATATCACAGTGTATTCTAAGGATATGAACAATCATTTGAGTGACCTAAAGCACATTTTCGAAAGATGCAAGAAGTATGGCATTTCCTTAAATCCCAAAAAATCTTATTTTTCTTTACAAGAAGGCAAACTCCTTAGGTTTATATTATCTAAGAAAGGAATTTACATTGATCCTGATAAATTCCAAGAGATTGAAAATATTCCCCTCCCACATAACAAAAAACCATGCAATCATTCCTGGGCCAAATAAATTTTGTAAAAATATTTATCCGGTATTTTTCACAAATTGTCTTACCCCTTCAAGCAATGATAAGAAAAAACGATTTTTTCAGATGGAACAAGGATGAAAGAGAGTCATTTGAGTTGATTAAAAAATCCATTACTAATTCTCCTTCATTGACAACCCCTGACTTTCTCAAACTTTTGTATTATATACTTTTTCATCTGATACATCATAAGTAGCAGTTTTGACACAGCTGAACGATGAAAATATCGAGGCACCCATCTCCTTTTTCAGTTCTAACTTGCAACGCGCTGAATTAAATTATTCATTTGTCGAGAAACAAGAATTTTCTGTTTTTAAAACTTTGAAACACTTCATACCTTTTCTTATTAAAACCCATAAAAACATAGTTGTACCCTACCCTGCAGTAAGACAACTATTGATCCAAAGAGTAGGAGAGAAAAGAGCTAATTGGGTAACTGCACTCCAAGAATATTATGTAGAAATCCAACCAACTAAAATTGTCAGGGGCCAAGGCTTTTGCAGGATATTAACTTGAGCTTCCCAGTTACCACCAGAAGACGATCAAGGTAATGAAGTGAAAATTTCAGAGGTAAGCCTCAATGATACGCAATCACAATATGTTGATTTGAAATTTTATCTAAAAAATGGATATGCTCCTATGCATCTTAATTATAAAACAAAGTGAGCTTTAAGATTGAAATCAAATCAGTATGAGCTAGTCAATGATGTATTATTTAGGAAGAATTATGATTCAGTATTGCTAAGATGCCTGTAGAAACCTGAAGCTGAAAAGGTCAAGCAGGAATTACATGATAGACCGGCTGGAGGACATTTTGGAGGAAATACCAATGCTCACAAAATCTTACATGCATGATATTATTGGCCAACAGTATTTAAAGATGCACATGAATATGCAAGGAAGTGCAAAACTTATCAAACCATAGCCAGAAGAGAAAGAAAGCCAACATTCCATTTACAACCAGTTAACATCCAATAACCATTTGAATAATGGGGATTAGACATAATTGGTGAGATTGTTCCTAACTCTTCCAAACATCATAGGTACATCCTTACAGCTACTAATTACTTTACAAAGTGGGTATAAGTTGTCCCATTAAATATAGCTAATACAAAAACCATCACAGACTTCATTGATCAGTACATAAATACCAAGTTTGGCTTACCCTCAGCTTTAATGTTTGACAATGCATCTTACTTTTCTGGAAATGCAATGGTATAATTTTCTCTTAAGTGAGGTTTCAAGTTGAAATATTGAGCTAATTATTATCCTCAACATAATGGATTAGCAGAATCAACAAACAAGAACCTCATTAGAATTATCAAAAGGACCATTGATCAAAATCACAGGAATTGGCACAAAGCATTAACATTTGCACTATGGGCAGACAGGATTACTCAGAAAGCCTCTATTGGTTCTTCTCCTTTCGCTTTATTTTATGGAAAAGAATATGTTCTTCCCACAAACATAGAAATCCCATCTCTTGCCCTACTACAGTTCATTGATGAAAACCCTTCATCTTCTCTCCAGGCTATAAAATTTCAAATTCTCAAGCTTGAAGAATAAAGAGAAAAGGCTAAAGCAACCCACTTCCATCATCAACAATTAGTCAAAGCTTTTTTTGACACAACTTCTACCAGTCAAAAAACTCTTGAAGTAGGTGACTTGGTTCTGAAATGGGACAAAGCACACGATGAAAAAGGTAGACATACCAAATTCCAAAGACTATGGCTTGGCCATTTTCAAATCATTGGAAAAATTGGATAATCAACGTTTCTTTTACAAGACTTGTCAGGTAAGAAGGATTATTTGCCCGTTAATGGGAAATTTTGAAAAAATACTTTTCCTAGGAGATAACCTCTTCCAATTTTGTAACATATTGCTTTTGAGGAAAATAATGGTTAACTAGTATTTATTTTTGGCTTTTCAAAATAAAATCTTTGATAACATTTATGTTTTTCGCTTTTATAAGAAAGTAAGAGTTAAAAGGAATAATTAGGATATTTGAGTACTAAAGTAAACTTGATTTCTTTGGAAAAACTTGATCTTGCTTAAGACATTTATTTTATGAACAAACTCTTATCTTTATGTTTTGTTATCAGTCAAGAAAAGAATCTTTAACCTAGTAAGGACTTTCTGCAGATCAGTATCTTAAAAATTCTATTATTATCACCCAAACTCTCAAAAGAGCCAATGATCCACCCCATCTGTTAGAATTTTCATTTTTCATAGTGTAATTTGAAAATATATAAACTTAAAAGATAAAAAGTCTCATTACAAGCTTGTTTACCATGCTCATAGGGAAGTGATTAAAACTGATATTACCAATATTGCATATCAAACAGGGTAATAGCTAATGATCTCCTTGATTAGAAGACAAGGGGTCTCATCAAGAGCCAACTTTTTCAGTTTAGTTACAACTAGTGAATGACATTGTCATTAGTAGGTGATCATGCCTAGACAATGTCTTTTAAGGAACCAAAAAAGAAAAAAGATTACATTAAAAAGTGAAAAAAGGGACAAGGTCCAAATGAGATTCAATCCAAGTGAACATCATTTTGAAATTTGAATATTCATACAGATGGGATAATGAATCATTGTTGGTTAAAAGATAACCCTCTCGAGGCTATGAACGCCTGCTGGTAGCAGAGGCTCTATTTGTGATAAATGAGTAAACACCAAAAAACTAATCTGCAGAAGACACCTGCTATATTACTTTAAACCTTATTATTGGCTGATGAGAACGTTTATACTTCTATCATTACAAGGGTAAAGTAATTAAGTAAATAAGCTGAGCAAGTAATGATGATTCCAGAAAAATGTTGTTTACCTTATGACTCATGTAATCATTATTCTTATAACTCTAATTACTTTGAGAGTTTTTAGAAATATCAGAAAACTACTCAAATATAACTAGTTCTCCCAAGTGAATCACCAATTGTTGTACTACAAAACAACCCCCCCATTTCTAAAGAAAAATAGCTAACGTTAGAGTTATAAATGGGGACCCTTTTAAATTTTTAGGCTTAGGATAATAATACCTAACTCTAAGAAAATACCTAGCAAAACCTTGCAAAATGAACTAAGGCTGAAATCCACATCGTAAATCGCACTTTTCCGCATGACTATTTTAAAAAAACCTTTAGAAAATTGTGATATGCGATTAGGTATCCCACTGCTATAACATCACCTTGTCATTTCACAATCACATTTCACACTTTGCATAATTCATAATAAACTTAACCATGCCATTAGAATGACTGTTAGTGATTCATGAAATGTGATATTGCGATATCCACAATCGCATTTCGCTTAATGCATCTAGTAGCGCTATACTGTATCCCTTTAAAGACCATGATGCGCAATTAAGAGCGGTAAAACGTGTGGAATAATTGTGTTTTAAATAACAAAAAAAATGAGTTGACAGGTTAATAAATATTTAGCAGCCCGTGGAAGGATAATCATTTTCTAGGTTATGGGTAGTTACAGTCGAGTATCTCATTAAATATTTCTCACAATCCAAAGTCATTTCAGAGAATCTTTCAGTCTTAATTACCTGATATTGTCTGCGCTAATATATCTTGTCTATTTTAGGCAAGCGACAAAAGACATGTCACTAAGAAATATGATGCAGAAACAAAGCAAACAGACCATTATTGAATATGAGTTTACAAATATGACTCCTATATTCGCTGATACAGTTTGTGATGTTGTTGCAGGCACGAAAACTTGGGAAGTGATTTACAATAGGCTGGAGGATGAGCGTCCTACAATCACTGTTACAAGAGCAACAACTGACTCAACAAGGCCTTCAGGACTTCAATGCAGAGATGCTTCATGTTCTTTCCTTCATAGGATAGGATCAAGAGCTAAAATCCTCCCCTATACAAATATGATCAGGTGGGTGATCAAAAACCTTATCATTGAAGATAGGCAGTTCAAGAATTCAAGGATGGAGCTCATAGGGTCGTTCAGAGCAGAGGACTTGAAGAAGATGTACCACATACCTAACCTGCAAGATATCTACCACAACAAATTTGTGGTTAACTTTGCAAAGAATAACCCAGATCCCTTGAAGCTAATTCAGGATTGGAGAGTGTTGGACAAAAAATTCAAATATTTCAAATTAGGTATGTATGCTATAGCCTCTTTGGCAAACCCCTACAACTATGCAGCAACCATGTTATGTAGATTGTATGGGCTACCCAATAATACTAATTTTTCAATAGAATGGATTCCTCTGATTGATGCTTGTGCTAATTACCATATCATGAATTGGCCTTCCATCCTATCTGACAACCTAGCCACCACCATTACCAAATATCGATAGAAGAAAGCCTCCTCTTCAAATAACCTCCCTCCCTTCTATTTTAGTACCTACATTATGGATGCTATCTATTTTTGCATGACATTTCCAACCATGGGCTAGAAATGGACCTTACAAGATCTGTACCCAATCCATCTCAGTCATAAAAAAATATGGGAATCACATTACATACCTCACTTCTATAAGATATTTCATGTTGTTGTGTTGTCCCTACATCAAATAATTTTCAATAAGAAAGCCCCTAGGTTTTCCCAAGAAGCTACAACAGGCCTGCTTACTATTAGCAAGTATTTCATTGAAGAATGGTTCACCTACATTAATGTTTTTGGTAGCACAGCTGATCCACACATCCTTCCTTTATATGTTTCTGATAAGTTATTAGCAAGAGAGATTGCCTACGATACTGTGGGAAGGGGCCTGACTAAACTTCTCAAAGATGGAAAGAAGTCATTATGGCCCACTTTCCCTGTCAAATGCAGTTGTTTTGCTTTGGTGAATTTTGTTCATGCTACTAAGGAGTCAACACATATGGAAGCCCTTAGGCTTCACACATTGCCTAAGAGGCAATTTGATCCAAACAAAGTGGCATATAATGTCACTACTGGAGTAAAGCTCAAGCCATACAATCATGAATATAATTATTTTGAGTATTTTTTGCAGTTAGTCGTATCCTTCGAACAAGCATTCGAAAGGGCAAAGGCGAATCTGAAACCTGAAGATTTTCAAAGATTTCAGGAATTCAGAGATGACAGGCTCTAGGTGATCCCAATGCATATATTAAAGCCCGAGGATAAGTCTACACCAAGTGTCATTGTTGATAGTGGAGGTCCTATCTCTCAAGTAAACTCTTAGGTAAACACTGAGAAGACACCAGGCACAGGGAAACCCCAAGACGCAGACAACACAGCTAAGTCCAACAGGAAATCAGCTTAGCAACAAGTGATGAGCACCCTGATTACAAAGATTAGTTCAGAGGCCAAAGGTAGTAGTTTGGAGCAGGAGTGGGATCAGTTTAATCAAAAATTGCAAGGCACTCCCAAAGCCTCAAATACCTAAGAAACAAAGGAATGTAAAACTCCTCTGCATGTTCATAAGGATACAGAGCCCAAGTCTGTTGGCGAATAGTCCACACCTATGGAGGAACAAGCAACAATGTCCCAGCATACTAAAATTATCCTTTCTCTGCCCACATCAGAAATTGTTCTTTAAGTAACTGAAATACCTGCACTTGATGTGTTCTATAGCCCTCTCCATAAGGCTATAGTTAGAAGGCAGATAAAAAGGAGAAGGGTAGATACACCTGAATTCCCACCTGGAAACAAGCCAATGGACGTTGTTTGGAAGGACATTCCTTTCAATCCGGCCGAGAACTTGACTAGACTATCACAGTTCATAGGAGCATACGCATCGACCACTATGGACAAGGCTACTGAGGTCTCTACTTTACTAAGGGAGAAAGTGGAGAGAATCAAGCAGCTCAAACAAGAGCACGAGACAGAGAAAGAAAGCACAAACAGACAGGTGGCTGAACAACTGGCACAATTGTAGCAAGATATGGAGGTCCTGAAAATAAGCCATGAAGCCAATGTATCGGCCAAAAATATGCAACTCCATGAAATGCAAAAATACATGGAAAGATACAAGGATGTTCCCACTACTTAGGAGTTCATTAAAGAGGCCCTGGAATTAAATTCCCTTCTAGTGAAACAGCGGGAGTATTTCTACCAGAAGATGTCACACATTACTCCCTATCTGACTACTAGTGACCAGCTAACAGATAAGGCCATCGAATTGAGAACAAAGTTAACGATTTAAACACCAGAATCTCTGAGTTCATCGAATGACAGGAAATAGAAGATGGAAGCAAAGCCAATCTACCCAAGATTGAGGAAACACATAAAGACATTCTCTTCGAAAATTGGGATGCAAGAATAAAACAGGCTGAGCTAGTAGTTGCAAGGGCATCTGGAGTATCAAAGAATATCATTAAGGTAGTGAATCACATCCTTTTCGCCACTAATCTCATTAAATATGGAAATACGAAGGAAATTCCCAATTTAAATGCTCTGTATAAAGGCTGGCAAGAAAAGGCAGGGAATCAAACAGAGGCAATTACAAAACTCACCATGACCAACTGGGAGTTGTATTGGTAGTATCTTGTTAAGCCATATAGCCAGATTACAACTCTCAATTGTTCCCTTCATACAACTCAAATGATGTTGCCACCCTTCACCGATGCGATCTTCACAGGACAACTCAGGACACATTTCGGGGCACCTCCTCAAATTCAACCAATGACCAATATTTCTGATTTAAATGACAAGCTGGCAGAAATCAAGTCATCCTCTTGGTTCTGTTTATTTAGCCTCTATATATTTTTGGAGTTAGTTACCTAGTTAGGAGGAAGGTTGTTTGAAACATCCTCAAATTTTGTATAATCTATTTTTTCACATTTAGTTAAAATAGTATTTATACCCTTCTCATGCATTTAGAGGAGGGTCCAGAATTTTATCAAAAACATTTGCAAAGAATGAACTATTGTAAGTTTGTGAATTCTTTGGTGAATTTATGGAACATGATCATTTCTTTTAGATACTAGACTACTTTCCTTTGTTGATGCACTTTTGTATTCTTAGGAGACAATATGATTTGAAGAAAGAAGTTGGTCTATGTCATTTGTCAAAGGAGCAGGACTTCACACATATGGTACTATTATCTTGTATGATTGATTTTGTTTACATTTAATTAGTGGCAAAACTTTACTTTCATGAATTATATGTGAGATTTATTGTTTCTATTAAGCTTTAATTGCATTTTTGTATGATGCTTAGCTGAAGTTGTGATTTTCATATATAACTCATCATATATGCGATATATTTTATAAATTCCTTTAACTAACTATTTAGTCAAAGGAATTATCTTTTACATTATCATCTCTGTTTAGTTATGTTCAATCTTTATTATCACATGTTAAACAGATATCTTTGTAGATCGCATACCACACAAGAATACCCGGGTTTATATTAGAATAAGTTAGTTAAAGAAATTGCATTATAGAATAGGTCACTTAGATTATCATTATTCTATTGCAAACACTCATGTACCACCCACTCTCATCTTAAAACCCACACTGGGAAACTGGTCCCTTTATCCCCAGTTGAAGCCACCACTTTAAATGGACAAGGAGTTGTCTTAAGGTCCAGACCGGGTGGTTATCCCCCATGTTTCGGCAACAGAATTCTGAGGCCGCAGCATTTTGGTGCTAGAAGGAGGGAATTCAACTGTGAATGGCATATAAACCTAAAGATCATTCGAAAATAATTCATAAGAGTCAAAACCCCTCCCCCATTTATACACCTTCTGGAACTCATTCAGAATCTCCTGATCAGAAGTTTGAAGTTGTAGAAACAACTCCCTCATCTCCTAAAGTAGTAAGGAAACCACCCTCTCCAGATTACACTCCCGAGTCTCCTGAAGTTCATTATTTGATATAGAAATTGGAACAGATATCCATTTCTACTGAGAAACCAGAGACACCCGAAGTGTCTGAAGAAAGTGTTACCTCCTTATTACAACAAACTGGTTTATTGACTAGACTGCAAAGTGAAAGACTTGGGGTTACACCTTTCGATTTCCCCATCCCTCCACAAAGTAGGAAAGTCACCTCATCAACATCTGAATCAAATACCAACAAGATCACATCACCTTTCCATCCATTTACTTCTTAATCCACTTCTACTCAATCCACGACTTCTCAAATATCCACTTCTCCAATTAGTACTACAATTAATGGCACTAATCCAGTAGTAAGTTCTTCGCCATCTATACCTACTTCTGGACCGACCTTCCCATCTTCTTAGTTCCCAAATCAAGTTATGGCCAATCAACCTTGGACAAATCCTAGTGTTGTCCTAATTGCAAATCCAAATGCACTCCCAGCAAACCCAAAAAAATGGCTGCCTAAGTATAATCCTGGCAATGCTCTCCCAGCCGAAGAACATCTAAATAATTTTATGTTAGCCATGAATCTTAATGGGGTTGCACATGAAGATTTTGTAATCAAACTGTTTCCTTATATTTTCCAAGGATTTGTTGGGTCTTGGTATTTTTCCCTTCCAGCGAGTTCAATTAGAGACTGGGATACTTTTTAAGAAGTATTTCTTGCAAAATTTGGTGATGATAGGACCATAGCATCCTTGACCAATGATCTTTCTAATTTGAAATCTAATCCAGATGAAAAGATCAAATATTTCAACTCCAGATTTAACAAATTGCTAAACAAAATCCTAGCTGCCTCTAAACGTGTTGTAGATGTAAAAATATAATGGTATATATCATCTCTTCCTTAATATTGCAATTTTTGTAGATAGAGCCAAGAAGGCTACCCTTGTATAAAACATGAAAGAAGCCCTATCTGTAGAAAGAAGAATCATAGCTTTGGAAAAGAGATCACAAACAGACGAAAGGAAGTCCAAGAAAGTAACATTTAAGGATGACTTTAAGAAGAAAGCTTCAAAGGACCCTTTCAATATTGAAGGCCTTCAGAAAGTGTTAAAAATAATGTCTAACAAAATGGTCGAAATAAAAAAACAAGTTGCAGAATCCTTTTCTCCCAAGAAACCTTTTCGATCATTCAAAAACAACCCTTCTTCTGCATCACAACCCCCAAACACCATTTCAAATGCTGAGTCTGGCTAAGAAGCAGAAGAAGATTCGCCAAATGAAGAGGAAGCTGAAACGGAAGAAGAAACTGAACTAAACAAGATGTGGGATTTCATCCTCTCAACTAAATAAGAGGCACAAGCAATGCCAGTGACTACAAGAAGTAAAAACTCTCCTGACATGTCTATCACAAATCAGAAGAAAAAAGATGTTAATCCTGCAAAGGAGAAAACAGTAGCTAATAAATATAAGACTAGCCAAACCGATCCTATCCCTCCGGATTCCTCAAATGCCTCAAAAGCATTAGTAATCTCAGATACAGTCGAATACAATATAGTGGAAGACATGAAAAATATTAGTGCTAACATCTCATCGCATCAGCTCACTAAACTCAAGTAGCAACAAAAGATCCTATTAAGAGAGTTGAAAGCGGTTCTAGTATCTCCTCTGCCATCTGTTGTAGGTACTCAAGCTAC
Organism: Pinus tabuliformis; assembly: GCA_031772625.1. Lineage (NCBI taxonomy): Eukaryota > Viridiplantae > Streptophyta > Pinopsida > Pinales > Pinaceae > Pinus > Pinus tabuliformis. The sequence continues at coordinate 683,448,246 of CM062814.1, read as the reverse complement.
CTACAATATTGGAAAACCTCCCTCGTCCTCAAATAAAGTAGACCCTTCAGATCTAGTTCTGATTGGTGATAGGTCTATTTCTCATGTTGCTCCATTTCTGCTCACTTATGAAATTTTCAACAGGAATGTCCACAATTGCCTTGTTGATTTAGGAGCCTCCTCAAATATAATGCCAAGAGTTGTGTGTACCAAATTGAACATTACACCTCAAAAATCTGCATTACACATAGTTCAGTTAGATAGTACGAAAGTAGAGGTGCTTGGAGAAATAACATCAATTTCAATTAGATTTTCCTCCAATCCAAAAGTTTCACAAATAATTGATATTTTGGTGGTTGATATCCCTGAATTTTATGGTTTAATTTTCAGTAGGGATTGTTCTGAAAAGTTGTACAATTATTTCGTAACTGATTGGTCTCACTTGTGGTTGCCACACAATGGTAAACCAAACCAAATCAAGGTAGACCGAGATAAATTCATGAAATATACAGTCTCCAACCTCAAGGGAAGCAATGAACATGTTTCCTTCACTAATAATATCGTTGGAAATTACTCAGCCAAGTCCTCTTTAGGATCCTTTAATGCTTAGAGGTCTCCCTTTTTAGATAACATTGTAGTTTCTCAAATCGAAAATTTTTCACAAACAAATGCTTTCAAATGTTTAAATTTAGTAGATAAAGTTTCTAATAACTCTCTGTTCTAGACTCTCTATTTTGACAATTCTAAATCAAAAGATGACGCAGGTACAGGATGCATTTTGATCAATCCGCAAGGAGAGAAAACCATGCTGGCTTGTAGACTTGAATTCCAGTGCACTAATAATATCACTGAATATGAAGCATTGATCCAAGGATTGTATAAAGCCATCGATCTTAATTTCAAATACCTGCAATTCTATGGTGATTATGAAATAATTATGAAACAAGTGAGAAATACAATCCATTGTGTATCTGGGCACCTTAAACACTATCAATCTTTAGCTCAGAAATTGACTTCTCATTTTTCTACTTTCAACATATCTTCAGTCCCTAGACTACAAAATACAAGTGCTGACAATGTAACAAATTGGAGAGTATTCAACAATGATGTGGATATAGTTAATTTCCTTACATCAAAGGGATCATTTGAAGAACAAATCATAGATGAACATGAGCATGATCTAAAAATCAAGCATAATCATGATCAAAATCCAATCCCAAAGTCTGTGGTTAAGATGGAAGATCTCTATGATCTAAAGGATAGGTGCAAGAGAATCACTAAGTCCAAAACTCAAAGTTCTACTTTGAGATTTGAAGTAGTAAACCTAGGGTCAAATGAAAAAACTCAAAATGTCAACCTAGGTCTTGGCCTATCATCTAAATAAAGAATATCATTCATTGGGTTATTGAAAACATATAAAGGCATCTTTTCTTGGGATTATGTAGATCTCAAAACCTATGACACCTCTATAATTCAACATACCATACCCATGAGTTTGAATGAAAAGCCAGTTCAACAGAAGCTTCACAAAATTCACCCAAACCTTGAGAGTCAAATCAAATCTAAATTGAACAAGCTTCTGAAGGCCAAAATAATCTTCCCTATTAGACATTCTAAGTGGGTATCGAATATGGCACTCATAAGGAAAAAGAATGGTGATAATAGGATTTGTATTGATTTTAGAAACCTAAATAAAGCTTGTCAAAAAGATCATTTTCCCTTGCCTACTATGGAATAGATATTGCAATCAATCGCAGGTTTCGAATTAATGTCCTTTCTAGATGGATTCTTAGGATATAATCAAATTCTTGTGCATCCAGGTGGCAGATTAAAAACAACATTCAGGACCAAGTGGGGAACATATGCCTATCAAAAGATGCCTTTTGGACTCGTTAACGTTGGTGGCACATTTCAACGTGCTATGGACATTCCCTTCAGAGGACTAATCAATAAATCAGTTTTTATTTACTTGGATGATATCACAGTCTATTATAAGGATAGGAACACTCATTTGAATGACCTGAAGCACATTTTCAAAAGATGCAAGAAGTATGCCATTTCCTTAAATTCCAAAAAATCTTATTTTTCTTTACCAGAAGGCAAACTCCTTGGGTTTATAGTATCTAAGAAAGGAATTTACATTGATCCTGATAGAGTCCAAGAGATTGAAAAGATTCCCCTCCCACATAACAAAAAAACCATGCAATCATTCCTGGGCCAAATAAATTTTGTAAAAATATTTATCCCATTTTTCACAAATTGTCTTACCCCTTCAAGCAATGATAAGAAAAAATGAAGTTTTCAGATGGAAAAAGGATGAAAGAGAGTCATTTGAGTTGATTAAAAAAGCCATTATTAATGCTCTCTCATTGACAACCCCTGACTTTCTCGAACCTTTTTTATTATATACTTTTTCATCTGATAAATCATATGCAGCCGTTTTGACACAGCTGAACGATGAAAATATCAAGCCACCCATCTCCTTGTTCAATTCTAACTTGCAAGGTGTCGAATTAAATTATTCAGCTTTCGAGAAACAAGCATTTTCTGTTTTTAAAACTTTGAAACACTTCAGACCTTTTCTTCTTAAAACCCATAAAAATATAGTTGTGCCCTACCTTGAAGTAAGACAACTATTGATCCAAAGAGAAGTAGGGGAGAAAAGAGCTAATTGGGTAACTACACTCCAAGAATACGATGTAGAAATCTGTTAAGCTAAAATTGTCAGGGGCCAAGGTGTTTGCAGGATATTAACATGAGCTTCCCAATTACCACTAAAAGAAGATCAAGGTAATGAAGTGCAAATATTAGAGGTAAGCCTCAATGATATGCAATCACAACATGTTCATTTGTAATTTTATCTAAAAAATGGATATGCTCCTATGCATCTTAATTATAAAACAAAACGAGCTTTAAGATTGAAATAAAATTAGTATGAGCTAGTTGATGATGTATTATATAGGAAGAATTATGATTCAGTAATTATAAGATTCCTAGAGAAACCTGAAGTTGAAAAGGTCATTCAAGAATTACATGATGGACCAGCTAGAGGACATTTTGGAGGAAATACCACTGCTCAAAAAATCTTACATGCAGGATATTATTGGCCAACGGTATTTAAAGATGCACATGAATATGCAAGGAAGTGGAAAACTTGTCAAACCACAGCTGGAAGAGAAAGAAAGCCAACATTCTCTTTACAACCAGTTAACATCCAACAACCATTCGAACAATGGGGATTAGACATATTGGTGAGATTATTCCTAACTCTTCCAAACAGCATAGGTACATCCTTATAGCTACTGATTACTTTACAATGTTGGTAGAATTTGTCCCATTAAAGATAGCTAATACCAAAAAAATCATAGACTTCATTGATCAGTACATAATTACCAGGTTTGGCTTACCCTTAAGTTTAATGTTTGACAATGCATCTTACTTTTCTTGAAATACAATGGTAGAATTTTCTCTTAGGCAAGGTTTCAAGTTGAAATATTCATCTATTTATTATCCTCAAGGTAATGGATTAGCAAAATCAACAAACAAGAACCTCATTATAATTATCAAAAGGAATATTGATCAAAATCACAGGAATTGGCACAAAGCATTAGCATTGCTCTATGGGCGGACAGGATTACTCAGAAAGCCTCTTTTGGTTCTTCTCCTTTCGCTTTATTTTATGGAAAAGAAGTTTTTCTTCCCACAAACGTAGCAATCCCATCTCTTTCCCTAGTACAATTCATCAATGAAAATCCTTCATCTTATCTCCTAGTTAGACAATTTCAAATTCTCAAGTTTGAAGAAGAAAGAGAAAAGGCTAAAGAAACCCACTTCCATCATCAACAATTAGTCAAAGCTTCTTTTGACACAACTTCTGCCGGTCAAAAAACTCTTGAAGTAGGTGACTTGGTTTTGAAAATGGACAAAGCATGGAGGAAAAAGTTATACATACCAAATTCCAAAGACTATGGCTTGGCCCTTTTCAAATCATTGAAAAAATTGGACAATCAACGTTTCTTTTACATGACTTGTCAGGTAAGAAGGATTCTTTGCCCGTTAATGGGAAAATTTTGAAAAAATACTTTTCTTAGGAGATAACCTCTTCCAATTTTGTAACATATTTCTTTTTAGGAAAATAATGGTTAACTAGTATTTATTTTTGGCTTTTTCAAAATAAAATCTTTTATAGCATTTCTGTTTTTCACTTTTACAAGAAAGTAAGAGTTAAAAGGAATAATTAGGACATTGGGTACTAAAGTAAACTTGATTTCTTTGGAAAAAATTGATCTTGCTTAAAACATTTATTTTACAAAGAAAATCTTATCTTTATAGAATATGAAGGTTTTGTTACGAGTCAAGGAAAGAATCTTTAACCTAGTTAGGCCTTTCTACAGATCAGTATCTTAAAAACTCTATCATTATCACCCAAAACTCTCAAAAGAGCCAATGATCCACCCCATCTGTTAAAATTTTCCTTTTTCAGAGTGTAATTCTAAAATATATAAACTTAAAAGATAAAAAGTCTCATTATGAGCTTGTTTACCATGTTCATAGGGAAGTGATTAAAACTGATATTACCAATACTGCATATCAAACAGGGTAATAGCTAATGATCTCCTTGATCAAAAGACAAGGGGTCTCATCAAGAGCCAGCTTGTTCAGTTTAGTTACAACCAGTGAATGGCATTGCCATTAGTAGGTTACCATGCCTAGACAATGTCTTTTAAGAAATGAAAAAAGAAAAAAGATTACATTCAAAAGGGAAAAAAGGGACAAGGTCCAAGTGAGATTCAATCCAAGTGAATATCATTTTGAAATTCGAAAATTCATACAGACAGGATAATGAATCATTGTTGGTTAAAAGATAACCTGTCGAAGCTATGAACTCCTGCTGGTAGCAGAGGCTCTATCTGTGATAAATGAGTAAACACCAAAAAACTAATTTGCAAAATACACCTGCTATATTACTTTAAACTTATTATTGGTTGAATCGAATGTTTATACTTCTATCATTACAAGGGTAAAGTAATTAAGTAAATAAGTTCAGCAAGTAATGATGATTCCAGAAAAATGTTGTTTACCTATGACTCATGTAATCATTATTCATATAACTCTAATTACTTTGAAAGTTTTTAGAAACTTCAGAAAAGTACTCAAAGATAACTAGTTCTCCCAAGTGAGTCGCCAATTGTTGTACTACGAAACAACCCCCCCATTTATAAAGAACAATAGCTAAGGTTAGAGTTATAAATGGGGACCCTTTTAAAT